>NIJG01000031.1:3359388-3494316 GCA_002201625.1 Euglossa dilemma
TTACCCGAAAATCCAAACAAGCCCGAGTTTGCCCCGAAACAATTTAATTCCTGTATCTCGCCGGGTTTTGCCGATTCTATCAGCGAAAAATCTGAAAAGCTCTGTACTTGATAAACAAGCGCACGCCGGGCGGAAAATCACTTTCGAATCGCGCATTGCCACCGATAGAAATTAATTCACGGTATTTATGCCGGATACAATTGCACATTTGGTCTAGCGTTTCCAGGAGAAAAATAAAATTTCTCCTGGAAAGGATAGAATCGCAAATATAAGTATCGAAATTTCTCGGAGAGAATCGAACACCGGAATTTCCTATCTCTGCGGCGAATCTTCGGGACCTAACCAAAAGCTCGGTTCTCCCGATTTCCTGCGGGCCGAAACAATCTCGATCCTCCGGTCGGAAACGCGGCGCCAGAGGCGTAACGAGCCGATATCGCGCGACGATCGTGCTTCCGGGAACTCTAGATTACTCGCGCGGCGCGTAGGCCAAGATCGGTTGCTCGGAACTCGACGAAGAATTCTCATATTGGGGGCGAAAGGCGAACGGGGCGTGAACGTGGGTGAATTTTTCGAATTCGGCGCGTTCCACGCGCAGGAATTTCGGCACGCTTGCGTTCCTTCGCAGTCGCGGTTCGTTAGGCCGGATAATAAGGACCGGGATTATCAAGCGGATAATCAGCAGCGAGTTCTTTCGACGTTTCCACCGGTGTACGATATCCGAATGCTTATTCTAATGAGCCGGGACAGGGGTAAGTTTGCCCGGACTTGGAATTGGTCGGAATCGCGGGACCTAAGAGAGAGATTTTCGCAACGAGAAATCCCGCGGCGTTTGAACTCGAACCCGGAACGAGCTTGTGTTTCGGGATATCGTTCGGAGCGAGAGGTTGATTAAATTTCCGGAAATTTATTTAAGCACTTCCGCCTGACCGTGGCGTAAATTTTAAACGACCGAGGTCGGCCGGAAATTGCGTGATATAGAAATATTCGGAGAAAAGCGCGTGAAACCTCGGAAATTGTCGTATTTTTTCCTCTGCGAATAGCCGTAATTTCTATCCCAGGCTCGTATCCGCGATACGTGCTCCCCTAGCGGTCATACGCGTTCCAACATTGTGAACTCTCGCAACGGAGAAGCTGTTTATCCCTAACCTCGCCGGGAATTCGATAACGCGTCGTTTACGGGAAAGAAAGGAAACAGTCTCGCGTAATTCACCAGACGAAACTACCCCGAATTGTCTCGAAACGGCACGTTCGACGAGCCATATTTGTTTTAATATCAAACCACGCGAAACTTGGTAGAGCACGTTCCAAAATTCGCAGAGCAATCCATTTGGTTCTCATCGAACGTCTCTCCTTTCCGAGGATAATGTCACTCTCCGCTGTCACGGAGTCTCGTGACGACCCCGCGATCCTCGATACGTAGAGTCTCTTAACGAATCAGAGACGAGAGACTTCTGGTCCCAGTTGGAAAGCTCTAATGGAGAAACTCCGTCGATACCAGTCGAGTGCGTTTGCTTAGGTAAAAACAAGCCTTCTGAAATAGGAGGGATCGGCCGGTCAAATATTTGTCCATCGTGGTCGGGCAATATTTTCCCTCGAAGATGCGGTTTCCGATCGATCGATCGATCGCGGCTGACGACGCTTTCTTCCCAGGGGAGCGCGTGCGTGCGTAGGCGTCGCGATTGATGGAGCCACGCCAGCCATTACACGCGGAGAAGCGAGCAAGACGTCCCGCGAGATAAAATATCCGCTCGAGGGACGCGGATCCGCGTGGGCGTGCTTATCCGCATGCGGGCGGACGTGATCCTTTCGCGAGACGAGCGAGATTCCGTCGGAGTGGCACTCCGAGTCGAGTAGTATCGCGATGTCGATCGTTGCCACGAGCGAATCGACGCCTCGCGTCGGAAGCCCGATCCCGCAAGATTTCGGAAACAAGTGGCAGGAGGAACTAGCAGATAGATAACTAGCGACGCGAGCCTCTATGCATATGCAAAATAGATCATAGCCCGGGTCTGATCCTGTTTTCGCAGGCTTGAATAATTAAACGCAATTACTTGCGCGCAGTTCCTTCCCCAATTCCGCGCTAATGCCTCTGTAAATCCTCCGCGTTGTCGTACAGCCATCCTCGTTCATCCGTGCAATGTAAATCTCGAGCTCGATCGAACCGATCCCCGCAATTGACTCGCGCATGCTGATTCGCGGGGATATACTAGGGGGTGTGGGGTCAGTGGGACGCCAGCAGGGGTGAATAAATTTCACCGACGGACCTTTTTCTTCGGGAAAAGCGAGAGAACGAAGGGAATATATAACTGGATCTGGTTATTTTTTCGAATGAACCGGCGCACTACGGCTCCTCGTCCCGGCACTCTGGCCCAGCCTCCCGTCCGACCAAGTTTGTCTATTGTCCGTGAAATTGACGTACTTTGCGCGCAATTAGAGCGACGTCTGTAGTTTGCATCGGGTGGCGAACGCTCGCCGGAAGTCCTCGTAATGACCAAGTTGCGCCCCGCCTACGATCCAGATAGCAGAGAGAGGCAGATGTTCCCGATTGAATTTTCAATTACGCGCCACGTCGCCGGTGGTTCGTGCAGATTGAAAAACTTGCTTGTAACGTCGACGACCTCTGCTTCGATTCCTAGCAATTTAGAGATCTTGGTCCCAATTGACCGATCTTTGCCGATTCCGCCATTCACTGGGTTACAGCAGAAACGTTGCCGCGACCGAAAAGCTCGGAGAATTTAACTCGGTCGTTGAACCGGAGTTCGTGGAACGCGAAATTGATGGAGATGGAGCAAAAAGCGGGTAAAAACAAAGAGAGCGAGAAAGAAACGCGCGATTAGGAATAAAGGTATCCCTGTACCTAGGGACATGAATAAAACGCGATCAAGCCGTCGGAAAGCTGGCCCCCGCGAGTATTTCTAGAACGCAAACGACAGGGGTTGAGGACGTAAATATCTGGTTTCATTGGAAGCGAATAGCGTCGACAATGGGAAAGAACGGAAGCTGGGATTTCGAGCGGAGGGGCAGGGTTAGCAGGTTGATATTGTCGGGCGGGGTGTGGAACAAGTAGTCATTTCGGCGATGAGATCAGCCTGTCGAACCCTGCGCCGTGTTTTATTTGTTCGACCGGACCAGCGTCCTGCGGGAAAATCTCCTCTGCCCGTGTCCCACGTGGCCACGTGGCACGATAGGGACTATACGGTTCCTGGACTCCTTTAAATCCCTAACACGCTTGGTAAAGGGATTATCGCAGCTGTTCCTCCTTCTTTCTTACCCTCTCTCTGTTACTTCCGAGCTGGGATTCCTTTGAAAGGAACCCCTGCTCGTCGCCTTTAACCTTTAACCGACGCCGGTTAAACTGCCGTTGCAAATTCACGATACCATCAAATTCGACGATATAACACGGGCTGAATAAAATTACTCGAGATATCAAAGGTCGTATTTCCCGAGATCTCTGGCTCAGCGTTCCGAATATCGCGACCTCGGAGATAAAACACGAGGATGCGTCTAAGGTTCCTCGCACAGGTGTACCGTGTAAAAACAAATCTTGGGAATTGAGTTCGGCAATTACGCGAGCAATTAGACGCTAAACGTTCAGCGGGACGTCTAGAGCGACGGCTGTTTGCAACAACGAGGACGAGTTGTAGAAATAATTGAAATTTAGCCAGGACGAGCCTCGGTGCCCTCGGCGTTCCCTTTCGCGTCGCTGAGGAACACTCGCGCCTTCCGGCCGATTACGCCGCACTTCCTCTCGAGTTAGCGTCTCCAGGCTGATTTCCTTCCAAGAACGCAAAACCGACTAAACACAGTCACGGGTCGATTGCATTATCTCCTGCCGCTTCAAAGCAATTCTCGTGCCGCTTGTCGCAAGAACTTTCCTCGGTCATGGAGTCACAGTCCCCGCGTCCCTGATACACCGCCGTCATTATGCGAGATTAGAAGTCAATTACCGAGTTTGCGGCGGCTCGTTCGACCGACAAGAAATGGCGCGAACGTTCCCCGCGATAAGCTGTGTGCTCCGTGTTTCGGAAACGACCTTGTCAGTCGCGAACTTCGCCCTTTGTGCGGATTCAGACGGAAGAGCAGCGTTGTTGCGCCTCCCACTTGGCGGGTTCGCGTCTCAAATCGCGCGTGCAACTCGCGCTTCGAATCGTTAAACGGGTACGCCTCGTCGCATCGCGAACTCGGTTCCCGATGGTCGCGGCTGATCGTCGTTTATTTCTTCTACCAATTTTCAAATCGCGCACCACACACGCCAGAGAACGAAAATTTTAACGATCTCGTTCGCTGACGGTTTTCCGATAACGATTCAATTCGCGACATTCTTGGAATACTTCAACTCGGTCGTAGGGTAGCCGCACCGAGTTTTCCACGATTCGATGTCTCGTGGAAATCTCTCGACCGGATACCCGGGATGAGCGTAAAGAGATTGAATTTCCCTGGGAAAGGAGAATAAATTTAGGAACGTCGCGGAAAAAGTCGCGATTCCATAAGTCGTTATCCACGACGATGAAAATGGAGAAAAGGTAGCGCTGCGTGTCGAGACAATGCGATAGGAGTTTCGATAGCGAGCGATTCGTCTTTCTCGCGGCAAATTAGCACGATCAACTTCCAGTGTAACGGTTATTCGAGGATAAACCGTTAATTCGTCTGGGTGACCGAAACCGCAGCCGCATAGCAGACGGGGGATCTCCGCGCGGAGCAGGATCGATCTCGAATTATCGAATTTTAATTACGCCACGACCCGGACGAAAATTAAATCGAAATACCCGGAACAATATAACGAGTCGGGCGAGTGGGTTTTAATTAACGGAATTCTGTTTTCCTTGTCGCGGTCGCGAAGACCAGTGGAGGACTCAAGGGTGTTTCCGGTCGACCTCTGATCCAAGATAACGCTCCAGTCTGATTTCCACTCTCCTCTTCCTTCGGTCCCGAGTTCTCGCCGAGTTCTCCCCGAGTTCTTCCCGAGTTCTCGCCGTTTACCTCTCCATTGGGACTTACTGAAAAGCATCGTAATCGATATCTCGTTCAACTCGCGTCCGATACTTTTTAATTAGAGACACTGCTGCAATTTAACCGACGCGGACGTCTGCTGGCGATGCTTCGAGGGGGTTGGTTACCCTGTAACGAAAGTGCGCGAGGGTCGGTCTAGTCGTTAGCTTGACCTGACTCCCCTTCGCTTCGTGTTTAACAGAATTGCCGGCAGAATAAGCGACAACGAGAGCAAAGGTGCGGTTGTAAAGTATCCCGAGAGCGGAGCTGGTTTAAAGCCGCGTCGTGTCATCGACCGCGAGTCGCTTTGGACCGTGATCAAAATTTCGCCTCTTTTTTCATTAACGCGCCTCGTCGTGCTTGTAAATACGCGACTATACGCGGGATACACGCTCCGGGCCTGGCAAACGCGTTACGGCGGGCATTAATCACGTTTTCATGGCGAGCAAGTTTGTTAAATTTGATGAATTATTATAACGACAACAAATTTACGAGCGTTTATAGATGAGTCTGTCGTAAATCATTGTCCCGGCGCGCGGATGATTCAATGCTTAAACAGCCTGTCCGGGCACAAAGTGTTTAAAATTATCATATTATGATTCCGCGTTCGGCGACGGCCGCGATATTAATCGCGGGGTGGAGGCGCCGAGAGAGGGCGGACAGGGAATCGCTATCGGTTGACGTGTGCCGCTGAAATTTCCCGGAATACATAGCGAACAGACGCGAATTCGCGGCGAAATATTTGCATAAATGTCGCGGAAAATGCGGTGATAAGCGGTGCATTTGACAAAGCACGCTTCTTCGACCGCGTATGTTTATGCATGATCTAATGGCCGCGATAAATATTTATTACCATGTCCATTGCCAGCGTTAATATCCGGCGGAACCCGTTAAAATATGTAGAAACGTATTTACCCTGGGAATAAAATGTAAATGGAAAGACGCAGTCACTCGGGTAAGGGGTGGCTTTGGCAAATTGTATATTCGCGCGTGGCTCGAAAGCTCGAATCCGACGTGTCGTTGACCGTGACCGAGCTTTCGACAGAACTTAACGCGTTTCCCGATTACGCGATTAGAATACATCTCGCGAATATTCATGATACCGGTAATACAACGAGGAAATTGCTCTAGACTGTCCCGTGACTTCGACGATGTTCCATTGATCCCCTTTACGACGCGAATTCTCCATAATCGCGAGAGATTCACCCCGAGATAATTCCCCTTAAACCTCGCCACGATTTTACGACTCGCCGATTCGTTTTCTCGGACCAATTTGGTCATCTACTTATACAGCGATCTCCTCTCGGCTACTTTGGTATTCAAATGTCGCGTTATGATCCATTCTTGGTCGGTCTTATGATTCTAATCTGAATTCATCGGCCAGGAATACTTCGACCGTCGGGCAGAAACCGGAAATGGTTTTCCGTTATTACTGCAAGCCACGAAAGATCGACGCGAGGTTCCATTCCGTTCCATTCGGTTCGATCGTGCGAGATTTCACCGTTGGAGCGATTATCGACGGCCAATCGAGGAGAGAGATCGAGGAGAGGGATCGGGAGATCTCGAGAAGCGAGGAAAGCGAGAACGGAGCCAGAGTTGCTCGATTTTTCCCAGCCAGGGGACCCTCGTTGCGCTCTTTTATGTCCCGTGAGAGCACGGGGAAAAAGGCAAAGCGTGGCGTTGAATATTTTACTCGAAACCGCGCGCCGTTCGCGGTTAAGGGAATAATAAAGCGGCACGTCGTAAAGGAAAACAGTACTTTAAGTGTCCCGTGGAACGACACGCCGGAATCCCGAGGGATAACGAAATCATCCCGTAAGAGGCCGTCGACGAAATTTCCGCCGGCTCTATTCGACCACGTGTGTCGTTTTTAATACCCGCTCGACGGTCCCCGGAATTCGCCCGCCCGGCGAAGAATTCGCGGAAAAATGAAACGCGGATCCGTCGCGCCGCGGATCGAGATTTATTCGGAAGATAACGCGCGAGTGTTTTATTAACAAACACCGAGACCGGGGCTCGAGTGTTTTTCCACCGGGAAAGAATCTCTCCTCGAGCGTGCCTCTTTTCCAGAAAAACATACCTCGTTAGTTTCTCTTTTGTCAGCGTTCTCTTTTAACCTCGTTCTCGCATTCTGACGTCCCGTGTCTTTCCGCTTCGACCCGCCGCGCGTAAAGTAATTACGCGGGACAGAACCGGCCCGGCCAAAAACCGTCGGATCCGGGACCAATGAGGCAGCACACAAAAAGCGGGACAAACGGACGCGTTAGAATTGCCAGCGAAAGCCGAAAGGAAACCGAGCTTTTCCTCGGCTTAATCGTATCGACGTAAGAAGTTCGTTAATCTTGGTCGTCTCGTGAACCTCCCTCTTTTCAGCTCTCGTCCGATTCCCGAACCTCATCGTCCCGTAATTACTTTCCCTGGTTCGCGTTATGCCGTCGCGTCCCGAGAAACCGCGATCTGCCGTCGATCCATCATCGTTCCGACGATGATCGCTGGAAAAGACCGACTATCCCTTTTCATTCCGAGCTTTTCGTCCACCAGTCACTCGCGCTCCATTCGCGCCGCGTCGTTCAAAATTCAAAATCCTCGCCGTATTAAGGGAACTGCTAATTACCCGACTCGCCCAGTTTCCTCTTACGGATGCTTCCTCCTCCTCCTCGAACTCTAGCTCCATCGTGGCAGGGAAATTACGTTTACCGAATCCGCGAGGTCCCGTTCAAACGTACTCCTCGCGACTCCGATATTCGCCGGGCCCTGCGAACAAGCGGAAAGGGGATTGCCTTTGTTCCACTTTGGCTGAATCCTCCGGCTGTGTTTCACCTGGATTCTACCGGAGGATCGCGGTTGTATGCGAGGGCAGGAATTAGCCGGCGAAGCGAGGGGCGAGAGAACTCGCGGACCAACTCGGTGCAGGTGGTTAACAAACAGCTTTTCAAGGATTCACATCGGGCGTGCAAATGACGCTTTTTTCCGGTGCTCGAAAGTAAACGGCCGACGTTAACGAAGGCAGCAAAGATTCGCACCGGTGAATGTGTCTCGAATGCACTCGGGCCTCTGTGTGCACCGTAGAGCCTTCTAATTAGTCAGCTGGTAACCTTCCGAGGGGCCGTTTCAAGCGGCCGTTTCCTTGGTCCGACGTCTCGACGCGGTTCGTCGCGGTTCCTCTCGTGGTACACACACGGTTAGATCGAGCTCGACGAACGACTTGTATAACTTCGCGAATGTGGCTCTTCGCACGATGAATCGTGAGGAGGATAGAAGAAGAGCAGAAGAACTCCGTGTCACGCGGTTTTCAACGAGATCATTCGTCGCCATTCGCGACGTCGCGTTGAATGGGTTTTCCTAACGTTCTCGCGAGAGGTGTAAACATCCGCTTACGAGATATATCCAGCAACATAGTTTCGTCGTCCCTGGCCTGCCAATGCAGCAGTAGACCGTCGTCGCAAGTGTTCTAAATCCTGTGACACCGAATTTCCGAAAGGATACTCGATATCCGCGGAAGACGCGATTAGGTGCATTGTCGACGATCCGGAATACTGGGAATTATTCTGGATTGCTAGTTAGGTCTGAACTGCCGTAAAGATGGATTTGATCGACGAGGGAAGTTGGAGGACTAAGAGCTCTCGCTGCGGTGTCCTTGACAGCTAGAGCAAAGCGCGAGCTCGGGATAGGGAAGAAACTCGGTGGAAAAATTGGTGGAAGTTGATTTTACGGTAAGCAGAATACCGAAGGAGCGCGGTTTCGTGTCTAAGAGTTTAACGATCGTGGAAGAAGTGTTCGAAGGTCGACGGAGTGGTCTGGAAGCAGGTTGAAGTTATTTCGGAGTCGGTGAGAGGCCCTTCCGGAGTTGGCAGCCAAGACGGCGCGGGGACCACTTCGAATCTCTGCCAAATTCGTCCTTCCTTCGCGATTTTTAATTCCCCGATAGGGCACCGGTGAACCCTAACCCTTTGCTCCATCCTACGGGCAAACAATTTAATCCAATAGCAGCGCGAGTTCGTTACAGCAGCAACCAAAGTTTCTATTACGCCTACATCTTTCGGTGAACTCCATTTGGACGCCTCGGAAACCCAATCAATCTCTTCTTTACGAGGGACCAAGTTAACCGAAAAGTTTCGGTGTTCGCGATTCAGAAGGGAATCTGGGGCGTTCGATCGCGTTCGTGGAAAGAGGGTTGCATTCTTCTTCCAACGGATTACAGCGGAAAGAATTCTCTCGTCTGGAACTCTGGAAACGTCGATAGAGATAAAGGGTGAACTCGGCGACGAGTCCATCCCTTGAGCCCTTTAAACGCCGAGTCCCGAGAGAGGGTATCGCGGGGGATCGCGGTCATTTAGATAAAGCGCGGCTTTATTAAATTTACACCCTCCGATTGCGGTTACGGACCAAGATCGTCGGCGGAAAAGGGAAACCGCAGACGAGGAAATTATCGAGGGACTTACGAGACACCGTGCCACCCACGCGGTGGATATCGAACGTCTCGGAATTTACGAGGGTGCAGCACGCGCGGAAGCTCGTTAAAGCTCTACCTGGTTTTTCTCCCGATCACGATCTCGGTTTAAGCTACTTGCGACCGATTGTCGAGCGTCTTAAACAGCCGAGGACCGTCCTTTGACAGTCTTTACGGCTCGCTCTTAACGTCCTGGAAATAATTTATCGCGTCCTTAATAGCCGACTTACTCGTTTACATAGAAAATCTCGTATCTTACCATTTTCTGTCTTCGGCCAGTCTTCTTTCAGGCGCATTTCCGTAACTACCCTTCCAACAGGATTTACGGTAACCGGTAAAAATAGGTCCGAATACTTGGAAGACGTTGCACGTGCCGCACTCGGCGAGTTTGGAGCAGTTTGAAGCGAAGTTCCTAACTGTCAGAGATTTTCTTTCAACATCTCGTGCAACCCTCTCGGCGCATTGTACGTAGCCACGCATCTCGTGTATCGACTCAACCGAGTTTATTCCTCCTGGAAATAAAGAAATACGATGCGTGGGTATAAACGAGTCAGCCATACTGGCAACGAAAGAAGAAAATAAATTACGAGAACTTATCCTCTGGAAACGTGGATTTATCAGATGAGAAGCCATCGACGTCAGGAGGTTGCAGCTCTGACCTTTCGCATAATTCGCGACTCGACATCGGCCATTTGGTTATTGCTTCGACTCGGCTTTATCGCGTCCACTTAATCGCTGATTCCGCGATCGGCGAATGCCATCGAAACGAATAATCGATGCTCGGAGCGAAACGTCGAGCGAATAAGCACCCTCGAGCCGGCTGAGCGATCCGGATCGGGACAAGGCGCCATACGCGAATAAACATCGCGTAGGACGTATGACGGTGGAGGAAATCGAGGGTATCGGAGGATAAACGGGAATGATATCGCCGAGGAGCCGGCCAACCAGGGTTGTTTCACGCGGCCCCCGGTTAATGCAGCCGCGTTTTAAAACGGGCAGCTGCCAGAGTGGCCGGCGGAATTGCACAATTGCGCGCATTAAAAGATATTTACGTTACGAGGCCGGGTTGATCGCGGTGAATGGCGAACGACGCGGTATTTATAACGGCAATAAACATGGGATATTTCCGCGAGTCGGCCGCGAGGACGCGCTAATATCTTTCCGCGCAAAGCAGGGCAGTCCGGGTAGCAGATTTGCCTGGTGCCAAGTGGATTTACAGTGGCCATTCGGACGGGAAGAACAGCGGCAGCCGGCAGAGAGACTCGATTTTCGAGTCTCTCTCCAGATTTATCGGCCGCTCGCCCCGACTCCGACACTCCTCCACCGACGAACATTAGAAAAGAATCGCGGCCGTTCGTATTCTAGCATCGATTTTCGATAAACATTCGGCCCGGAGTGCAGAGAATTCTTGGACCCCCGGTCAATTGACCCGTCCGCTCTCTGCTCGTACAGAAATGGCTGCAACGCGTTACTTCGGTTATTAGTCACGCCGCAGAGCCTGTGCTAGCAGGGAGGAGGAATTTTATTCCGTGTAACACACGGCACAGACGCAAGTTTATAGAGGAACTAGTACGAGACTTTCGGGTATCGTGCAATTTTTTTCGATTTTTACGGTACAGAGTGTCGTGGGAGGCGTTTGGAATTGACACTGTATAGGTCTGTTCTACAGGAATTTTGTAATATGCATTAGACAATTCTGGTAGAAACGAGAAGTACGAAAACGACAAAGAAATTGAGAAAATTGCTTAAGGGGGTGGAGCTAGGCAACCTCGACCTCACTTGGGACCCTACGCCCACCCGCAAGCGAATAAATTTAGATGTTACGCTCCCGATGTCAAACTGACGAATGATTCGATCAGCGCCGCGTCACCCTTTATATAGCCCCAGATCGGTCGAGTATCGATGGAAATTTCCGGACATCACCGATTTCATTAATTATTGCTTTCCCGCCCTAGTATCCAATAATGTATTAATTTTTCTACATTCATAATAAATATGCGTTGCGACCTATTTGTTACTAATAAAATTAATTTGTTATTAATAATCGGTGTAATAATTTATGAATTTTTAACAAATTATAATTACGTTTTAACACAAACACGTTATAAATTTAAGTAATAGCTTATAATTTATTAATCTATTCACTTTTGTGTCGCGTCGCGAATAACTTGTTATTACTAACAAATTATTCTATGAATTAAATCTGCATTCGCACCTCCATAGTATAAATTTTTACGACGCGTATACATATGTATGGCAAACACAATTATCTGCTCTACATTTTCCGCTGAAACAAAGCGTTACGGGAAAAGTAAAAGCGTTAGAAGATTCATTCTCCTCTTAAAACTTGGGTAGTTGCTTATCCTTTATGAAACGGAGAAAAATTTCGCAGAGCGACGATGGAATATCGCCTCGCATCACTCGAGAAGTACACATCCAGTCGTTGCAAACGAAAAACAAACGAAAACAAGACAAGTCTGAAAGCTTCAACAACGAGAAACCGGTATTACGGATTTCGACCCTCGATCGTCTGATTCATCTCACTCGTAGGTTCGACCACTGGCACAAGAAGCTTCAATCCCTTTCTACTAACTTGTACACAATTATTAAATTCCGTGATCTTTCCAGCTACACGCCATCGTGATCCAGAAGAATACCCGCGACAAACACCTGCCGCTACAACTCCGGATCCCAGAATCTTGCTATACGTGTCTTGAAAAAGTCACGAAAGCCCGCGAAATTTACAAGCATCCGATAATGAACGGACGCGTTAATGACGCCCTTATCTCCCGGCGGCGCCGCGTACAAGTGGCTCCATAACTCACACCTTATCTGCGGGCCTGGACGCGCGGCCTTTTCACTCAGGCGATTTCCCGCCGATCCCCCGTCGGCTCGTAAAACTGCTTCGCCCTCTCCTCTAAGCTGGCCCTGCCGCGATCTCCGTGGAAAACATTGCAACGCAGAGGTCCGAGGGAAATCGAAACCCTTTGGAACTCGCAGAATGTAAACACTCGACGCGCACCGTGATCCGTGCGCCTTGGCTCTCTCTTTCTCTCTCCCCGTGTTTCCTGTAGATCGGGAACGCGAGTAATCCCTCGACTCAGGCTCCGGGATCGAGATTCAGCGCGGAAAAATAGAATCGCCTTGCGGAATGCTTTTAACGGGACGAAGATTAGCGAGAATCGATACGCGTTGTTGGCGAAAGGGGATGAAAGCGCCTCAATGACGATGCATCCGGCTGCTGCTCTCTGTTTTTATCCGAGAACCGCGCTTTTTTTCCCCTCGCCAGAATATGGAAACGTTCGGAACGTTCCTCGGGTTTCGCGATACCGTGAAATCCTTTTATTTCCCCGCCGCGAGGCGCGCGCCGCGGTCTCGTTCGCGCGTTTTAATTTTAATGGCGCCTGATATAGGAGGCTGGCGATTCGCCTGGGCGAGGGTATGGGGAAGGCGCGATAAAAGTAACCGGGGGACGGGGCTCGTAAAACAGCCCGGTTGTTCGGGACACGCCGTGTTCGCCGGATGAATAGAGTCGGCAGCTCGCGCGGTGCATCGTTAAGTAGCGCGAGTCAACGATAAAGGATCGAAGCCCTACGTCAGACGGCGCCGCGGCGCGGCGAGGAGCGAACGGGCGCTCGGGGTTATAAACGATGCAGCGAAACGCAGTTGCGCCTGGGTGGATAAAAATTCGTGAAATATCTCCGTCGACTGATTTGCATGTGAAAAAGAAGGAGCGGCCCAGGATGAAAGGGTCTGGACTAATCCGCGCCGGAAGGCTGACGAAAACATTACGTACGAATGAAATTGCGAATTTGCATAAGTTTCGCCCCGGCCTTTTTTGGCTTCCGTTTTCCAGCGTTGCTCTGGCTGTTCCATCAGCTGGTCGATGGCAGGGAGAGAAAAAAAAGGGTGAAACGAGAGAGGAACTTACGTCTGCCTTTCGGACGATTTTATTCCAACCAGATGGCTGCCAACTAATGGACTTCCGCGGTCCGAGACCGTCGAGACTCGTTGTCCCGTTATTTCTACGCTTCTCGTAACGCTAATGAGGTTCGTACATACCGATAACGAGCAAATTTTTCGATCCTTAATGCCACGAAAATTCTCATTCGTCGCGTCGCGAGGCAACTTTGCCACTCCAGCCGACCATTTTCCCTTATAAACCGGTGTGAGTACTCCTTTGCCAGAGTTCTGTATGCTTATACAGGTGACAGGAAGTTCGGTTAACCTTCCGGGCAAGTGACTTCTCGCATCGACGCTCGCGTTTGAGTAGACGGCGAATAGAGAGCAACAGCTTTAAACAAATTCTTCTATTTCGCCATCGGAGATTGACTAATACGACAAAGGTGGACCGATGCGGGGCGCGACGCGTAGCCTGACACGACGGTAATAATGCGATACGCCGGTGACGCGGGAAATACCGCGAAACAATTTCGCTTTAATCCTGAAATCCTTTCCGCGCGCAGAAATATCGCGCTTCCTTCTCGCGCGACGGATTGAACGCGACGTGAGATTTAAATTGCGTGCCGGTGCCAGCGAAAGCCGTGCAATTTTCTGTCGGTGCGTGATCGAATCGAACAACGTTCGATGATTAATCGAACAACGAAACGGGGAGACGTCGCGCGATTACCGCGGAATAAACCGGTCCGTGGAAAAGCAAACGGACCAATGACCGCGTCTCTCCAATTCTCTTGCCGTGCCTTTCGTGCCCGGGTCTTTGTATTATACAAACCTGTAACACCCTCGCGGACAAAGGGAAACAAATTATTTCTTCGCTCAAGTCGCACACGCTGCTGTGAACGAGAAGAAAGCGGGAGGGGGGACGGGAAGGGTGGAGGGAGAAAAAGGAGAGAAAAAAGGGGGATAAAACGAGAAAAATGAGACGAGGGGTGGCAGTGAATGTTCCAGGGATGTTACAAAGGCTATTCTGTCTCTCACGCACACGAGGAAGGAGAGCACGGATTCTTACATTTGGCAGCGTTCCATTGCCGAGTGTCGGCGAGATGAAAGGGCCCCGAGAGAAGAGGAGCGCCGGTGACAAAAAAGTGGCCTGTCTGACTGTCCTTTTGAGAATGAGAGATCCTCCACGGGCTTTCAAACCGTGACACTCGGGCTGGAATTCGACTGGACGGGGGTTCGAGCTGCAATTAATTATCAGCAGCCGCTTAATCGGCCCGTCCTATGCTTCCCTCGAATCGATGATTACTCGGTTCGTTTGCCCGCCGTTTATTCCCTCGTTCGAACGTCGACCCTCGCGCTTCACCCGGCTCGAAACTGTGTCGAGTTTCGTTGGTAAAGTCGAGAATCGCGGGGCACGATAAAAGGTTTTTGTAAACGCCAGCTCCCTCGGCGCAACCCGAGCGATTACTCCCGCCGATTTGCGGCCAAAGACAGATCTTTCGACAATGAATCGCGCCTCGACTCGAAAACCTACTTTCCCGGATCAACTTTCGAATTTTACCTTTCGCTCTCTTCGACTACGGCACGCGAATACGCTCGTCGTGTCACAGATCCGTAGATATAAAAGCGTATGCGAACACCGGGTATATCGTACAGATGATACGATTTAAAAATCGTTAGTTCGTTCGTTAATTGCGACGCAAATCGCATCGAGTATTTCATCGCGTGTTTACAGGAGAAATTAACGCGAATAATTCCGGCGCTTTCAAGAGAATCCGGTAATTCAGCGAAACGCGAAATGCATATTTTTATCGACAAATTTGCTGCTTTCTCGAGTCGATATGGCGTCGAGCTAATCTAACTACTGGGATATGATATAACATAATGGAAATAATTTAATGTAACGACGCTAACAACGCCGCAATCAAAGCGTTAACGCTGGATTTAATGTTCGAAGTTGGCTGGATATTAAGCGAGGAGAAAATGCACGCGCGGCGTATAAAATGCGCGCGATAATGGGGACTAGTAAAATTACTTGGAATCACGGAGCAAGGCGATGGTCTGAGGAAGACGGCTTGTAAACAGCGCGGCCGACAAGAAATTAAACGTAGATCGTCGGACGGAAGCGGTGGCCCGGGTAATTCGAGTCCGCGATAAAACTCAGCCTGCTTAATTTAATTAACAATTTACTTGGCCGGGATAGAGGCGGAGTGGCGCGCGAATGAATTTTCATAGAATAGCGGCCTGGTGGAATTTACAATCGGTTTGATTAAACTCGCCGCTAATCCCTTCGACCTGGCGCCGCGGCGCCGGAGAGCAGTTATTTGCCAACGATTCACCGGCAGATCCTCAAGCTTTCGATTTAATTTCGCTGGTAGACGTAAGCCGGAGATCTCCGCGAGCTGGCCGTGTTTAATCGTCGCTACGATCGCGCCGAGATCGATCCTAACGATTTTTACACGGCTAAATCGCTCGATGAAGCAGCCTCTGACCTTTCCTAGTTTGATCCTCGCCTCGCTCGCTCCTTGTCCCTGGCTCGTTTAATGAACTTTCGTCTTCGCGAGCTTACAGTCTCGGCAAGTGCACGTCGAGGAGCTTGCAGGTAAGGAGAGTAACGAGTATTTTCTCTACGCGTTATCGCTGTTTGCCGAGAGCTTTGCACAGCCAAGCGAGATACTTCGCGACACTTTTAATAGTCTAGCCTTGTCGTTACCGAAATAGTTGCCGATTTAACGGTGGCTCGTGCGTCAAGACGATCGGGTTCACGCGCGCCTCGCGAGCAACCTTCTTTATGCGGGTTTTAACGAATAGAAAGTCGCGTTCGCTGGGAGAGCCGGCAGACACGGAAAAGCTCGTTCGGTCGATCGATTCGATAGAAATACCTCGGCGCGCTTAAAAGACGTTGCACGCCGTGAACTCGAGGAGCTTAGAAGTGACATTTAGAAGGGGATGTAGGAACTGTCAGAGAGGTTCGCGTAACGCTTTACATAACGCTCTATGGCAGATATTCTCCGCGCCGGCGCTAGAGCCCGTCAACCCGACCGAAATTACGTGTCACGGGCCACGCTCGTCTTGGGATACAGCAGTTCAAATTTCCACAATTTCCGAAATTTCTCTACGCAAAGCAGATCCATCGAGCCACCGAAAGAAATCCTCGCGACGCGCTCTCTGCCTTCTCGAATATCGTTAATTCGCTGGAAGACATCGGGGACGTCTTATTGTCAGCGCGAATATAGCAGTCGGCCGACCTTAATGACGCAGTTGAATGGCGTTGAGAAATGAAAGACAGAGTCCGCTGATACAATTAAATCGAATATATCGCAGGGGCTCGAGGCTCTTTGTATTAAATACGAAGGGAAGCCGGTAATTAACGGGGAATCGGGGTCAATCAATGGCCTAACCGTCAGCCGATATTCCGCGGGCGAGTCTTCGAGGACAGATAGCGCAAATCGGATCATGGAAATCCTCGCCTTACAGGCGGCGATGCCGAATTAACGCTCGGCTATCCCAGGAGAAATTGTTTCTGACCATCGATCCATTCCGCGACTTTGCCGTTCCCGACTGGAATAACACCGCGTATCGAACCTCCGGCAGAATGTAGCGATCCACTGATGGATCGTTTCTTTGTCGTAAATCAAACCTCGATCCTGCTACCCGATCCCTGCCGGCTGTCACGATTCCGGGCCAAGTCGATTCCAATTTACCTGATCCGCGAGATCAGGATACACCAGAGACCCCGGCAGCCCGCGTTCCACCGCTTTTATCACCGATCTCCCGAATTTCTAGGAAAGTCAATCACCAGTCAGCCACGGGATCACGGGACTAAACGAAGGGCCCTATCCCTATCCCTCGAGGGCCGCCTTTCCGAGCGACGTTCCGTGTCCTTGGGAATATCCCCGTTATACCCCGCGCCGGCGTAAATCCGCGCCTCTGCCTCGGCTTCTCGGCGAGATCAATCGCGATTAATCCTCGTGACTAGTCCGTTGAGCGGTTAAAACGCGGCGGTGATGTTCGAGCAACGCCCTTTACAGGGATTCTCCGTCGCCACCGGTCATTGCGGAAGAACGTTAATGCCGACGCGGCAGATACTTCATTTGCATAGAACCGAGGACAGCGGTAAGCAGTTGCAAAGACCGGATTCGCTGTCGCGGCGCTTGGACCGTGTCCTGAGATTCAGGAGATTCAAGTGGTAGAGGATCGCGCTGGTCAGACACTGGTCCTCCGGTGGTTAGGTGGAATTTGCCTGCATTCTCTGTGGGTTTTAAAGCAACACTCCAACAAAAGGATTCGATTTTCGACCGGTTGTTTGTATAAATATATCGTACGCGTACTTTTCACCGATCGAAGAGGTCGTTGGTTCAAGTGGGTCGCGAAAGCCGTTGAATATCCACGAATGAAATATGTTCATTTATAAATCGTAACCACAGCGGAAGAATTCGCGTATACGGCACAATAGAATATATATCAAAGGCAGCGGGAGAAGTTTGCGAGGAAAACTTTAGAATAGTAACCATGGCTACACGTGGGCTTTATATCAGCGCCTGCAGTTGCACGATACGGTCCGCAGCTGGAAAGGGACGAGCTATAAACAATTCACGCGTCCCTGCGTCGTGTCCATCAGAAATCATTGCCCTCGAACGAAATTACTTGCAACATTTATCGAATTGAATCGCGATTCAATCATCTATCGACGCGCTCGGTTCAATTTCGAATTTTCCCCTGTAAACACCGCGTGAACTGGAACACAGGACGGCCGATTCGATCCCGCGGATCGTTTAATTTCTACGCTGTCGACGGACTTGCGCCGACGTTTCCATGGCGGTTCCACGGCGGTTCCACGGTGGTCACGTTTCAACGCCGCATGCGCGGCAAAGAATCGCACAGCCTCGTGTAACAAAGCGGCACTGTGTTGCATTAAAACCAAAGGCACGGTTGGCTCTGTTGCACGCAGCGCGTTTTTTTTCTCTCCCTCGTGCGTGGATTATGCAAATGACGCATAATCCAGGTGGCAGGGTTGAGCTCGCGCGACACACGGGGAATCCACTTCGTCGTTGTAATTCAGCCGGTAATTAAAACGCATAACCTTATCTAACTGCGTGTAACGCGCGCGCTAGGGATGACTGGAAATTACGAGAGAGACAGAGGGAGAGAGAGAGAGAAGCTTGACGTATGAAAATTAGCGGACACGCGGTGGGAACGACGTGGCCTGCGAGAATCGCCGAAACGTTCGTCAAAATTCTCGCGGTGGCTCGGTGGAGTCTGTGGCAGGCAGGCAGACCGGAAAAGGAAACGGAAGGCGGTCCGAACTCCATTAAGTCGTAGAAACACCGGTTTGATAAGTTTAATTAAGAAGCTTAATCGACCGCCTCGGGTGTTTGCTAGATCCAACGAAAATGGACCGAGGACGCGTCAAAGGGTGGATACCCTGTGAATTAGCATAGGTCAACGGGTCCTTTCCCGTCTTTGTCTCGGCGATCGCTGACTCGGCTGTTTTCTCGGGCTAATTAAACGCCAAGGCGTGTTTGCCCGATTCCGCCGCTGACGAACACCGGTCGCGCGTGATTCCGAACTACCCAGACCACCGACGAAATACACCGACCTGGCCATTGCCTTCGGTACACCTCGCTCCATTTTCGCCTGTTAATCTTCTCGCCTCGTTCTCGGCACGCGCAGTTTCTTGCCGCGAGTTTTCCGCGCGCGGCGGAAAATTGCTCGAGTCGCCGGCTGGCTCCTAAATTACTTACTAATCGCAGAAGCGGAGCTGGGATCGGGCCGCGTGACAAACGCAGTTATCACGGGTGCGAAGTTGCTCTGGAACGAACTCGTGATAATGCACGGCGATACGCGAGATGAACGTGCGCGAACGCGCCACCGCGCGCTCCAGGAGACGAAAACTACACCTAAGCTCCAAGCGTAAATCACGATTCTCGTTAGCTCGATTTGAGCCGATTACCGCTCAACCGAGGCAGAGATTTAACGGCCACTGTTATAATCCGAGGTGGATTAAGACACATGGGTCGTACCGTTTTATCTCAGATTTATAGATATCCACCGGCGGTCCGTGTAATCGCGCATCTTTATCCTCTCATCCTGCACGCCCGGCGATGAAACGCGTGCACCGCTCGAATAATTCGAGTGTTCGACGCGGATTATCACGGGCAGTGTTTCAATTTCTTTCTCTGGTTCTTTTGGTTAGGGAATTTGGAAAATGCTCGCGAGACGTCACAGGATGACAGACACTCGGATAAGATAATAGAAGCACGCGTGGTCCATTCTTTATGATCGGTGAACTAGAAAAATTCGTCTGGAAAATACTCTTAACCCTTTGTGGTACCAATAATCCAGTCAGAGTTGAGGGAAAATTGTGGGAAAATTAAATAATGTCTGTTGTCTCGTGCTGCTGACTAATACCGAAGGGTCTCGACGTTGTCTCGTTGACAAGGAACTGCCCTTTTTTTCCTGGGTTCAGCCTCAGGCAATACTGTAGCTCCTAAACTAGGTCCCCATTGACTCGGGACCCCAGCTGCAGGCAGAAAAAGAAAAACGTGAAAAATTACCAGAGCATCGCTTAATGCGTTGCTACAGAATGATAGTTACTTGCCCCATCAACGAGTCATGGGACTCGTAATCGAGAAATAAGACACCCATTGACTCGAAGGGTTTATGTCATTTTTATCCATCCTCTGTCAACTCGGTGAGAAATGAGGCCTAACCGCGAGCGGGTCGGTCTAAAAATACCAAAGCGAATTACACCTACGAACTGGAAAGGACTTGTAGCTGGAAGACCGTTGGTGAAACACGCGTTCGAGGAACTGTTTGGCTGGCAACCGCGTATTAGCAGCGGACCACGCGTGCAATTAAACCGGGGACCGCTTAGCGGGATCAAGAACGCGTGACGCGGAGTAACGAACAGGCTGCCTAAGGACAGTGCTTTCCAACCGGGTATCCGTGGTTGCAGCGCGAATAACCGGCCACGTAATAACTGCTCGTATTACGTATTAATACCAGGTCCCACGCTTTCCTCGTTTCCAGCCTCGATCTCGTGACGCAACCGGTGAAAGTATATAATAAGCGAACGAGCATAATCGATTAGTCAGGGTCCGAGCGCGGTTTCCTCGACGGTCGTTGCACGGCTGCACGTTCCGCGGGGCGCTTTTCGTCCTGCCGACTTTTCATCCCGTAACGCGCGCACGAGCTGTGGCCAACTCGCTTCGAATTACGCGCGCAAAGCGGACGTGACGCGGTCGGATTACAGAGCCACGTCGTCGGTGAGAGCATCTTCCCGTTGACGGGACCAGACAGCCTCGTTCCCTCGTTCTTTCGCTCGTGTAATTACCCCGATTTCCATCCGCTGATGCGTCCCGACGCCTCCCGACGCGTCACCTAATTCGCCCGGCCGCTCCGGACTGCCTCGGTTGCTTTTCGACCCCGTGTATCGAGTTCCGCCATGTCTGTCCGCGCGACATTCGCATTACGCGCGGCTTTGTAGACGTAACGCGAGATTCGTTGGACCGGATAAATTATGGTTCTGTTATTTGCAGTTATTCGGTACGAGGATGCAAGCACGTACGGGTAATTCATGGGGGACAGAAGGATGCGTGGAATGGGATTAGCTGCTGCTCGTCTGCTGTTCTAATTAGAGGCGGGATAAATAATTCGAGTTATTCCTCTGTTAATATTCCCCAAGTTTGTTCGCCTGCTTGCGCGGACGTTTTCGTTTCTGGTTTCGTGCTCGTTAATCGAGTTTCTTTCCTTAATTAAACAGGATTCGACTTTCATTCGCTCGACGCACGGTTGTTCCCGGCGCAGTTTCCGACTTTATCTCCGCTCCGGTTTCGATTAAACCTCTCTATCGAGCACGAGGAAGAGTAAATAATTAGTTCCTACGTCGAACTTACGCATCCTTAAGATAGAAGGTAATTATCAAATAATTTCAAATAATCAGAGAGGTTCGGATAACCGTAGTTGTACGTTACGGTCCACTAAATCCTGGCCCAAAGCGAACACCAGAAACCGGCAGGAGTGTTGCAACAGACAACTCTGCTAAGTGCAACCCGAACTCGGCTGACTTCTCGTGTTGAACTTGCGTAGAATAGAGAATAGCCAGTTGGCAGTTCTGTCCTCGCGTTTACCCGGCCAATCTGCGAGCGCGAGTGCTCGCGAGCAGGCGAACGCGCAGCTGCTTCTTACCAGCCTGTAATTATCGTCGTCCGAGACGCTGATGTATCGCGGTGGCCTGCGGCCACGTGTTTTCCCTGGTCCAGCCGTTTCTTGCCGTTTCTTGCCGCTTCCGCGAACCTATGTTTTCGTGGTCTGCTAGCCGTTTCCCTCGGTGACTCGTTAGCGCGGAAAAATCGCCCGTTTCTATCTTCGCGGTTTACTTTCTGACGGAACGCGTTCGCGGAACCATCTAGACCACCTTTCGGCCCTGCTCGATTCCGTGTAACCGAGCCTCTGCGGGATTGCAGTTGGCCGCGCGAGGTTCCGCTTTGCTTCCAGCGAATTATCGCGCAAGAGAAAACCGTGGATCGCTGCAACGATCCAGCCCTATAGCCGATCGCGAAACTCCTCCGAATCGTAGAAAGCCGACGGACGTTGCGAGCGAAAGGAACACGCCTGGAAGGATTAGGCCGAGCTTCGTGGAATCGATTAAAATTTTAAGTAATCCGTGATTCACCGCTGTTACAGCTAGCGTTAATTCCGAGGCGATTCGTGGGGATTGGATCGGTTTCGTCGGAACGCTAGATAGGATTCAAAGTTGGGAAACGTATCGCGAAACACGGTCGAATAAAAAATCGGGGGAAATTTTAACGCGTCGTTAAGGAATAATCTCGTGATTAAGGAATAAGGAATAATCTCGCGTGTTTGACGAACGCGTAAAAGCGCAAGATGCCGTGAAGTGGTTAAATCGACGAGGACGAAGATCGTGGATGGCGGCTCTCCCTGCGACCTCGTTGTAATCGCCACGGCGTGTCGTTATTTATGAAAATAATATCTCGGCTAATGGCCTAAATACATGTTTATCGCGCAACGTCTATATTTCACGGTTAATGCGCTGTGACTGCGGTGGAATCAGTAGGTTGCAGCCAGCTGACGCCTGCAACGCGACCTATTACCCGATTGCCCGGTGTTCTTCGATAGCTATCCTATGAAACCAGCCCATCGCGGTCTATCGATGGTCCAATTTCGCTTTTATTGCCAGCTTTGTCTCTCGCCTTGCTCCTCGCCTATTCGATATTTTTTCCCCACATTTTTTCCCACCCCTATATGAAAGTTTTTATTCAGAGCGCGAGGATTAACACGCGCCAGATTTCCGATTAATTATTTTCATTCGACAATTCGTACCTGGAATTTTTAATTAGAGACTTCGACCATCCCCCTTTGAATTAGGAACCGAATCATTCGTCCCCTCGATTCTCGCTCGGCGTTGTTAGACCTTCGAAATCCTTTAGATCACCGTCGCTGAACGATGCTGAACGACGCTGTTAAACTCCCCTGTTTGGAGAATCGATCACGCCGGAGCTGGCGAAAAATCGATCCCGAAAGTCCGAAATTGAATCGGTGAAACTGAAATGCAACTAACCGGAAAACGGCATTATCGGAACGCTAAGCTCGGTTAGAACCTTCGGAAATTACGTGTTCGTTGATGAACGCGACGTAACAACGGCTCGACGCGCTGCGGCCAGCGACAGGAATTAGAGCGTGTTCCTGGTTGCGTCTAAATAATAAATAAGAGGAGAGCTGGTCACACGGAAGCTCTAGGTGTACCAGCAGCCATGGTTACCGTTACTCGATGCTCTGCGGCCACTGCACACCTGTGGCAGCGGAAGTACATCAGCAAGCCCGGATTCCAGTCGTTGAGGCATTCAGGGATGCCACAAACAAATTTCACGTCGCTCGCGGTATCAATTTTTCGACGCTCGTAATCCGTTCGGAACAGCTTCAGCTTTGCTTCCGAGGAATAAAAATTTAAATGTCAGAAACGATCATTTGCGGGGCGACGATGAAAAAGCGATTAAACCACGAAGTTTGGGTAAGAGTCTCGCGGATGAACCGGTCAATTAGCGGAGGCCAATTAAGATACAACGGACGAAGTTAGCCGAGGAAATTTTATCGCGAAAGTTACGAGCTATCTCGCGTTAGTAGCGCGAGACATCTCCCGATCTCAATTTCTGTCTCGAGATCGCGCTAGGCTCCACGCAGACTCGTAATTCCTGGTGGAACGCAGCGAAGGTGGACGTAAAAGCTGGAAGGTCGCCGAAGGTCTGTAAGAAATCGTAAAAGTTGACCTTGGCTTTATTCGAGGATCCGCTCCCAGGAGCATCTCGCCGGAGGTAGATCTTTAATTTACTACCTTTTTACGAGCCTGGACTAACCTCCGCTCTATCTCTCAGTCGCCTACCCCGATAAATTCTATCGCGTCAAAGATCGCTCGAAGATATCGCCGGTCTTCGAGCACCGAGTCCTTTAAATCTTTCTCGGCCATCGACCAGCGATTATCTGTTTCCCTCTGACGACATTCTCGAAACCTTACCCGCGGATCGATTTTCATTTGCGAGTGACCGGAATGTTCCCGGGGACCGTGGAGAATCAACAAAGGGACCGAGGCCGAGTCTCCGAGGCGAAAATCGGGGCGTTGAGCCGCTTTGGGTTGCACAGGACCGACGCACAAAGGAAGAGGTAGACCAGGTGTCGTTCACACACGCCAGGGTGGGTTTCTGCTAGTCGAGAGACTCGAAGCCGTTCACCGATCGCTGGTCCTTGGCGACGATGCCTCGGAGAACCGGATGAAAGAGCTTTTGTGCGATGTTGGCGCGAACACCGAGGCTCGAAACATTAAACCTATGGGGTTCGATCGAGTCGTCGTGGACGCACGGGCGGTCTCGGCAATTAGTTCAACGCAGCGTGTAACACGGCGACGATTCATTTGACAGGATCGATGAACGCCTCGGTTGCTTCTTGATAAACAGGGTTCCGCGGTCAGGCCGACGGGTCCCATCGATTCGTCTGGAAACGGTACAATGCGCGCTCGCCGATTGGATGCGGCGGTGAATTTGGCTGAGAGCGTACATAAAAAATGCCGCGTCATCGCGTATAAAAAATCGACGCAAACCTCCAATAGAGAGGTCTTGGTGGAGGTCTTTGAACTTTCTAGGGAAATTCTCGGATGCTCGATGCCGCGGCTAGCTTCGTCGAAACGGCGACTTATTCCATGGCACGGAGAACTACCTGTTAGACCGAGTGCCCGGGAAATTCGAAGGGGAATATCCGGCGCCGGGAATCGTCCATTACGAGCCTCGGACAGATTTCATTATCTCGATTTGCTCGTTGTTTTATCGGACTGTCGAGAAGTTGGCCGAAGACGAGGCGTCTTTTGGGCCACCGGGAGGGTCGAATTGATCGAACGCGGCCACGTAGAAACGGCAATTTCTGCTCGGTCGCAAATTTCATTAGATTCGGCGAAATCGATAAAGGGGAATCCCGCGGGATATCGGGCACCGTATTGCGAGTGGCCGTGTCACGAACCTTTATGAAGTTCTCGAGTACTTTGCGCTTTCCGGGTAGAATATCAAGCAACGTCTCATTCCGCTCTTCGTACACAGGCAGATATAGACCGAGACGCGGCTGCTCTAGCTCGCGAAATTGGATTGCCCGGTTTCAAATTGATACCGCGACCACTCCAACTGTAGGAATTATAAGAAAAGTCGAGAGATGCCTGGGAAACAGCCGCGAGAAGAGCCGAAAGCCTAATTTCCATCGCCGCTGCTCGGCGATGCAATTTTCTCCGAACGAACGAGCGTTGCCAGCGTCAGACCTCCGAAATATTTGGACACCGGTCCCAACCTGACAGAGAAACGCAGGCACGCTTCGTCGAATCCGTTCTGTCGGTCTCAGGTGACCCGAAGCGATTGGTCCAAAGCGCGTGCGACTTTAATTCGAAGAAGAATCGCATCGGTCTTCGCGTACGCGTTCTCCATCGATCCGTGTGTCTCGCAATTAGGCGCGCCTCGCGAATTTCCCGTTATTCTCGGCAGCCGGAGCCGGTATCCGTCAGTGGATGACAATGTACGCGAGAACGGGGCAAGAATACAGGCGGATATTAAGCACGACGCTGAAGTAAGTTTAATCCGCGCCGTCTCTCCACTCCCTTTCCCAATGCCGGCGCGTGAAAGGACCCGAGTTTCGACCGAGCTCGCGTGAATCCCTTTCATCATCGTAATGCGCACCCGCTCCCATTTCTTCTTCTTCTTCCTCCAGCCTCCTTCTTTTTCCCTCCTTTCTCCCTCCTTTTTTCCCTCCTTTCGCGCGTACCTTTGTGCCTCGCGTCGCGCACCGCGCGGAAACAAAGAGCTGCCCGAAGAGCAGCGCGATTCCTTCGTCTTGCGCCAGCGCGCCACCTCTCCAAATGGATATAATTATAACAGAGCAGACTGTCTTGGACAGGTTAACCGTTTTCTCGCGTTTTTCTCGACCAGTCGAGCCCGATTAATCCGCGGTTCCTCTCCTGGAACACGACTCGTTTCCGCGAGATTAAAACCCGCGCGTGGCGTCGTCGCATCGAGAAACGGAAGACGACAGAAGAATCGCGAGAACGCCTCGTCAAAATCATGGATTCGATTTTGTCGCCAGTCAAATCGACTTATTTCGCGCGAAATTTTCCACGCGGAAACGCGAGCGAGCGCGAATTCGGAATTTACGAGCGGAATGCTGCGCCCCCGGGGACACGCGGAGGAATTCCATTTCGCTCGGACGAATTTTAAGGAGACAGAGCCCGATTTTCTTCCCCGGACGCGTCGTCGAGCGGTGTAAACTAATTTCCAGCTTCTTGCGCCACTCGGCCGCGACGTCATCCCGGGAATCCGTTGCTCCTGATTAAATCCCGACGGCGACGCCGGCGACGCCGACGATCGCGACGCCGAGGCGATGCTGCTGGCAGATCGATGAACGCCGAGCCACCGGAATGGCAGATCGGTGGAAGAATTCCTGTTCGAATTCTTCCTCGCTCCGCCGCCGTACGCCGCGAATTCGAATTATGGAATTCGACGGCGACGCCTCGAGAGATGTCCCGCAATAATCCGCAGCGCTGCGTCTTATATTCCCGTGGGAACCGATCTCTTTAACCTGGAGTCCGTAAAGGAGCAGCGAAAGAAAACTTCCCGAACAAACGCATCCTCGCAACCGACGGTGTAACGTTGCTGTAACTTCAGCGAAATGTACGCGAAACAATGGAAATACGTCGGAATATTTAAGAGACGTTGCAGTGCCCAAACTTGCAAGCGCTTCTCCCGCGATACGGACTTCGCGCGATATTTCGTGCTACGTAGAAGTTCGTATGTCTGAGCGACTCGAGCGACTTCACCGAAGCAACATTCGGAGCGAATTATTCAGAAAAATGTTCGCTACATATTGTAGAATTAATGGGCGCTAAACGAAGCGTAGACCAAGCGGATCTCGCTAAAGGCAGCGATCCATTCAAGCCTTATCAGCTACGTCTAAAACCAGCCCGGCCAACGAACACCGGAACTTCCGTTTTCTCCGGCAGTTCCCCTCAGACACCGGCTAAATCGCTATTATCGCCCTGTAAGCAATTCAAATCAGCTTAAGTACCCAACCCAAACCGGGCCGCGCGAGTATGCCCATAATCTAGTTTCCCCGGCAGGCTGGGTAACAGCGTAGGAAGTTGGCCAGCATCCGCAGCTCGGTCCTCCAAGACGACTAAACCTCGGTTATTATTGCTCGGTAAGCGATTCCTGTCATCTCGGACGCTCGCCGAATGTCTTACCAGGCACATCCATAATCCGCGTGGTTCCGGGCGGGGAGCGCCGGGCGGCCGGGCTGGGAAAGCATTGATCAACGTCACTGGCAGAAATCCGTTCGCGACGGTCGACCGAACGGTTCCGCGCCGCGACGCCGTCTCGCCGGCGTTAAAAACTTCTAAACACCGGTTTGTCGGACGGGGCCAGGAATAAGCGGCGTTGCTTGCAGAGGGCGTCGGCAGTGAATCGAGAGAGGAGCTCGCAGACCGTGAAAGATCGAGGGTCGCGTTGTCGGCTGGGTAATGGACCGTTTTTTCTCCGAACAGGCCAACGACGCCTTTCCGCGTCACGATTTCGCTTTATCGGGCTTGTTCGACGAATCCCACCTCCCGCCACTTCTCCCCGCCATTTCTCTCCTTATTCGCGCTGAAACTTGTCGTCTATCGGCTCGCCGCGAATTACGCTCCTCCGCTCGCTCCGATATCCGCCTGTTTCCTCCTATCCCGCCGGATACGAGCGCGCGGATACGGAGATGAACGCTCCACGCCACGCGCCTATCTACCCCGGCTGTAGAACCGCGCAGGATCGATCTACGGAAATTCCACGAGACTAACGATCATCCTGGCCTCTACTTTCCTATCTTTCACCGTAATTTCTCCCGGCCGGAAGCCTCTGTCCTATTTTTCATCCCTCTAGCAAAGGGAGGCGAAACCACGAGTGGCTGGCGTGTATCTGGAACTGGTGCGCGAGCTATCGCTGCCGGGTGATCTCTCGGTCTGGTCCAGAGCCACCGCACCGGTTCACCTTCACGCAGCGACCACGATCGTAAGTCATTTCGAGGCGATAACCGCTGTGTTGCGAGGACAGTGCCGGGCCGGTTGGTACCGAGCCAGTTTTCCCCGATATTCCGAGATAAAGCGGCCACGAGGAAGACCGAAACCGGCGCGCTCGGAGAAACCGAGGTTCGCTTATACACAAACAGACGAAATTGTCTCTGTGTTCACTCGGAGAACGGGGAGCGGAACGTCTGGATGATGGATTCGTCGATATCCCGGAGATTAATACTTCTTTCGCGGCTCGTCGCGTGGGCGAGGAACGCTCCCGTTCCATCGTACGGTTGATTGGTCCACGAGTGGACGATTCGGAGGGTCGAGAGCGAAGGGTCATGGAACGGCGAAACTCGCCAGGGAACAACGGATGAACGACGACGACGACGAACTATCCAAACGCGTGGCAGGTACGCGTCGAGGCGAGGCGTATTCCGGGCACGAGTTCTCGAAGCAACCGCAGGGAAATCTCTGTGACGCGAGAACTTCTGACCGGGAAACACTCTAGAGGTGTTCGAAACGTTCAACAGCCGAAGCGTCAAAACACGAAGATGCACTCGTCGCGCGGTTTCGAGTGATATCTCATCGAGTCAAGGGCTACGCAACGAGATCAACTTTCCTACCTGACCGCCGCTGTATCGCGGAATATCGAGCGAATTTCCACGGAAACGAGGCGCGTGATCGTTTACGACGAATAACCAGGAGACAATTAACGGACGACGGGAACAAGCTCGTTCGGAGAACAGCGGGGAAAAACGAGATAACCGGGGGTCGAGGGGAGAAAAAGGGGAGAAAAAAGGGGAGAAGACACGAGGAGAGAAGATTGCGAAGAAAAGAAGTTTCCACGAGGAGAAATTGAGGCAGTTGGGGGAAAAGTTGGCCGGTAACGGGGCGACAGCGTGGTGGGCGACGTGGGAGCAGAGTTAACACGTACACCGGGGTAGCCGAAGCCGTTCGAGGTATTTGTCTTACTTTCGAACACGCTTTCGGCCCTGGACAAGGGCAGACAAAGGACAGAGCCGCGTCTCCACCCGCGGAGCGTTAAAAAGAGTAAATAGCGGACAGTTTGCTACGACGCTGCACGCCGAAGTAATTTGTTTCGACGAGTAGCTCGTTTCTCCATTCTGTACCGGTATCCTTCGTAAACGATCGCTCGAATTCCCCGTAAATTCCTCATAAATTCCACATAAACAAGAGGAAAAGACGATAATCGCGCCGAATAACCGATTGCGCGATGTAATCGGTTCGCGATTCCGGCGGACACCCCGGCTCGATTTCGGCCCGGGGTGGAAAAATAAAATTAATTTCTCGCAGGAAACTTCACGCCCCGGGAATCGCGTCCGAGCTGTTAACACGCTTTTAACCGTTTAACGAGCAAGCGATACAGAATTTTAACCGATCCCGAAATTAATTTCTCCGGTAATTTGCAGTTTCCGAATTTCGAGTACCGGCCGCCGGGTCGCGGGAATCGATGGATCCTTTATAACGGAGAATTTCAAATATTCCGAATTACACCGGAAATCTAGATACGGCTGGGGATATCCAAAATTTACATCGATGTAATTAACGAAATATAGCGGGAATTATCCGGGAAATACTCGGATCCGGAAGGTTACTCCGGTATCCTATCCAATCCAATGGAAATAGCCGAATTTAATCAATTGCTACGATACATCGTATCAGGATCAATAATCGAGGCCAATTTCCGGCAACTCCACGCGCCAATGGGGTTAGTCACTCTAACGATTATTCACATCGCCAGCAACTAGCGCGATTACAATTGTCGCAAGCGTAACTGCATCAATCAGCGTCACCAATGAACCGCGCTCGCGCGCGCGCGCGCTAACTACGTAATTATACGCGCGCAGGAATGAGCGAGAGACAGAGAGCGTGAGACAGAGAGCGAGAGAGAGAGAGAGAGAGAGAGAGAGAGAGAGAGAGAGAGAGAGAGAGAGAGGACAGGGACCGGCCGTATGTGTACGCTCGGCTGACTATACAGAGTCTCGCAGCCGTTGTCCTTGTTGCATTAGACGTTGTTTAGTGACCGTAGTTAGTTCATTATTGCGCTCCAGGGAGACCGGAACAAGGGAACCGGGATGTCGAGGAGACGCGCTCGATGTCTCCAAACATCGCCGGAACGAAGAGGAAGAGAGAGAGGCAGAGCGGGAGGAGAATACAGATCACGTAGCTAATTGGTCGGACAGGCAAAGTGGCGAACTGTCTGTGACGCGCGGCCGGTTTGCTCTACTTGGAATACTCGCCAAAATTTGTCCTCCCGCCGAAATTGCGTCGTTCCGTTAATTAAATTGCACGACTCGTGGAGGGTGGCGCTAGCGAAATATCGGGCCAGGTATTGCGAGCGAGAGATCGTCCATCGTTGACCACCTGTAGGGCGAAGGACTTGGACCGACGATAACCAACCGTTCCACCGGCAATTTCCACAAACTTCCTCCCCATATATCCGTCCGCCCAAGATAGGCAAAGTTCCCAGCGAACTTCTTCCTCGGATACAGTTCGTAAGAAGCTTAAAGTGTATCGCGGCCGCGGCGCAAGGTTAACGAATAATCCTCCGCTTCCCCGGCAAAGAAGGTATATTTCTCGAAATTAATTACCAAGGACCGTCGGCGAGAGGAAGTTGCCGCGCGTTAACGAGGTTAATCCCATCGATCGAGCTGAGCTCCGAGAAGTAGCGCGGTCGGAAACGCGAGGAAGCTCGCCGGGTCCGATTTCACGGTGGTCGTCTAGGCGTCCGAAATTCCAGTTTGCGGACAGAGTTGTTAGCAGGTCGGGAAGAGTTGGCGGACAGAAGCGAGACAAGCACTTGGACCGCGTCAACGCGAATGCTCTTAACTAGCGGCGCGCCTCGTTGTTCGGTGTCTTGTTCGAATCTTGGACCCGCGCCATGAGTCGGTTCCTCGCTTTCGTCCAATTGAAAGGTGCCTGCCTCGTTGCTTCCGTTCCACCGAGCTTCCGAGTTTCCGTTACCGGTATCCACGGTGATTGTATAATTTTGCATCGCTAACATTGTCCACGACCGAGTTGTTTGTGTATAGCGTTGTCGAATGTCGGCTCGATACGATTTTCCCTAACCAAGTTTCTCCGCGATCTCTCGATTAAATATCTCGATTAAATATCGCGAGCTTTCGCGGCGTGATTAAACGGTGGAACGATGATCGAGGAAAACCGAGGCGGTTGTAAAATTCAGGACGCACACTCGGGAAGATGGAGGGCGTGCTTCTTGCACTCGCAGATTCATCGTTCTCCGGAGAAATGGCTGGCTCGGAGGAAGCAGGTGCGGTAATCCCGGAACGTTAGGTACGACTGGAAATTAATGTTGCTGCCGCGTAGTTTACCGGCAATAAATTGATAATTATCGCGAGGCGGCGGAGATGAGTTCCGTGCAGCGGAGGATCTTCGAATCGATTACCTTTGGCCCAGGTGACTCGCGCTTTTGGATACGTCGGATACGTTTGCGCGACGCGTGTTTCCCGGAGTTTCTATGCGCCCATATTTATCGTGCAATCAACCATCTCCGGGAATCGGTTTGGTCGGTTTGGTTAAACGGTGTTTACCATGACTGGAAACAACTTCGACGTCAAAGTAAAATCGGGCTGAAGTCCGATATCGGGAAATTCGCGGCGGAAGAGCGGCGTCGCGTGCGAACGACAAGCACGTCGGGAAAAAACCTCAAAGCCAGGAAATAAGTAGCTCTCCGAGTCAAACAAGTCGTAACGACCGAACGTTTACAGCTCCGAGTGGTTGAACCGGGGCCGAGAAATTTTCGTCCTAACCAAGGGAAAATACGCGAGATCGAGGCGTAATTAAACGAGTTTCCAGTTTCGAATTCCGGGAACAGAGAAATCTTGGGAGCGGCCGGAGACAAGGAGATTCGAAGTCCACGGCTACCCTCGTTAAAACGATCCCCGATATCCAGTTACACGGCTAAACAAATTCCAGGCGTGTCCGGTTTCGAGGTGCAGAAGAAGAAGAAGAAGCTGAGCCGTGACGGGCCGTCCCGCGAGGCTAGCGATAAGCCTCGGGAACGTGTCTGCCTGTTCGTCTGCAACTAGTGGCAAAGCACGGAAAGTTTGTCTGACCGCGGCCAATCCGGAGACTGAATTTTAGCGGTGTTCCGGGGCTCGTTGAAGTTCGATTCCGGATAAGAAACGGTTCTTAAATAACTGATGCGGCCCGGTCTAAGGCGCGTCAGATGTCACGATCTCGTGCATTTTATGCATCGACCGACCACCGGGCTTCGAGAGTCGGCGAGATCGAGCGAGCAGCAACTTTCAGCATCCAACTCTCCATAACCTCTTCGCTTCTTGCTCGTTCACACACCGACCCGTTGCATGCATTATTCATCGCGGAATCATGACTGATACCGGCGACGTGGCACTTTTATCGAGGCTGAGCGTCGCGGATCGCGGCGGGCGTCGATTTCCCGACGGTCACTCGCCTCGGGATTGACCGTGTCTCGCCGACTTCCCGTCAACGATGTCGTCCCCGCTGTTTAGCGCCGTCTCGGAGAGCCCAAGCCACGAGAAATGGAGGATAATATTTTCACGGACAACGCTTTTATCGGGGCTCGGATAAAATCCGAGAGCGTTCCGACGCGGTTTACCGTGGTCGGCTATTTGCCGTAGCTTACACGGTCCCGCGGAGAACTTCCGCCGAGGGGGATTCGTTTTCCAAATAAGCCTGCAGGTCGTCGACACGTTCGCCGGCGACTTAACGCGATTTTCCTACGCAACCGCGTCGCGTCGCACCGCGCCACGCGACGCCGCGTCTCGCCGGCTTTTCGCCCGGATAATCCGGTCGGATTCAATTTGGAAAATTTCACCGCCACGCGGCCCGGTTTACCAGAGATTTGTTTACCTCGTCGCTGGTACTGTTGCTAGTACTCCGCGTGTTCTGGCAAACGCGAAAGCAGCCACCTGCTCCGGGCCCGGTTTCAACCGCGTCTCCGGTTCCTCCGACGCGACTTCCGCGTCCCGGCGCCGATCCCAGAGAACCGGAGGCAACTGGCTTATCGCCTTTGACGAACAAACTAAATTCTATTTAACCGCGCTCGCGTACGAAAGGCTGCTGCCTCGTGGTTAAATCGTTTAACGAGCATTTACACGTATCGCACCTGCGCTACCGTGTAACCCCGTTAAATGGCTTTCGAGCTGCCTATGCGAGCCTTGGAAATATCGGAGAACCTGGCTGCCAGTGTTTAACCTTGCTCCGCGATAAGGGCTGTCAATTATCCCAACGTTCGAGCGCGATTATCTCTCCCTGGAAATTCAGACGAAACGTCTTCGAGATGCCTCGAATTACTCTAGAGAGCGGCGCGCGATGAGAAATATAGATGTTCGGGATCGAAGTCTGAAGGATTGCCCGAGATGGAAGGTGATTCTCCGGGAAGAGAAAGAGTAGGAGAGAATCGTTTATCTCGCAGCTTCGCGACGCAGGCGAGAAACTTCGCGAGGGCATCGGCGAAGTTCGCGACACTGGTAGTTTCGGGGAACTTGTCTTCGCGACACGAAGGTGATGTATCGATCGCGGAAAGAAGTGTTGCTTCAACATCGGTTGCGGCAAAAGTAACCGTAGCTCGCTAAGATCGATGCTACGCTTTCTCGCGAGGCGCGCGCCGGAACGATTAGCCCAATTAGCGGTTGAAGCGCGCTCGCTCGGGCAACAACGGACGGTGGAAAAAGTCGGAATCAATGGCTAACAGACGGAGTGTTAATCGAAACGTCGTACGTGCAAGCCAAACAAGACGACGCTGTTCCATTTCCGCGGTGCCAAACAACCGGACCGATAGTATCGGCAAACAGCTGTTTCGCCGCGATACAGAGGACGAATTTTCGAGACGAGCGAGATCCTGAACCAAGAGAACCAACGACCAACGTCGTAGCGTCTCTATAGCAGACTCCGAGTGATTATGAGAGCCGAGGAAGCGCGGATAAAGGGCGCCGGTTGGCCGCAGAGATAAACGTCCAGCGGTTGTGGCAAAAAGCTGATTCACGGAAGATGCCGAGAGAGAGAGAGGGAGAGAGGGGAGAAGATGAAGCGAAATCCGTCTCTGCCGCATAATCGAATGATTTCCAGGCGAGTACGTGACCTATCCGAACGTGTCCAGACCGATACGCGGCAGTATTGTTACTCGGCCGTGTCTTAACTCGCAAACAATTCCGTCGCCAGTCACGAAACCATCCGCGGTGTCGAAGATTCGCAAATTACGCGGCTTGTTCGCGTGAGAGTACTTTGTAGAACGAGCAGGCTGACAGGTACATGGATTACTTCGGCATCGATACTTCCAATCGAGTGAATTTGCGCGTACTTCAACCTGTCCAACGAACGCTTCTATCTGTCTTTTTCGAGGGAAAGCCGGGATCAGCGGTTCGCTCGTGTTCGATGCAATCGAGATCGTCTCTCTGGCAGTCTCTCTGATGGGAGGACGAAATTTCGCTGCAAAGAGAGAGGCGAGACAAAGGGATGCAACGCGCGCGCTATATTAGTCGCGAATCGCGATAGAATTCTCACGGCAACAGCAGTGCGGATGCGCTGCAAAGAGCAGAGTCTTGGGTGACAGATGGACGACATCGGAGCGCCAGCGAGAAATTTCTCCTAGAATTTCGGTCCTTTGTTCCTTTCTATAAACGTAACGCGAGCGCGTACAAACGAACGCGAGGCTCGCAATCTCCTACGACGCTCTAGGCGCGCGGTTTTTCCGTAAATAACGGACGAGAGTTCGCCGGAGCCGACTGGAACCATTGACACGTGCAATTCCGCTCGGCGGATAAGCAAATGAGACTTACGCGGAATATATTGGACAAGTTTTAATTGCTTCTGTTAACCGAGGAACGTCGAGGTAGTTCCGGATAGAGAAGGATTAAGTTCCAATCGCGATCTTCCTCGCCTCTATGCCGTAAGGTATCGACTCTTCGACTCGAGTTCCGAACACCAACCCCGACAGCACTTCCCGATGCTAGTTTACGCGCTCCGGCTAGACTTTCCATCAATTTACCTACGTTGGAGATATTTCCAGCACCGAATCGGTGACGTCGCGCCGCCGCGTCCTTTCCAGCATTTGCGTCAACCTCTCTGGATCTAAATTAAACAGACCTTTCAGCGACCTGAGTGGTCGGTTGATGGCGTAAGCTCCGGGAAGCATCGGCTCGAGGTTAATCTCTCCGATTACGGAAGAATGGGAATGGAATGTAGGGAAAGGTTGGAAGAGATCGAAAATCGAGCGATCGTCGTGTTTCGAGGTTACGATGCTAGACACACGCGTCCACGGAGAGAAAAAAATGAATAACCTCGAAGATACGGGAGTATAGAGACACGGTGCCCCTGGGAGGGAGGTGCAGGTGGCTCGGGGCGACGTAAATAACGACCTGGCCGAGGATCAGTCTCGTCTGGCTGCGTCTGGCTGCGTCTGGCTGCGTCTGACTAGAGACCGCGCATTTTCCACCGCGAGAATCCCTCCCAGAGTTTCATGACGGCGATAACAGTCGGCCAGCGGTTTCCACCTCATGAATTATTCCACGCATACGTGGCATTTGCTCCATAAACCGTTGCCTGACATCTCGAACGGCAATCTCGATCCGGCACGGTGCATTTGATTCCCCATGATCGCGGGATTTCGCGTCGGCCACGCTCGCGTATTCCATTCACGAAATTCATCTGTTTGCGTCTACCTTCTCAGCCGATGAGCTAAGCTCTTCCCTGCGGCCAGGATTTTTCACTCGTTTCAACCAGTCCCGCGACGTTTCGCTGAGTATCGATTCTTGCCGATCTTTTCGCCGAGAAGTTCCTCCGTATTCTAACGCGGAATGAATTTTTTCGTTGTCGGTGTTAAAACGACAGAGAGACACTGGAAGCGCTGGATCCGGCAACGGCAGAGAAACTGATCGCTCCTCTTTAAGCCGGTCTTAAGAACACCGACTCTCGGAGGGGGAGAACATCGAGGATCTCGGCGGAAATCGGGAATTTGTCAACGTCGAGCGATCGCGAACGGCAAAGCCTTCTTTAACGAAACGGTATAAACCGCGCGACGAGTTTCCGCGATGCCTGAGTGCTCTTAAAAGTTTATAGACGCTCCGCGATTTCTCTTCCACTTTTTTGTTCCCTCCACTCATTTTTCCCGGCTCCGTCGACAAACCCGATGGAAAGTCAGTGGAAAAACGTGGAGTGGCCAACACAGGGAAGTCGAGGGCCGCTTCATTGGCCGTTTAATAAAATCCAATACTTTGCGCGCAGCGGAGTCGGTTTAGAGGGCTCCGATTGACAATCGCAAAGGGCGAAACGATGCCAAAACGGCGATTCGATCGGTCCCGCCCCCTGTGTACGAAGGAAATAAAGCGAGAGAGTCTGGTTGCTCTGCGTCATCGGCATTGTTGTCGTTACACTGTCGACTCGTGCAGCGGCGACGTCGGATCCAGTGTCCCGAAATGTTTCCTCCCTTTTGCGTCGCACCTGCTCTGTAACTCGAGGAACCGTTCGAACGGCTACTCTCGCGTCATGGACAGTTGCAGCGAGCGATATCGGGCGAGGAATTCCGCGCGAGACGTCTCGAATCGCGTGTGCTGGCAGGATCGAACCGGAGGGACAGGCGGCCGGGTGCGAGGTCGCGGGGAATATCGAATGCTCGCAGGTGTCAAGAATGGCTGGGTTATCGTCATGAATTTCTTGCGCGAATTCTATTAGGATAGCCTGCGGAATCTTCCGTTGCGAAAATACGGCTCGCCCGTGGCGCCTTTATTCGCGCGTCGAATCCCATTTCTCCAAAGTCTCGGTCAAACGTCTTCGGAGGCGAGTCTCTCTTCCTTCGAAATTTCTTATTCGCCTTGCGCGGTCTATTATACCGCGGATAAACGATGTACCGCGCGCGAGGCGACCCTCGGTAATTCATCTTTGTCGCGTTGAAACGTCCGCGGCGATCATTCGTAATCGTCACGGGAAACTCGCAGCCGTTCTCGGGCGCGCTTCTCTCGCGGCGACGCTTTTATACGAAATGTAAAAGCGGACACCCCGTATAACGATTTATATAGGTGGACGTGGAGTGGACTAATCGGCCAGCGAGGGGCTTCCCCGGCTTCGCTCGCGTCTGACCCCGCGGATTCATACCAGTGCTGCTAGGTGCTGCGAGGTGCTGCGAGGTGCACGCCATTCCATCTGACCACGACGTATTTATTAACGCTCGCCTTACCCTGGACTTATATCTCGACGACTCGCAGACGGCACGTTTGCCGCGCTGTTAACGGCCACGGTCCACGCTGCAATTTCCCCCGCAACCACCCGCGGTTCTATATCCAGACCCCTTTCCGCCATGTATCAACGCGATTATTAAATTATACCTAACGATATAAACTCCGTCGGTATTAGCCGCGACACGTGATAACGTCAGCGACGGTATGTAATTACGGGACCGACGCATAGGGTATTCGATTGTATTATTATGCATTATTTATCACTGGCGAACCGTCGGCAGCGGTGGAAGCCCCAGGTTCGATTTCGAGTTGTCCGGGCGCAGAGATGGAAGGGCGGGATATTAAATTTTTCGTTACTCCGTATTTTTATCGAGATACGAAACTCGCGTAGAGATTTTTAATTATAATACGCAACATTACAAAGAGTAGCAAAACAAGCAGTCGGTTTTGTGTTAACGCGAGCTACGTTCGAAACGTTATTCGTTAGATCCAATGCGAGCGCGTACGCGTTCTCGTTCGAAATATTTTTCAGCCGAATGAAAAAATTCGCGAACAAGTTGAAACGGCACGGTCGAACAGCTCGACCATTGTACAGCGGTGAAGTAAATGTAGGTAATAGAATTTCGTGCATTGGCGAGACTAATTCTTGGAATATAATTCCAAGCCGATGTAATTTCGATCGTAAGGTAACATCGGGACGGTGGTTGCGAAATTTCTTTACGGTCGCTTGACGTGCACCGAAACGCGTAACCCGCCGCTTTGACCACGGGTACCATCGCGGACTGGAGCTAGGAAAGGCGGGGAAAGTCGGGGAAAGGATAGATTTATTCCGTAGCCGATGGATGACGCGGGGAACGCGAAGGGTACGTCGGTACTTGCCGAAGCGCGGTGGAAATCACCGGACCCCATTTACCATTGAAATCTCTACAATTGCCGGACACAAACGAAAATCCCGAGTCGACTGTGCCAACAAAGAGGACAATCGATGCGAAAGGACGGCCGGCGAGTTGGCGCGAGATGATTCGATAAACCGGCGATTCACCGGTGATTTTAACGCGCCGAGGTCGCTGGGAATCCTCGCGCAGTCCGCCCCGGCCTCATAATTCCGTTCGATGCGTAATATTTTTGCGGCCATCCGATGGCGTCCGACGAAATTACGCAACGACAACAGGCGAGCCGAGCCGAATTACCGACGCATAATCGAATGACAAATCGGTACACGCGCCTTCGAGTTTCAGCCGTGGCCCGACCGGTAACCGCGTTATTTCCGGCCGCCAAATGAAATCAGTTTTTCCGCGAACATTCGAATTATTTTCGCGAAACCGGCAACCATCGACCCGACGACTCTCTCTCGCCGTTGGAGGGTATCCGATCGCGCGAGATATTCCGGCATTCGCACCGTTAAATGTCGGACAATCGAGACCGTGAATATATCGGGTCGGATCGTAACGCAGGGACATTGTTCGGTTAGAATATTTCCCGTGCCCGCTTGTGGAATACGAGGCCGTTTTTCCCAGTCGTTTTCGGGGATATTTAATCGGTGAATAATCGAAGCCCGCGATGCGTGGCATAATTGCCGGCAGACCGGTGTACACCGGTAAGTTATTTTTTAATTGGGGTTGCCGTTTAATCAAATTGGCAACGTTTTATTATCCGTCCGTGAAACGATGGTAGAGATTGTTTGCCGTTATTCGAGCAAGCGAATATGCTAGAAAAATGACCGGTGAAATTTAAAGCTTCGCTGGTAATTAAATTCCTGTAACGAAAATACCTTTTAATTCTCGAATATTTTTTCCCCCTCTTTTCTCCCGCGCAGCGTTTGAGATCGCGCGCAGCTGCTGGGTTATTAGCGACCATGTTTGTTTCGGAATTAACCGTCACGCTCGGAGTGCATTCTGGTCTCTTTGTGTGGGTAACGCATCTTCGAGTATGACGCTGGTGGCGGATGCAGTTTTAAATTTCGCGCTGAAAAGGTAAAGAGGTCATGGAGGATGTCGGTCCTCGGGCTGCGCGTCGACTTCCGGCCGGAGATGCGGCTCACGTATTAAACGTTGCCGAAAGCATTAGGGGAGAGCCTTCTAGCCGGAAAATTTTTCCCTCGAGTGGCGTTTCGTCGCACCATGCAACGCGATTCCGCGAAGCGAACGCGCTGGAACAAAGAGCGCGAATGTCGGCGTGGAAAAACTGACAAAGGCCGGGGGAAAAGGGGTCGAAGGGGGGAACGATGGGAACGTTTCCGGGATTATCTCGAATTTTGGATCTCCGTGGTTACGTAGCCGCGACGGGGGCAAAAAGAGGCGGTGTAACCTACGAAACGGGTGGAGCGTTCGCGTTTCCGCCTGCAATTCGCTGTCGTCGAGTTTTCGCAAAATGCGGCGTCTTAACTTACTCGGCGCAGAAGCCCGTCCGAGATGCCGTGGAAATTGTTGCTCCTGGCGAGATATGGACTAATATCTACTATCTGCGTGCTGAATCGCGCGCGGATTCCGAGACCTGGGTGAACGAGAAATATGGATTTGTTATTCTCGCACCCTCTGGTGCCGAATTTCCAAAGGAATTCCACTGTTAGAAGCAGTTGGAAACTCTGGCTCTTAAATTTAAGGAACGTAAAATACGGAATTGCAGCAAGTCGTTGTTTTCTTTACATCGTCGATACGCTTTGTCATTGATTTCTGTATCTCGCTGAATTCTGTATCTTCTACGATAACGGTAAGCAAGTGTTTTCTAGGCGGTGTCTCTTCACCGTGACACGCTTTGTTATGGACAATTCAAAAATTTTACGTCATTTCTATTGGAAAATTATAATGCAAGTAGAACGTAGTCGGTGGAAAAATGGAGGAAGAATATATAGATGTTTAGTCAACGAATGCACAGTTTAAACTGCTTGTTTAAGGCCACGCAGGTCTTAGACGTCTTCGGAAAATGAAAGACAAAGAAACAAAAGTAGTGTTTTACTCGTAACATTAGGTTACATCGACAATATCGATCTGAAAATATTCAACGTGAAAATATCGCGTATAACACGGGTTGAGAACCTCCATCTTGCAGCACATCGATGAAAATAATTTCTCGTTGGGATTCAATAGAAGAAATTACACCGACCGGAAAGATGTTCGCAAAATTCTTATCCTTCTATCGAAACAACGCCGTTTCATTTCCGTTTTCGTGCAAAGACCCGGAGCCCAGTTAACCCGACAGGCGATTCTGGTGAAAACCGAGCGGCGCCTGGCCGAAAAGGGCAGCGTCCAAACGAACGAAACGCGAGTGGACGTGGAACAGTGGCAGACTAAGTCTCGAAGACTCTTGGCAGCGATCGTTGGCAAGAAATGGCGCGGAAAGTAGCGCGCGTTAAAGTCAGTATATCGGATGAAAAACGTCCCCGGGACGGTTATGCGTCCGCTGCACTTTTATGATCTGTTCGCGACGGGAATTTCTTAATACCGTCGGCTTGACGCACCGTGCCCTCTTTATAGGCGTACCCTTCGCGTAACGACGTGGATTTCGAGCTTCCGTGAAATCGATGGGTCGCTCGTGCTCTCCTAGCGATCGAGATTGCGCGATTTTTCCGCCACTGCGACTCTCGCCCGGTTGCATTACGCTCCGACACTGCACCGAGGCTGCTCGATATTTATTCTCGCAGGATTGCACCCTCGGATATTGCTAATTTCTCCAATTTCTACCGCGAATATATCCTTTCTTACGAGGAATTTTCGACGGCGACGATTGCCTGCGAATGCAATGTAAGCTGCGATCAGTTGCGAATTCGGAGCCACGATGCGAGAAGCATCCCTGGAATAATCGAAAATGAATTTATTGTGATTGAATTATTTTTCGTAGACTTTTCACTCGCACTAACAGTGGATCCTTTTTATTATTACAGCTGGTAAAAATTTTGAATCACTCTAACCCTTCACGCGTAAAGAGCTGTAATATAAAAATTAAACGGAATGTCGTGTGTTTTTATAGGAATAAAATAGCCATGACATTGAGTAATAAAAAAAGAGTGCATAGCTCAGGTTAATACCTGAAAGTGAAAAGGCTATCTATGATAGGAACTTGAATATTCAGAATTAGAATAAAACGGGATGAACGCGCAATATAGGATGCGAGAAAAGTGCATGGAAGAGAGTTATCGTTGAGAAAGAGTCGCAGAAAGGCAGTTTTTGAGTGGAAGTCCAGTAAAGGACCTAAGAGTATCGTGAAAAAGAGAATTTGAGTGGAAAATTGTCATTTTTTTAGTTTAAATAAGACAGATATTGCTATCAAAGAGACGGTAATTCCTCCTCAAATCTCGAAACCATAATCTACGAGTAATTCAACCAGAATAATCCCTACAACTTTCGTTTTATCGCTCGATTATCGAGTTTGGCGAAAAAGTTTTTGCCAAGAGAAGTACCTGGAAACGAATATCGCAAAGAACGCGACGCATCGTTCGTCTTTTATCCCAGTGACACTAGTCAAACGTACCTCGAACGTAAAAACGATTGACAGTGACCAATGACCGTGATGGTGGGAAAGCTCGACCCGAAATTGCAGTCTTGACAATTAAGTCGGTCTGCGACGTGCTCGTAGCGTGCGTGAATTATTCAGTCCGTGACTCATATTCGGCGCGCTGCATTTCCCAGCGCCATTTTGTAGGGCCATTCGCGCGCAATCGTTGCCCGTGCTTCCAAAGCCGTTCCGTTATTGAATCTCTAAATTACAGGCACGATAGGAAGCGGCGTAATCGGAGTGGCGCGTGCCACGATGCATTCGTAACCAGAAATGGAGCGAGAGGGAGGAAAAGAGAAAGGGGAAAAGAGAAAGAGGGGTTGTATTTACGGGAGATGCAGCGCGTCCGTTCGTATCGAGAATCAAAGGGTCCTGTTTCAACGGCCCAGGCAATGGTTCGCCCGTGAATCGACGCGAACGATAATCGCGAGCATAATTAACGCGTCGGCCATTAGCGGCTTCTGTTTAATTCGATTATCGCGCGGAGTCGGTTCGGTTAATCGAATTTATGAAACAACGGAGAAACGATCGAAGGTTTGTCAAGCGACGAAGCTGGCAAGAATGGCTGATCCTCTTCCGGTCCACTCCCCTGGTAACCGTACGAAATAACTGCTACTCGTGGATACTTCATATCCAGAGAAATTGTGTGTCTAAACCTCCTAACGGTGTACACAGCAGCTCCTCGACGAAATTGAAGTGAGCTCGGTGCGACCGTTAGCTAAAAAGTTCCTCGGTGTTTCTTTCCTCCGCGAGGGCACTCGTGCGCCATTCAGAGTCTAATATCTGGCTTCCTCGAAACGCGCGTTTGACCGTTTACCCGGAGCAATTTTCTTGCCGCAACGAAAATGAGAGTTCCCATCCGCAACGTGGACCGAACGTCTGCTCGCTTGGAAACCCTTACGAGCCTCGGCACAGCCCTTTTTCCGACGTCCAGTTTCGTCCGTCCACTCTTTCGCGACGACCACTCTCCGAGCAACCGATTCGACTCGCCTCGTTAAAAATGGCGACAGGCGGACGTCCTCCTCTTATCCACCGAGGGATCAGCCAATGGACCACGTCCCGCAGCTTTTTGATTTTATTCCCCCGTCTCGGCTCGCGGATAGAAATAGACGACTTCGAACGGCGCAAAGACAATCTCCTAACGGAGGATCCGGTTCTTTTCCTCGCGGCGCTGCTCGGATTACCAGTCGCGTTTCATCGCCGACCGTACTACCCTTTTTATCTCAGTGTCACGTCCCGAATAACGTCTCGACCTCGAGGTTCCGACGGGACGGAGGAAGCTTTTCTCCGAAATGTCGCTGGAATTATACGCTTTTGTATTTACCGTGCGTTAACCACTCCCGATTCCATAATTTAGAAGGAACCCCCACTCGGCAGATCGCATTAACGGACTGCTATTCCCAACGCAAACAACGTTTTCAAAGCGCCACCTCTCGTCGAGAGACGACACTTTGGCACCGGCACCAGCTTCATTCGGAGCTTAAAAAATGTACGCCAATCTACCCTCTGTCCCTTGTTTACTCTTCCCGGCAGCGCGCTTTAGCCGACTGTTTTGCATAAACGTTTCATGTCGCCGTTCACTTGGCAGCCGTAAATCTGTCGCGAGACTCTCGCGAACGAAACACCGACTTCGTTCCAGTGGAAACTTCGTGGATCGCAAATTCGGAAGGTTTAAGATCGGTGCCTTTCCGAGACGGTTGCCGCTCGTTCGCGAGCAACGTACCGCGATTTAAGTGGCTTGGCCCGGTGCCCGCGAGGAAACCAACAAGATCCTCGCTTCTCTTCTTTTTCGTTAGCCTGCCAGTGAACCCGGTCAGTTTATTTATCGCCTCTGTACTCGACTTTACCGTCCCCTGAACGTAATTTATCGCGACGTAAAAACAATTCGTGACGGACCGCGATACGTCGGTTAAAGCTCGCGAAATGGAATCGTATCGACGAGTTCGAGGCAAGGGTGGCGCTAGTAGCGCGCTATCGAATTTGCTGGTCGTCGAATCGAGCGTCCGTGGATGCTTAACCCGGATGGTTTGACCAGAGGTGTGAAGAACGGATCGGAGGATTACGGGTTGTTTGCCCGGCTGAAGTGACTACACAGTGGGAAATTAGCGCAAGTATGGACCGAAGATATCCGTATCGGTTTCTCCTTAAACTCGTATCCCGTTTGCTTTCCATTCTCCCGCTCCTCTCGTCGTTATCCTAAAAGTTCTCGAAATACCGTATAACGTCTGGTCTTTGGCTGGCCGAGGAACGTGTCTAGTTTCCGCGTATTTCAAAGACTTTACCGAGCCATGTCAAGAGGCAGCGCGGGTTCCGTGAGAGAACTGTAAAGATTCGAAACTGCAGGAAAAGTTAGCGGGAAGCCAGCTGAATCGGTAGGCGTTAGAAATAATGGCACACCTCAACGGCCGCGGTTTTTGTTGCCTTAACAGCGTACCGTCGTCGCCGGAACTGTCGAAGCTTCGAACTTCTTTGCCTTTGCCGAGGGGGCCGGTGAAAGAGGAGCAGAATCGGGCGGGGTGCTTTAAAACTGGAACTCGTAGCCAGTTCCCCGGGACTTCGTCTCGGATAATGGATTGTGGCGACGTTTGTGGAGCGTTGTTGCGCACTCCGGAGACTATTCGTCTGCCGATCGTGTCCTTTTGCCAGACCTCTCCGCTTCCATCGCGTTTCTCTCGGCCTTGCCGGATGAAACTGTGTATTTCTTCGCACTCCGTGAATTACCTTATTTCATCCACGGTTGCAATCAACCTGCGCGAACATCCGAGTGCACTACCGCGGAATGGATACGCCCGGAAACAAACTCTCGCTCATATAAATATAAAGCAACAATGAAAGCAGCTCCCAAGTGACGGGGGCGGGAATAAATTGCCGGCGTTTCAGGTCGGGAAGCCGCGAAGGGGCGGCGGGATCGTAGGAAACGGAAATTCAAATTTGGCAGCGTCGGCGGCGGCGGAAGGAAGGGTAAAAGGCCCCCGCTGGCTGAAGGTATGAATTCCAAAGAAGTAGCGGAACGCCGGAGCCCGATAAAGCACCGGTTGCTGTGGCCGTACGCGCGCCTTTGCGCGCCATTTTATCTTATTTCCCGACTGTATCGAGCCGCTTTGAAGCGCGAGCGCGCGTTCCCGCGTGCACCGCCCCGCAAGTCGTAGTTTACCTCGTTCCCGGTCGCTGCAGCGTTTAAGGCTCGTCCGCAGGGACCACTGCCTCTTTGTTCTCGTTCGCGGGCAAGAGGTAAGGCCGCTGACGCGTCGATATCATAAATCACGAATAAACGAGGCAGGGATCTTTTTCTTGGCGACGCGTAGCATCGCGGATCGACGCTGGATTCCTCGAAACAGAAACGAGCTCTGTCCGTTCGTTCGTTCAGCGTATTTATTACCTCCCGGCGGTACCCGATTAATAAGAAAGGAGCAGCGCAAACAAATTCAACAGGCTTTCATTTGCCGTTCGCTCTTTGTACAGGCGGTTAATTGCGAATCAAAATTGTGCGCTTTGTCCGACAGCGCGTTCCGCTCGGTGGCCTTTTGTCGGCATCGGTATTCCGCGGACGGTCGAAATGAAGTTTTCCATCGACGGGTCGAGGCCGGTGATATTTCTTTTCATCTTCTGCCGTTAATTACACGTCACGGGGCAAAAGCGCGCGAATTCTGTTTATCGAGCATCGCTGCCCGGCCTCTGATCCGGAAAACAGAAATATAATGATCGTTTAGAACGGCCGTGGGTAACAAATGAACACGGGGAAGCGAGGATAAAACAGGAACGTGGATAAACAGAGGGAGAAACGGTGGTGGGGGTCGGGGCGGGGATCATAAAGTGGCGTCCTAAAAGCAACATTACCGACAGAATAGCATCGGGCGGAATGGTCTGTATGACAACGTCCGTTCCGCAGCCAGAGCGGCCACACAGCCGCGTATAAACCCGCCCACGTAATTGCTTTTCGGTTCAGCCCCGGGAAACCGTTAAGGAAGCTTCGAAGCTTTCTCGATACCTCGTACCGAGAATCTGTTCTCGCGGGAAACTTCTTCGGGGACACGGACAGACCGGGATTATCGTCCCGAATTTAAATTCAAATTGCAAGCGCCACGATATCGTTCGCGTTCGAGCTTTGATTCCAGAGATCGTATCTCGGGATAGATCGTAATTAAACCGGGGCCGGCTCGTGGAAATGCAGCTGCGTGCGCGAGAAATAAAAGGAATGGTTGGTCAGGCTCGCGTTTGCGCCCCGAGGTCTCCCTAATTTCTCGCTGCGGCTCCTTCTTGATCAAATACGCTCGTTGTCGTGGTTACGGAGCATTCGCGTCTTTCTCTGCTCGAGACGACTATCAAACTCACGAGCTTCGTCCTCGAGGCCACGTTAATATCGCGTCTAAGCCTTCCAAGATTGACGATCGCCTCGTTCTCAAGTATCGCGTATATTTCAGTGTCCACGAACTTAAATCATCTCGACGTCTCTCTAACCCGGGTCGGAGCAAATGATTTAAGCGTACAGACGCGTACGCTCGCGTAGCCTCGCGGTAATTTCCTCGAGAAATTTAGCGACAGATTTTCCAGTCCGTCGGCCCCTGGTCTGGCCGAAGATTTTCACGCTCGGAGGTGGAAATTCGGCCATGCTTCGGCGACTCGTAACGCTCGTCTGTCAGCCGCTTCCGGCTGGAGCCAAACTGGCGGATGGACGGTCGGGAGGAAAAAGGAAAAGAAAAGAAAGAAAAGAGAAAGAAGAAAAACGGGAGAGGGAAAAAAGAAACGAAATAAAAGGAGCTCGTTGCCGTGAAGTCTGAACACCGCTGAAATATGCGCTACTAACCGGCTGCGTTCGAGCAAATTCTCAATTTTACGAATAAATCTCGATCCCGCTGACCGGCTTTTCGCGTAACTGCTGCGCCCAATATTGCGGTGGTTCGCAGTTTCCGGCCAGGTCTACGTGCACGTGGAATTGTTCCGCGAGTTCGACACCAATACTAACCGCTAACCGGAGTATTCATCATCGTACGTTCCTACAAAAGCCTCGAAGGGAAACGTGCCAGTGTTTCGGCAGCGCGTACTCGCCGGCCAGCCATTTTTCTCCGGACTCGTTGCTCGAGTTCCTCGATCTATAATCACGGGAATAGCTCGAGCTAACGTTCCACCAGTCGCTGATTTAAACGGCGAGAGACTCGTAAGATTCGCAAGATTCGGGAATAACAGTCTGGACGAAATGTAGCCTGGCGCAAACAGCCAGCAAAAGAGGCGACCATATCGGACGCATCAGAGGAAACGCGTGGCCAAGTACACAGAATCGTTATGTTTCGTAATTACAACGTATGTTCCAGCCAGTCCGCGTCGGCAATTAGCGGAATACAGCAGCGAGCCGCGCAACAAATTGAAACTGCAAACTAATGAAACGTTATTTAATCATGCGCTGTTGGACCTCGAGCCTGCGACTTCGCGGTGCACTGAATTCTCCCTCTATTCTCGCCTCCCCGACGAATTTTTCAATCGCACGGCGTGTTATCTCGGTGTATATTAAAAAGTTCGCCGAACGAAACAAAGAGAAGGATCTTTCTCGTTCAAGCGCACAGCCGTGTTAATAAATAACCGGAAACGGCAGGAGCGTGGAGCATCCGCGAGGACACTTCTCTATCCGATGGAATATTTCGCGATGCATTAATCCACGGGAACTTTCGTGTTTCCGAGCGTCAGCCAACTTTTTCCACCGGCGGAGACCGATTTCTTCCCCTCTGAAAGTTCGTTCATGAACTCCTCGTTTCTCTTCTCCTCCATTTTTATCGTTCGCTACGTCTGAATCGGTGTTTCCTTGAAAGGAACCGGGCCCTCGGCGCGATCGGGCCGTTAAGCTCAGCCGCGGCCAGCGAAACAATGCCAGTTTATTTGGATAGCTAAGCAATTTTTTGACGAATTATTCTCGTGACCCGATGGGAGGCAGAATGGATCCAACGAGTCGCGCTGGGTATTCCCTGGGCACGGCTGCGAATACGGACAATGACAGGTGGATGCTCTAATTACGATGTTGCCGGACTAGAGACGCTTCGAAAGAGCTGTCTCTCGTCTTCGAAACCTCTCCTTTTGTGCGTTAACGGACGGACTTGGAAGGAAAACACCGGGATTATCCGTCGACGTGGAAACCAGTTGAGGGAAACGGTTGGTAAAGCTGCTCGAACGGGAGAGGAAATATTTTAGTTCCAATTAACACTCGGGATAGGTTGTTGACGCCAAACATCGCGTGCTTCTTCGCTCTTTTCTACTCTCCCGCATGTGCGATCGAGGAAGAGGTAGAGAGTAAAAGAAAACTCGGTGTAGGATGTACAGAAACGAGATTTTTAAATTTTCCAATTTCGGTGTCTATCCGAAACTAAAATTCCTAGCTGACAGGTAGAGAAATCATTTCTCGAAATAAAAATCCCGAATTTCACGATATCCTCGATGCTAGATTGCTTCCTTGTGCTCCTTTTATTCGTTAGACATCTCGCTCTCGGGTCTGGGTATTATTTTTGATTGAAACCTTCACGGCAAGGTCCTTTGACGTCATACCAGTCAGACGCTGAGAGGAGTCGAGATATTAATAAAATCTAGAACTTCCCGTAACTTTATAAATTATTTTTATATTACTCTAGCTTTGACCATAAGAGATGGGAATTTTCTGAAGATAGAAAGAAAATACAGTTTAATTTACGTACCCATCCTGTACCCTTTCCGATACGAATTTCGCCAAAAGGGGGAAGAGCAAAGGAGAAGGAAAAAAAGTACGCGCAGAGTAGAAAAATAAGTAGGCCATCTCGAGTCCCGTTTAATTTAGGTCAAGTGGCAATCATTTAACATTCGTACACTTAAAGTCGATCGAAGGTGCTTAAATACAGAAAATCAACAGTGACAGCCACGCTATCGCTGCAATGCCTGAAACATTTATCTCGACTGATTGAAAGGCCGAGGAAGTTGGGTCACGTGGCGAGCATTGGCCGGGTTTCATCGATATCGAGTGTCTAGCGAATCTGACAAGATTGAAATTGACAAGTTCGCGCGAGCCCTAACTAACCAGCCGCAACGGTCAAGTTTGTCTGAGGTGTATTCAGTTTAATTTGTCAAAGACAAAGTTGTCCGAGTGCCGAGCCACGGGCAACCAAATCACGTGTCAACTTGTCCAGTGTAATTCGTCATCTCCTTCCTTTGGGGGCCGTGACTCCTTCGATCGCGCAATTTTAGTATCTAACCGTGGAGCATCGCGACGATTTATTCGACGGAAATTGACTCGAGAATTCAATAGCTATTTACAAACTCGACGAGTAATTAACGAATAGCGAAATTCCCCGGAATATCTCGAGCGAAATCGGCAGCCACGAGGTGTGCGCGCGAGACACGGAGGACCTGGCCTCGGCGTCGAGAAGGAGAAGAAAAAGGAGAAAAGGAGAGGAGGAAGAGGTAGAGGGAGAAGGAGGGAGAGCTGGAAGAGCTAGTCGTTTCCTCGAGACGGGCACGGAACTCGAGAGCAAGTCCGCTAATTACGAGTTCGACTTATCATTGTCCGTAATCCGGGTTTCTTCTCTTTCACCAGGTTCGTTTCTTCAGCGCGGAGTTCGCGTGGAGAAAGTTGGCCGGTGTTGATTATGTCGGTGGCGGGAGCAGCGGAACTTTTTCTTCGGGAATATCCTTGGTATCGTTGTCCCTCGGCCGGAATCGCTCGTTTGTTTCATTCAAAGCCGCGCGGTATGCTTCGTTACCGGCCCTCGACACGCTTCGCCACTCTCCGCCACTCTTCGCATGCAAAAACTCCACCTCCCTCCATTGGCTCGCGTTTCTTTCAAATTTCGCGCCGTTTCTTCCTGTCGAGTTGCCCCCGCGGGCTCGCAGATTCGCCGGAAATCGGCGTAACGATCTCCGAGGAACACGCGATCCCGACTAATTAGGGACGCGTTGTTGAAGTCGGACAGTCGGAAGATTAAGTCGGAGACAAATTCGCGGTTCTCGCGTTGCTAATGAGCTATTAAGTAGCTCTCGGCCGGGTTGCTGGCCAGGAAGAGCTAGCGAGTTCGTCGGCTAAACATTGGGAAGAGTACGACGATAAGAAGTTGCTCTCCGAAATCTCGAAACTTGTTATTACGGTATCGCGGCGAGCCGCGTAATTACGATTACGGTGCGCCGGTGTCTCTAACTAATTATCCCCTCCCAAGATAGTTTATCAACGGCACAGCGCGATAACGTTGCGTTCGGTCCGCGAGATTTTTCCCTGAATTTTCCGGCGAGATCGCGATAACAGCTAGCGCGCGCTCCGGAGAAGGATTTTCCGCTCGACCAGAATCGCCGGATCCTGCCGCTCGAAACAAATGCGCGAATTATCCTCGCCGAGTGTCCTCGGAGGGACCTGGACCAACCTCCAGTCCGACACAGATCGCGATCAGTCGCTAATCGAGCACGAAATTGGGTTACGCTCCCCTGTTGACCGCTCGATAGCGTCGCGTCGGCACCGTCCGGGCGCAAATACCTACGTCGCGTAACGCCACGTCGAGAAGTAATAAGTTATTAATCGGCGGAATAACAGCCGATGGCGGGGGATTGCGCGAAAGCGTTCGAGATGAGACCGCGCCATCGATCCCGCGACCATCGGTATTTCCCTCAGGAACCGCGCGCTGGCCACAACAATTCCAGCGGTGCGCCACGGACTCGTCCGAGAATTACTTCCATCCACGCTTCCTGCCCGATTTTCCACGCTTAAGTCCTCGTTCCGGCAGATTACTCGCTGCGCCGGCGACAGAGCTAAGTGGTTCTCGCCGGGAACTCGGTCAAGAAGCGGAAGATCGATCGGTTCCAACGAGAACCGTCCTCGGGACGTGCCGGAATCGGCACCAACGGCTCCGTGTCACCGAGACGCGATTTTTCGCCTAGTATCGGCCGATTCCCGCGGTTCGCGCTCGTAAAACACACAGGGCTAGCGTGTCGTTGCGTATTCGTTTGCGAATCTCGTGAAAAATAAAATTCAATTACGTTAGGTGCCCGTAAATATTTCACGGCCGTCGGCGGAAGCAATTTAACGTTCGCTCTGGTAAAATAAAAAGTACCGCTTCTGCCGCGCCGGCTTTTAAAGCCGCGAGACACACGCGCGCGGCGCGAGTCCTTTGGGGCAGAGGCCCTTTGTCCCTCTGGATCCCTCTGGACCCCGAGGGATTCTTCTGGCGACGTCGGCGCGGAAGAAGGCCGCGAGCGTGGCCAGAGCCTCGCGGAAGTCCTCGCGGCGCTAATGATCCTCCGAGTGACGATCCGCCAGACAACGATTAAGCCTGACCCCTTCTTCCTCTTCCGACCCCCGGCTCTTCACCCCCTCGGATTATATTCCTGTTCCAAACGAGGGATCCCGCGCAGCCGTGAACGGTTTTCACGGGGAAATTCAATGGAACCTCTCGAGGCATTTACCAGCGCAACGCGTTCGGCAATCCCGCAGTCATTCTTCCTCCCGAGATAAAGGATTTTTCCCATCGAGCATCCTCCGGGGCCGGTTGTCTTCGTGCAGAAATACCACCTAGAAATCACAGTTTACGATCGGCCGGCTGTGAAATTTGAATAATACGAGGAGTAAGGAGCTTTATTATCGCGAAGAAATTTCTTCGCCGCTCCCTTTCTTTCTCCCTTTTCCTTTCTTTCCTCCGCTTCCTGTTTCCCTCGCGCCGTTTTCTATCGGCAGTCGAACCTCGCGGCTAGAGGGATATCCCAGGAACGTGTTCAATGGAAAATTCAATGGAACGGCTGAAAATGCTTATACATTTTACATGGCGGTGGAAAGAGAAAGAAGCCCGATCGAAGATTTTCCACGGGAACTCGGGCAAACTCGAATCGAATTCCGCGCTGCGAGTTCACCCTTAGGCTGGGCTAACCGTGGATCAACGGACAATGGACGCCCGACGTCGTTGTCCCGCTGGCAGACACTTCGCTCCGCAATTTTCCCCTCCGACCTACGACCTCCTAGCTTTTTTTAACCCAGATCCACGGGAACGATGGGGATCGCGTTCAAAGCAATCCGAGGACTTGTCGAATAATTACGGACCTTCTTAATCCCGGTGGAAACAGAACGCCCCTCGAGTGGCAAGCCCATCAAAGTTATTCGACTCGAACCCTTCTCGCTTTCCTTCTACTTGCCTCCTTTCTCCGACGTCTTTCACCCACCAGAGTTATGCTTCTTTCTTGACACCATTTCGCTGACCGTAAACGAATTACACCGCCAAGAAATTCTACACACTGTCTCTCCGTCGTTTTACGATTATTAATCCCTTTCCTCGCGTTCCTTTTCTGCGCTTCTTTGTGCCAACCGATCGTGTCCACGATGGAAGGTCGTGGAGTGGCGGTTAAGCAACGAGGGGAAAGAGTTTGACAGGCTTGCTCGGCCAGACGAGAGGGGCAAGTAATTTGTATTCGTGGCCGACGAGAACGCGTCGCGCGAAGGAAGTCGTTAATTATTCACACGCGTTAGAGAGCAGGCTGGCGAGAGAGGGTGGAAAGCTTTGGCTCGCTTACGGTTAATTAAAAAGCACGGAGCGCCGAGCCTCTCGAACGGCGACATCTTGACGAATTTTTTTCCCCCGAGACCCACCTCCCCTAACCTTTCCCTCTTTATTTCTCTCCGACAGAGCAATTTTATCAATTAAATTCCTCGACTTTGCCGTGCCAACGACACCCCGTCGCGACGCGTAATAGGCAGTGTCGCGGAAACGCTGGTCAAAGTGTGAAAACATCTTTTGATACGTATGAAAACTGTTATGTTTAGATGCTAGGGCTCGTTAATTACGCGACTGTGTTTCAAATTTCAACGGAACAAGCGAAGGATTTTATTACTCCTGAAATAAACATCTTTTCGGTGCTTAACGATGAACCATCAGATTATTTGACAACGAGGTAAATTTTCACGTGGAATTTCAATTGGTCATTAACGACATGTATAATAATTTATAAAGTTTTCATTAATTATAGGTACATTTTAACGAAAATACTTTATAAATTTAGGTAATAGGTAATAATTTATTAATCTTTTTACTTTTATTACAAATTTAGGTTAATAGCAATTTATTATTAACAACGAGTGTTATAATTTACAAGCTTTTAACGCATTAAAATATACGCATGCTTTTAGAGTACAAATTTCCATGGCCCATTCATATTAACATTTCTACTACTATTCGAGCATGAAAATATACACGTGACAGAAAAATTCAGTAACGTTGTCACTAGTTACGAATTTAGAGACGGAATTGCAGAAAAATGAATGGCGAACTCGAAATTGCGGGTAAATATATTAAAGGAATATCGATCTGCTCTGAAACCTGGTATCTTAATATCTTCGAACTCTTCGATTATCAGTATCGCAGAAATACACGTCTTTTCGATATCGATATACAAACAGGAGGGGGGATGAACATTAAACCGAGGCAATTACGCGAAAAACAGAAACGTCATATCGGCAACTCATGTGCGCGATACGGAACAATTTCACGCGTCGATCGTCGAGGAATCAGGATTGGAAATTTTTCCACGATATTCGTACTGCAACAATTACAATACACATTTGTTCGGCGAGATATGCACATGGGTAATCCAGGAATACCGGCATTGTCTGTGATAATCGCGCTATTGTCTGCTCCTTCCAAAATTAAACGATTCGTCAGGCCAGTGAACGGTGACGAGCAACGAAACTAATCGAACGATTATTATTCATGTCTGTCAAATATTCAAATAATAATCCGTTTTAACGGGAGATGACCCGCATGCGGGATCGTTCCATTACGCGACCCCTGTTTTTTTCATTTGCCTGAATCCCCCTTTTTCCCCTTTTTTCGTAATTCGCCGGTCGACCGAGCCGCCGGTGAAATATTATGAGCAAAATCGTCCAGTCGTACGCGGGTCGCGTACGAATTGCTGGCGGACGCGCAAACAAACACGAAAACCCGATGTATCGGTTCGATATATCGCCAACCAGTGAATGCAATAGCCTATCCGATAGGCGAACGCGATACGGGAAGGAAACACTTGGCAATTCCGTAGCGAAATATTTATATTCCCCGTTGCATCGAGGGGTCCGCGGATAAGTATGACTGGAACATTTCTATCGCGCAAGCGGGAGCATTCGTGCCGATGGTAAATCCGATAGACAACCGGATATCGTCGAGTCGACAGCTCGAAGATTCCACGGATATGGATCTATCTGCTATCGGAGGAACCTGCGCCAGCCTTTCGGTTGTTCGCGCAAATCTCTCGGAAACAGACCGGTTCCTTGTGTCTCGGCTTTTTTTCCCGGAGGTTCGCCCGAATTCCGGGATCGAGTCGCGGAATCCCCGGCTTATGTAGATGCCTCGACGCTTGGGAACGACTCGGTGTCGCAGCCCGGGATCACGGAATTCCTAGCAAAACCAACTCTCTCGTTTGCCCGAGCCTTATCGCCCCGAGACACTATCGACGCGATTGCGCGTCGGCCAACGAGCGTTTAGGCGCCTTTTACTATCTGCTGATCGCCGCTGTTTGACCGAGTCTTCCGAATATCTGTTTCCCGGGAACACACGCTCGCAGATGCGAGATTTCTCGAATCTGCCCGGCTTTTTTCGCGTGATATTTCCGAATGGCAACCTTGATTTCTATCCACCCTGCCGAACGACCTACTCAATTTCAATGAGACTCCTCGAGAACGTGCTATTGCGTACGCCTCGAGGACGATTTAGAAAGCACGCGAGTGGGAGTGTTCGAGGGGGATACGTTCCTCGATGCTCCCCTCGAGACCACGGAGAAGCGAGGTTAACGCCGGGTAAGTAGTACGGGACCGCTATGATCGGACATTTATTTTCCTTAGCGTAACCTCACGGGGTACAGACGTAACGACTCCTTAACTCTCGCCTTTGCGAACACCGTGTTCGTATTGTCGCGATAAACGTGAAATATCGGGTAGCTTCAATTCCGACACGCGAGTAAGAGTGCAATCGTTCGAAATTAAGAACTCTACGTTCGATGAAAACGGAATTGGTTCATCTCGGTAATTCGGTAAATCTACATTCGCCTCGCGAGCTTTGACCTCTCACGAGGGTTCGGATAAAAATCCACGACGGGGGTTCGCGCGAGCCGTTATTATGAAAATTTCCAGAGTGTCGGAACTCGGAAAGTTGGCGGAACATTTTCCACCGAGTTTACAAAGTTCTCGATGCGCGACATCTTTTAAACATTCGGATATATTCCCATTGGTTCATGTAAATTTTATTGCGACCGGAGTTGTACGCGTTGTCGAGGGTGTGTCTCGAAAACGCTCGGCCGGGAACGGATGTTTGCGAAATTCCTAATTTCCGCCTCTCCGCGGAGGATCAACTTCCCGGTCGCGAAATCGAGCAAAAAAGTCGGCGCTGCCTCGCGAGACTAACGCGAGACGCGAGAGCGTTTTATCGATTTCGAAATCCGAATGCGCTCGACATCTTCCTCGAGGCGTCCGCCTCCTGCCAGTTCTCCTTAATGCGAGTTTGAGCGACAAGCAGCCGAGGACAGGAAGAAATCGTACACTCGAGCAGAAGACAAAGGAACCCTCTGACGGCTGTTGCGATCGTTAATAAGAATTAGGAGCTTTATCAGAACGGACAATCTCGCCGCGTGAACTCGCAGACTTATTAAGCGGCGCTGCGACTCCATTTTTCTTGCCTGTGTAACTTTTAATACCGTGAAACGAGTTCCCTGAAATTTTTATGTTGCGCGAGTTTCGAAGAAATATGAACAGGCTGTTAAACTTTTACAAACTTAATTAAACGACGGAATCCCCGTGCCTCATTTCTAGTATAAATTAAATTCCGAGAAATGTATACAATGACCTGTATTTAACTTCGCGAGAAATTATACGGGTAACCGCATAGAAATGCGTATCCTAATCGATTTCCCTAAATCTCTTATTTCTCACCCAGAGACTCGTGGTCTGGAAATATCTCGTTTCCCAAGGAGAAACGCGAGTCTCGTCGACTTTCATAAAAATTCACTCTACACCGTTATGACGTACTGCGATATTTTCACCCATAAAAGAACTTCGATTTTGCAACAGGGATCTCGGGATAACGTCGAAACCTAATTAGTCGTAACCTGTTTTATACCCGTTAATCCACCCTCGATAAACGACTTGTAACTCCTTTGGAAACTACGTCTGGGAATTATTGCCGCAATTACGGGTTATAAATCCGCGTGGAAGTCGGGAGAATTGAAGCGTCAGCGTGGACAGAACGACGAGATCAAGCTCGTTATCAGGTCGGAGAATCAATCTTTCGGACGCCGATAATTAGACAGGCGAGGGTGTGCTGCCGTCCGAGGATCGTTTAGAAACAATTAATTCAACTCGGTCAATTATCGCTGGCGTCGTTCGGGGAGAGCGATGGAGATCGATTGGTCCGTAAAAGAAGTTCTCCACGGAGGGAAGTTGCAGCGGCGACGTAGATAGATTCCTCTGCCGTTGGTTACCGGTCTCGCTGCAGCATTTTATCGCGCGAATTAATGCCCGCGGACCGAGCTCGAGTTTACGCAGTGTGACAAAGCAACGGCTATTCATTCGACATCGTTTCGATCATTTCGGACGGATGGGAAACAAATAGGAATGCACAGAGCTGACGGGAGAGGGAAACGAGAGGAGAGGAGAGAAGGGAGTAGCGGTGGGAGATTAAAGTAGTCCGACACGGGGACCGGCCGAAGATGGATCATTCTCGATAAACTCTTTAACGCAGGCCGCGCGTGCAACGGAGAGGAATAACGACAGGACGAGGGCGGAATAAAAAATGAACGCTGTAGAGGAGAGCGTCATCCTTTATCCGCGCCAAGGGATGCTAGAATCGGTATAACGAACCACGGCGAATAAAATTGATTACCGAAGTTGCCAGAGCCGAGAGCTTCCGGCACGTACAGGAATTATGATCAACGGCGTGCAGTCTCGTGTTTCTATTCGCAGTTTCGAGCCGCGTTGAATCGTACCTCGAACTTGGCCGGTCGGCACGCGATCGATCACGCTTTTTGGTCGAACAATCGGCCAACGATCGCCAAACGAGATAGACGGACGACGCGTCACAGTGCTCGTTAATCCCTTTGTCTACGATTTCGCTCGAGGCTCGCGGTAAGGAAACCGAGCGAAATACGAGCATCATGGCTCGCAGCAGGCCACGATGTAAAACATCGACGGACTCGGCTAGGCTCGCGGCCAATTTCCGCAAACGTCTTCCTGTTTCAGTTGCGTGTTATTCTTCGACGCGTTCGGACCAAGTGGCTCGACGCGTGACCGAGTCGGTTGTTGATCGTGCCACGCGGCGTGGCAGCTTAAATTCATAACGACTAGGTGAGTTCGGTGTCACGTTCGCTAATACGATCACGTCTGCTTAATTAGCGAAAATAAAATATCGAATGCGAGGGGCGTGGCATGTAGACGTTGCGCGGCGTAAACAACGCGGCTCAGGCTCGTCGCTATACTTTTTGCCTACTGTTATTCTTCGCCGCGTTCCGAGAACGGTAATTTTTGTCGACGTTTTTACGTCGAGGCAAGTCGAAATTCGACAGTTACGTGTTATTCTTCGTCGCGTTCGAATAGTACGACTGAGTGCGACTCTGTGACTCTGCTGTTTGATAGTAGCCTGTGGCACCGGAAGTTCAATTGCGAGGTAAGGAGTTAATTAGCCAAAATAAAGTATTCAGTATAGCGAGAGGCGTGGTCAAGCACGTGGATAGTTTTATTCTTCGTCCGAGCACTTTCGACGCGTGGCCGACCTTGCTGTCGATCATGGCAGCGCCATCGAAATATACATCGTAGGTTAAGAGGTTAAGTTCGTATTAGCGTTACACTCGAACGGTTGAATATCGTCGGTGAAACCGCGACGTTGCTTTAAAGTGAGAGAGGGACATCGCGTAATACGAATCGCGTCATTCAGGATTACATAAAGGTCGCGGGAGAAATTACGACGGATCAAAGGAATCGTTAACGGCGATTAAGGTCATCGAAGTATCGCAAAGCGTAATCGAGGAGTCGGCGGTAATGTCAAACATTTGTCGAATTTATGGCTCTTTGATAAAAATTCGACTCTTCAACTGGGACGAGTTTGATCTGGCTCGAGTGATTTAGCAATTAATTTTTCCGTCGAAATTTTCACCATCTACGATGGTATCCACTTGACAGTTTACCTCGCGCAGAAGAACGTATCCTGCATTTTTTTTCCTCGATTCTTATGAAATCTCGCATTAGTCGGAAGAAAAACAACGAAGCGTAGGCTCGTTCCTAAACGCTGCTTGGAACAGGCAGGTAGCACGTGGATTGAAACGCGATTATAAGCGTTTCGCTGTTACGAAGCTGTAATCGACCGCCTGTAATTACGTCCGCCAAACCTGTCAGCAGCCTAATCGACGTGACGTAATTAAAAGGGCCTCGGTGAAACACGTGGCATGGAACTGAGAATCGCAGTTCGGAGCGGAAACAAGCTCGGCTCTATCGACAAATTTTCTCTCGAGCGTCTTACGACCTTGCCACCTTGGATCATTCGAATTTAATCAAAGTCGATTGGCCGGAACTACGCCGCGGAGAGAGCTCGTTGTGACGGCGCGAAACGGTCGCCCGATAACGACCAGCCAGTTGATAGAAAAATAATCGTCGTCCGTACCAAAAGCTATCGAATTTATCTGCCGCGTCGTCGAATCGTTTCATTCAGCGTCCCTGTTAATCGATGGTTCGATTTTCCACCGTGTTACAGGTGCGATCTTCACGGAGGACCAGAAGGACAGTCCCTCGGAGCTGGCGTTCAAATATGCCATCTACAAGATCAACAAGGACAAAACGCTGTTGGCGAACACGACGCTGGTCTACGACATTCAATACGTTCCCAAGGACGACTCCTTCCGGACGTCGAAGAAAGGTGAGCATTATACCGTGTCGCAGAATTACGCGATAAATCTCCGAGCTAACCTTTCCCGTGAAACATCCGCGTTCTCCATCATCGGAACTGGCCCGGTACACACCGGGTCCTCGGTTCAGTCGCAGCGGGACGTATTTAACGCCTGGAAACGTCTAGGGCGAGCATCTCGACACGGAAACGTTACGGCGCTGATAAGGCACGGATTCGGTATCTGATAAATGGGAGACGCCCTCGAGCCGCGACTCTTACCATTTCGGGGCTTAATAAACTGCGGAAGGTTAAAGGCGCGCCAGTCGTGGCACGTCCATCGGATTTCCAGTCGCCCTGCTATCTTCCATTCGCACCGCATGTCTGATTTCCATCATCGATACGCGTCGTAACTTTTTTACGCTGGCGACGCGCGTCGTCAAACTCTGCCGATAAAAATGCAGCGGGATGGCGGTCGTATCTCGAGACAGGAACGTCGACGCTGGGAACGCGTCGGGCCAGACACTGCAGCGTATTTATTCCCGCGCGAACTCGCCGAGTTTTACATCCCCTTTAAAAGGCGATTCCCGGGCTTGGGAAGGATTGGCCGGTCCTCGTGACGCCGCAAAGGCAGATCGCGAAACTACGCTGACGGTATTAAGTCGTGGCATTAACCGACCAGTCCGAAAGTAGGGCATCCGACGTAACCGCGACTGCGGAAAATCTTTGTTTAATCCCGGCCGTTACGAAGGCGCCAACCTTCGAACGGATCTCGCCGTGGACGTTCCATCCTCGAGTCGGTGAAAGCTCCGCGTCGGTTCGTAAATCGACGCCCAAGAATCCAGGCCAATTCGACGCTGTCCGAACCGTGCGATCCGTGGTTTAATCCCGATTCTCGCAGAAACGGAACAAGCGGTTATCGCCTAGCGATTAATAAACTGCAAAGAAGAAAACGCGCGTGACACGCGTCGGAGTAGTCTCTATCCGGGTGATAGGCGATAGCCTTTCTTCGTTCCATGGAGAGATTGGATTTCAGCGGGACGCGTCGACGAGGGTGGCGAAGGCGAAGTCATAAGGCGAAATTTATGCAAAATAATTCCACGGCCGAGTCGGGGTGAGCAGCCGCGAAACCATAACAATGTTTCTTGCCGGCCGATCGTAGGTGGCCGACCAGCGTAAATTGCGAGCCGTAAATCCGCGCGGACGTCGATAAATTTGCAACAAAGTTCTATCCGCCGGTGAATATCTATTTCGTCGCGGGCCCCGCTCGGATTATTGAGACTCAAAGACACTTCATTTCCCGATGCATCCGCGCGCTTTTTCCCGCGTATTTCACCGTCGGACAATGGGCGGCCGTATTTTCGAAACGGCGTCTCTCTCGGAGGAATCGGATCGCGCGTTTATACGGCACGCGGCGGCGACCGCGCGGAACGGCATTATCGCTTTTCGCGCGGAATGGACGCGGTCATTAAGGACGCGATACCCGGGACACTTTTATTAGAATACAAAGCGTGGACTTACCGAGCCGAAGTTGCAACGTTTCTCCTGGTCCCGTTGAATATTCCAGCAGGAGACTGGCTTATAGGTTCGCGCTAATTAACGTCGACCAGCGAAACAAACGGCGGCCGCGAAACAATCATGTCATAATTCGCGCGACAACGATCCCCGCAGCCTTTGGCTGAATTAATCCCGAGTAAATTAGCCCCGAAACCTATACTTGTTCATGGACAGGCGCGGCTGGAAATACACTCGTTGGAACGGCCGGGTAGACCGCATTTACTCAGCCGCCTGTGGTCGCCGACACCCCTCAGGATCTCCATTTTCCCAGGACTCTCCCTCTTCCCTTCCTCTCCCCATCTCTCTCTCCCCGTCTCTCCCCATTCGCGTCATAAATATGCCGCTGGTGAGCACTCGCGGCCCCTGACATCTCGTATCCACGTTAGCTTCCGCGTTTAAAGGTATTCCGGCCTCGTCTGAAAAGATTTTCCATTTTCAGTGGCCTCGTCGGGCACCTCGAATCCCATCTTTCTCCATTTCCACCCGGCTCCCCGCTTTCTCTCTCTCTCGCTCTTTCTTTTTCACCGTTCGAGTCTCTCTTTTGCTCGTGATAAATCCCCGACGCCGAGGGACCTCGAGTCGGCACGCGTTTTTTCCTCTTCCTCTCCGAGAGTCCCTGGCGTTGCGACGCGGGCTTAATGTCGCGTACCGGCTGGCTTAAACCCTCGTCGAGGCTAATGTCTCGCCGTGGACTCACGGGGAACGATGCCTCGGCGTCGCGACGTCTCACGTCGAGTGGAAATTTTTCGGGAAACGTTCATCGCGCATCCTCAACGACTCCTCCACCACTCGATCCTTTTCCTTTATCGATATTAATCCTCACTTAACACCGTTAATTGAAGCAGACGCAATCTCGATGAAACGCGATGCTAATTTTACGAAAGAGATACTCTAAGAAAAGCGATTATCGCGAGGAGGAGCAAAAATTCGGAGAAATTCCGGCGTTAAATTATACGCGATAGATGGGAACCTCCGCGTGGCAGAACGCCCCTAAATTCCCGGGTGCATTTTTCGAATCACCCCTCACCCTTAACCCGCAGCTCGAAAACACGAGCATCCGATTTCTTCCACGCGATCGTCGAGCACTCGTGATCGCGGGTCGTTTGCTTCGCCTGTGCATTCTACGAGACAACTCGGCTCGAACCCTGCTGCATTTGCTCGATACCTCGCCATCGGATTTTCCATTCCCGGTCGGAGCATCGCGACCCGTCGGCGTCGCGAAATATGGGAAACGCGGACGCGATAGCGGATTAAAATATTCGCCCAGCTTTATCATTTTCCATCGACGCGAGGGGATTTCACACCGGGCGAATCGTTCTTTCGCGCGGCGCTCATCTGTTCCGCGATTAAGCCGACAATTGCGCGATACAGGCCGCGGGGAAAAATAAAGGCGCGAGGAAAGCGCGAAAAACATAATTTCCTCGAATTGATGGGCGTGGATGTTCGCTCGGCGCTGGGACGATGTCGTTCGCGCGACAAATTCGCGCCCGCGTTTTATCAGATTTATTCGCTGCTAAACGTCGAATCAGGACCCGCCGTTTTCATCCCTTTCACTAGTCGAGCTCAACCGTGAACGAAAATACAAAAACGAGCTCGTTCAGCCGGATCTTTCCTCTCCATCCACCGCTTCCTTCCATCCCGTGCTATTTTTCCACGTTCATCCGGAAGGTCCTATATGACCAGAAAAATTGTCGCTCGTCCCGGAAGCTCGCGGCTCCTGCGCGAATCCCAGAAAGGGAAGACAAAGCCTTCCGCCGCGGGGAGAATTGAATTCGCGAGAGAGGGAAATCGACTCGGGAACGGCGCTCGATGAATTTCTGAGAACTGCCTGTTAGGATTACAAGCGACGAGTATATTGGCGTCGAGCCCCAGCGGAAAGGGAAATGGATCGACCGGCGAGGAAAATTAGATTTTCCAGCGAGGCGAGGACGATCGGTCGCTAGAAACGTTCCTTGTATCGCGAGATATAGATTCCCGAGGATATTAACCGACCGGTTTTTCCCGCGATTTTAATACGCAGCGCAGAGAAGAGCTAGATGAGTTTTCTCGTCAGCCCGATCGGTTTATAACCGTGTCTTTCTACCCTGTTCGATTTACGATTCCCTTTTGCCCGTCGATCTTCCTCTATATCGTTCCTATCGTTCGAATTCGCAGGAAATCATCCTCCGATATTTCCGTTCTTCCGAGCAGTGCTGGAAATTCGGCGTCGAACCATCCGGAGAGACCCATGGTGCTCGTTAAAAAGCCGCGATCTGTACGCGAATCGCGGGTGGTAATGGAAGCGTTGCGATCGTTATTTATCTTCGTCGTTGTTTCAGTGCAAACCGAATCGTTATATGTTTAACGATTACCAGCGGAAATATTTGAAAAGTGGCTTCGTAAAGCGTGTTAATGGAGACGAACCGGGAAACGATAGATCACGAGCGTGTGTTACGTTCTGTTTGTTCCCGATAAATCCGCGATTCCGTTTCGCGGCGGAAGAACATCGCGGAAACATCCGGTGGCTCGTCAAGCGACGCAATAACGGCGGTCGTTAATAATAGAACGTCCGAGGGGGTATCACGGTATACCCGAAGGTTCGGTAATAAGGGAATCCCGCGATGCTTTCGCCAATATTTAGAGAATCTTCGTGACTTCGTTTGAAGAGCAGTGGATTATGCCGGAACTGACGCACGAACAAACGGAAGACACAGAGGGCGGAGTGGTAACGAATTCTCAAAATTCATTGAATAACTTGCACCGGGTCCCTTTGATCTCCCGAGGCGGAACATTTTAATGGAAGCTTTCGTTTATTACCGGCAAACTTTCACGACCGTCTAGCCGCTTCTTTGTGGCCCGGATCCTCCTTCCGCCGCAGTATTTCGCTGATTCGCCGGAAAATCTTCCTCTCGGGTTGCTCAGCTTCTTCTCCGGCGCCAGACCACAGGGAAAATTCGTGTACCGTTCGCGACGCTCGACTCGGAGAAAATGGCGGAATACCGGCGGGACGGGCACCGTTCCCCTTGGACGATTTAACCAGCGAGAGCCCGGCGACGTTTTTTTTACCATCGCCGAGGAGCCAAGAGGAAGGAGACACGGATGCGACCGATGTAATTCGTTTAAAACGGGGAGGTGCGCTTGAAAGCGCTGATGGAGAAGGTTTTTTCGCGCAGACAGCTAAATGGGAGCGTTTAAAATCCGGCCGACACGCGAGCACACCCGTTGTATTTTTAATTTACTGCTTCCCCGTTGGACACTCTTCTGGCCCCGTTTCGTCTCGGTATTCCTATGCCCCGAACAAAACCTTGATATCTTTGTTCCCGCCTCTATAGAGGACCCCGGCTGGATCCGCGGGGAATTCAGGTCAACCGGAAGGCAAGATTGCCAGAGCGTTTCGCTTTCCGGTTCGCCGGAATTTTCAACGAGGCTCCGCGTCGCAATTAAATATGCGTTCGCGATTCTGTTCGATGGCGGGGCCTGGAGGAGGCCGGAGACAAAGGGGAGAGTGAAAAGAGAGAGAAAAGAGAGAGAAAAGAGAAAGAAATGAAAAGAAATGGGGGAAATAGTTTTCGTTTGGTCCGCGAAACGTCGAGATGTCGCGATTCGAGGAACCCGATGCGGTTAATCGCCGTGTTAACCCTCCGTTCCACCGGGTTACCCCGGTAGACGTCCGGCGTCCCGTTCGCCACGGTGGCAAGAAGCTGAAAGGCGGCGTTTAACGCCCGTTCAATCCGCTGTTTCCCCTCGTTACCATCTCGAAAGCGTTCGCGGAAAAGCCGGCGTGATTTTCCACCGCGAGCTCGCGCGCCCCGTGACCGTTAACTCCGCATTGTTACACGCAATCTTTCGCCCTCTGTTCCCCGTGTGCAAATGGCGACGGCGACGATGTCGAGCGAGCTGCCACGGAAATTAGTGACGAAGCCATTTCTCGATGTCGTTGCACCCTCGGTGACGAGCCGCGATCCGCGCGGCGTCGCTCGCCGATCGTTAAGCGCGGCCCATACACTATGGCGGCTTTCCCTTTCGACGGACAGGCGTCGAGCGAACGGAGAAGAGGAGGGAAGGGTGGGAAATGTATTTTTTTCGACAATATTATCGATAGCGATTTCCGATCAACCACCCGAAGGAAGAGAAGATTTTAACGATCGGTTTGCGATAACGACTCGCGTTGCATTTTACCCGACCGCCGACGGGCTTGCGGCGCTTTCGTTACACCGAGGTATTATTGTCCTGCCTCCCGTGTACCGAATTATCGATTGTTGAGTAATAAATGTAACATCGTTGCGGTTACCGGAGAGTGTATACGAAACGTCGGATCAATTTCAACGAGAACGGTTTAACGGGAAAATAAACTGACGGAGCCGAGTCGCCTGTTCGCGGTAAAACGGCCATCGCAGCGACGAAAAAGCGTCTTATTTACCGTTTGGAAGCCGAGGTAAGTAGATTATTAGTCTTGTTCGCGCGAGGCTGAAGCATCCTCGAGACTTTGCCGAAGAGGTCGGAAACGGAAGCGACTCGGCTGATGACTGATCATTCGAGGCATTTGGTGCGTCGCGACGCGAGGCAGCGTCGGTTCGTTAACCGGAAGAGCAACACCGTAACGAAGTAACGAGACTTATTTACCCACGTCGAGAATACGACTTAATCAAGGGGGCAACGAGGAGGAGGAATCTCTCGAGTAGCAACAGCGACGACTGCCAGTCTCCGTTTCGACCGTCGATCCGGAATTTTCGCCACGTCCTCGACGACACGCAAACCGACGACTCCAAACAGAATTACGATTGCACGAGGACAGGACTGATGGATCTCGAGGCTGGAGGAGCCTCGTTGAAAATCGATCGCGCGACTCTTGTCGCTGCACCGACTTATCTTCCTGGACGAATCTAGTTGCCGAGGTTGAACCGAGAGCACCGTGCTGGTACTAAAATTTCCATTTATCCGAGAAACTCGAGCTCCAGAAATTCCTTCGGTATTCTTCAAGATTCGAGGTGTCAAAATTTTCAAATATCGCGTACATTTTTTACCTATACTCGCAAGTAAAAAGTAATACAAAAATAATAGGATATAAAATCTCGATGATCGTTTACTGCGGAAAATTTAGAAAAATGTCGAATGCTTCATCTTTTCACCGATGTGTCAACCTTTCGAGGAACGAGACTCGTAACACGAGGACAGTTACTTTGACCAAGGAGAGAGGCAAATAATGTAAAAGCGTTCCGAAAAAAGTGCAGTCGATGCTTTCTAAAGAGTCGGAACGGTAGAAATCGAACAACGAGAGATGGAGAAGCGATGCACGAGACTTTGAACGGGAAAAGAAGAACGCGTAAGGAAGGGTATTCGAGGAAATTTTAAATAATAGAGTTCGATTCGACGTAATTATCCGGGAATATAGATTTCGATCGCGCGTCGAGGTAAGATGCTAACGAAAACGAAACGGAACGATTAATCAGACTGCGAGTGATAGAGAAGTGTGGTAAAAGCGACGCGAGTACCGAAGAAAGTAGAGAAGAAGCACGGAACGCTGGGAAACGTGGAAATGCCGGTTTGGGAATGGAACAGGTCCATTCTATCCCGAAGCCGGCCGGTCTTTGCGCGCGTGCCAGGCGATCCTTTTCGAAAGGAGAACAGCCGTTTCGAAGGTATATCGGGGATAATGGATCAGGAAGCCGTCGGTCTGATAACGTATCAATTTCCTGTCCATTTTCCGCGATGTTCGTACGCTCGTATAGACATGGAGCTCGTAAATCATACGGTCACGTCGCTTCTATCGAGCCCATGAATGCTCGATTAATACGCGAGCCGTGCGTCGAATATGGACGCAGTCGATAGAAAAATATCACGAGACGTTATTGTCATGGAAAACCGGACGGGGGTTCTGCTCGAAAAATCCTCGCGATTCCCGCCTTTGACGCGTTCCGATCCGTAAACTCGGCGCGGTGGCATCGGACAAAAATGGAATCTCAAAAACCCGCTCGCTTCCGTTTCCAACCTTGCGTTAACTTCCCACCGAAATTCCCTGATCCGAGATCTATCGTTAAAGCTCGAACTCCCGTGGCGATAAAGAGAAAAGGTTCCGTTGTAGCGGAAGGTCTGGCTAAATCCAACCAGTTTGTAGCGGGGATTTCAGGTGTGCAGGCTCGTAACGAGGGAAAGAATGTCGGCGGGAGTACCGTAAAGTAGCATTTCGCCGCTAAACTTGCCGTAAACGATGGAAGCGCGCCGGCAGGAAGTAGCCGAGCAACTTGTTTACCGGCAGGGTAAAAGAGGAGGCGCCGCGGCGCTGCGCGTCAATCTCCTTCTCACCGGTTCGCGCGACCACCGCGATGAAAGTTTACGAGAAGATTAGCAGGAAATGGTGTAGCGAGGACGCGGCCAGGGAAGAGACGTTGCTTGCGCGTGTGTTTCTCCCCGATACCGGCGTGTCCCGAGTCTGTTCCTGGTGTGTCCCGGAGAGAAATATGAAATCGGCGTGTCAGCGGCAGCCTTTGCCCGTATTTCCATTTCCACGCTTCTTTCTATTCGCTCAACCGAACCTCGCATTCTAGATCCCGCTACCTCCGGTCCATTCTCGTGAAACCGGAGCAGCAGCTTTCGGAGTTGCTCACCCGTGTATTTCGTCGCGCGAATAGATGTTCGAAGGTTAAACCGGTGTGTTTCCTGTTACAGCGTGCAAGCAGCTGTCCAGGTCTGTCCAAGGGATCTTCGGGCCGTCGGACCCACTGCTGGGCGCCCACATCCAGAGCATCTGCGAAGCGCTAGACGTACCGCATCTCGAGGCCAGAGTGGACTTCGAGCCGACGTTCAAGGAGTTCAGTATAAACCTTTATCCGTCGCAGGACCACTTGAACAAAGCCTTCAAGGATCTGATGTCGTTTTTAAACTGGACCAGGGTAGCCATAATCTACGAGGAAGATTACGGTAAGCGGCCGGTCGCGAGCAGAAACATTTACCCAGCGTGTTGTCCCGGTTTCCCGGGGAACCGTGTTATCCGGGAGGCGCGCTCGTAGACAGAGGGCTGGCATTATGCGCCGCGGAGCGGTCTGAAATGGGGAAGAAAAAAGAGCGCGACGCGGTGCAAACAATGAAGCAAACGTCCCAGGTGCCGGTGGATTTGCAAGCATACGAGCTCTCCAAGGAGTCACGGAACACCGCTCTCGCGGATCGCGCGGCACCGCGTGTCATCCAGGCTAGTTATTACGCTGTTTCTTTCCCCCGTTTTGTTCTTCCACTTTTTTTCCCTCCTACTCTTCCTTTTTCAGCCGCCCAGCGTCGCGTCGCGTCGGCCACCGCGGTGCATCCCTATGCAAATAGGACGTCGGAGTCAGCCGGCGGAAGTGGATGCCGGCGCGACGCTGAAATGTCGGCCTGTCAACCGCACGTATACGCAACGGAGCTGTCCCGCGCGTAAAATCCCGCGATTCGTCATCCTCCTCCAATTTCTCTCTATTCCACTCCTCGTCCCTCGTCAGAGATCCACGGATCAAAGTTCATTCTCGATCTTCTAAGATTCCAGCGCCAAGTTCCCGCTGTGTTTAAACTTCGAGAGGAATCGAACATCTCTGGGAATCGAGGGTTGTACAGTTTCACGGTCGGAGGTGTTAAAGTTTCCACTGGCAAGGTCGCAGCTTGCTTCGCTCGCAAGTTTCCGCGTCGCAGCCTTCCTCGCGACAACTTCCCGCGAGTGACACCGTGATTTTTCCGCTTTTCCCCGAGCTTTCGCTCCTCGAACGCGCGCGGATCGATACCGATTCGTGGTCGAAGAACGATTTAATCTCGCGCTCTCGAAATCGAATATCGCGCCTCGCCGAGTTCCACAGGCTTTCCCGCGACTCGATCCACCGAGAGCTCCGCAGATCTTCTTGACCTCGAGCTGGTTAATGCTAGAGCTTATTAACCTTCAGTCTTCGAGGCCGAAGCGCTCCTCCGCTCCGAAGTTCCTCTCGTTTAATTAACACCTTTTAAAGTCGACGTTCTCGAGTTCTTCGCGAGCTCGCGAGTTTGCACTCCGAGCTTTTCCTCTATCGACGGTGAACTCGTAAGCGGGATAAGAGACGAATCGGTGGATGAGCGACGAGATTTCGTCGTAGCTTGGTCGCGTCGCGAGATTTTAATTTGATTAACGCGGAAACACGTCGCGGTGCACTTTTCGATCGAATTCTACGAACGACGCACCGGTGGGCGGGGAAACTGCGATGCAAACATCGAATCATGAACCGAAAACAAAAAGCTCTCTATCAGTGTGTGTACACGCGTTGTTTATATTTCATTTCGCAACATGGAGGCCAAGAGAGATAAATAAAACTTTCGACTGGGCGATAATTATCCGGACGTGGGAAAATTTCGTTAGCCCGCGTAAACTATTCGCCGTTGGACCTCCGTGGTGCTATTTCGTAAATTACACGAGAGCTCGGGGGTGGCAGAGGTGTTCATTTTCCGAAATTGCTTCTCCCGATTAGACGGCGTAATCGTTTACGGGAGACGGGTCGAGCGGAAAGCGGAACGCCGGCCGAAGGAAAGGATGTCCCCCTTTTTTACGTCCCATGACAGCCATAAATTCTCCGGAGCGGCGCGAGCCCGCCGAGCAGAGACATCTGAAAATTCCTCCGCGCTGAGGCATGTCACCGAGCATTTCCTCGATATTCCGCCCGATGGAATATATTTTTCAACGCGTCCATTCATCGAGAATGCGGAAAAATTTCGCCTCCCGTTGCACGACAAAGCTTTCCCGCGGGTCGATCGTTTAAATTTGAATCAACTACCTCCAGCCCTAGCGGCTTCACCGGCGACGCGAGCACAAGAAAACCATTACTACCCGAACTTTCCCGTTATTTCAAAGATTCCGCTTTCCGGTCCGCCGCGACGCCGATCGAAGCGTAATTTAATCGAAGCCCGAGTCACCCCGGCATTAACCCAGGCAACGGGAAGAATACCAACACCCCGGAGGATCTCGCAGCCTCTTTGCCGGATTCCAGGAAAGGCGGCTGAAAGGTATCCAAACCGGGACAAAGCTCCTTTTCCGAAAGCCTCGCGATAATTCTCAGCCGGTGAAAAGCAACCAGCGAAACGAGGAGTACGAGAGCCGGCTGGGTTGCAGCAACAGGCCTCCATTAACGTCTCGCGGCCGCCTCTCCGCGCTTGTTACCGCGCGGCGGCAGGCATCGCGAGGCCTACGGGCGCCGGCTCGCCTATCTACCTATGCAAATCGTGACAAGCTGGCGCGTCCCTACCGTTCCTCCCGCTTTGTCCCAGCCACGCCAATTATTCATCCGCGGATTAATTACGCGAGCCGCGTCCCGCCATCGAACCGGATCACTCGGTTCTTTCACCGCGGCCAACCGAGTCGCGCCGCGCCGCGACGCGCGGCTAAGCTCGCGCGTGAATAGACGCTCGAGGCCGGACGCCGAAAGTGAGCTATTGTGAGCGCATTTTCGCGTAATTGCCACTCGATACGAAAATATTAAATCGTCTCGAGGGGATGAATAGTCTCTTTTCAACGTTTCGTCGTTCCGCCAAGTTCAACGCGGCAGGAAGCTCTTTTGAGCGAGGCATTCGAACGGCAACGGGAAAGGGAAATGTCGATGGTACTTTGATACCGGGTCCACGCCGAACTTTGACGTTTTAAAGGCAACAATTGCCATTCGGCGAGTATCTAACGTCCAAGTTCGATTTGGAATCCCAGTCGGGAGTGAGTCGAGGGATCTTGAAAGATGGTTCCCCTGTTTGGATGCTTCGGGGGTTCGGAATTAATTGATCTGAGGATTGGTGGATCGAATCGAGATGTCCTGGAGCGACGATGTTTCTCTGGGCCTTTCGTCTAAATTATTCCTCGGAATTTTGATTAAAATTCGTACTGTGAATATTAGAAGCGGCTAGAAATCGGTTAATAAGTCAACCTATCCGTGAAACGGATTCAAGATTTTCCAAAGCTCGGTTGGCTCGCGGGTAGCTCGCGGATAAAACCGCGATGTTATTCGCATGGGGAGATTTTTCGGGAAAAAAATTTCCATCACCGTAACGAGGAGAATAAATTCATATTTGAAAAGCGGGCGCAGGGAGCGCGAGGAAGATGCAACATTCTTGCCCATCCCGCGAGCTTTTTGTATCGCGCGGAACCTTCATAAATTACCAGCTACGAGAACCATCCAAGTCGCGGTACCAGAGGGTTGTTCCGTAAACCAGACTTTCCCCCATACGTTCGTTCTCCACCCTCGTCTGCAGCCAACCCGTTGTTACTAGAAATGTATACACGAGCACAAAGAGGCGGCCGACGTGTACGCGTTGCTCTCCGAAAGGCGGCGTGATAATTGAAAACCACGTCCAAGAAGCGGTTTGTTATCTTTCAATTTTACGTTTCAAGCCAGCCCGGGCCATTACTTAGCCGCCTCCATTCTCTCCCACCCCCGCGCACCCTCTTTCATTTTTTACCCGTGGAAAGATTCCTTCCACGCGAGCCGCGCGCAAATAGAAGACGGCACTTTTCGGTAGAAATTACTGAAATACTTATCGCGAAAAAGACCGAGGCGAATTTAATTAAACCAAGTGTTTCGCGGAAATTCGACTTGGCGTACCTCGAGGTATGCGAAACGCGCGATATTCGGTATCGGCCTTTAATAACGGCGAATCCGCGAAGGAAAGGATTACCAGGAGCGAGGAGAGGAGGCTGGGAACGATAGGAAGAAGAGAGAGAGAATTTTCAACGATCGTTGGGCCTATGAAGTTGGCGGTCGAGCCGTCGAAACGTGACGAACCTATTTCGCGGAGAATTAATCGAATGGCTATTCCCGCGTTCGAAATGGAAACAACGTTTCCATCGGCGGTGTCACGGTGTCGGCGTTCAAGTTCTGTTCGACACTCTCGTTTCGTGCTCTAGCGAACGATACAGCTAGAAACACGGTGCGATGCGATGGCCGGGGTGGAAAGTGGCCGCGAGTCGAAATGAAAACCGACCGGCAATAAAACCGAGACCCGATTAAATAAAGTTCCCAGCCCGATGCTGTCGGGCTACGTGTAATTTCTCGCGGATTTCATTTCGAACCGTGTCCCCCGGTGACACACTAGCCATCGTCGAGTCTCTCCGATTCCGCGTCCCTCGCGATCTTTCCTCTCCTTTAACCGACGAGCCAAAGCGTTAACTTTCACGCTGAACTGCCACGGATTCTCGCCGAGAAACACGGGAAATAAACGACAAAGATAAGTCGGTAATTGTACGCATTCTCGTATCTGTTTCTCGACAGGTCTGTTCAAGCTGCAGGATCTCGTGAAGTCACCACCCTCGGCGAGGACGGAGATGTATATTCGCCAGGCGGGACCTGGCTCTTACAGGCAGGTGCTTCGCGAAGTCAGACACAAGGAAATCTACAAACTGATCGTCGACACGGATCCTGCGCACATGCAACAATTTTTTCGAGCGGTGAGTCAACGAAATTTCCTTCCGATGTACTCAGCTATCGATAGTTTTCTCGTTAACTTTCTTACTCGTCGCGATAACCGATCCAGATCACGCTGTACCAGCGTGCGATCGGTTTCGTAGACGTACGAATTTATGAGATTAATCGTCGCACCGAAATTGCTCGAGGATACCGCGTTAGACGCTGCGAGGCATCTCTGGAATTTGTAATTTTTCCCGAAGAACGCGAGATCGAATTAGACCCTGGCTGGATCCTCGCCACGGGGATTTTCATAGGGGATTTCACGGAAGATTTTCAGGCGCGTCGCGATGCAGTCCGGCTTGCTTAACCGATCCGCGCGGAAGGTTCGGCGAGTGAGGGGCGGAAGATTTAAAAGCTGGAATTCCTCGGGTGGATGGTTCCTTTATCGTAGCACGAGATCCCGGCATCGTCTATACGGGGCGAAATATTATACCGTTACGTGCTGCATCAAGGAGCTCGCTACAGATCTCCCGTACGCAGCCTAGGAACCCATAGAAGCTTACATCCTTACTCGTAGGAGCGGAAAAAGAGAACGGGCTGGTAGCAGGGGAGTGACGTTCGTGGATCGATACCGCAAGTACAATGTGTATAGCTTCGGGATAGACACAGAACGAAGACCCATAATACTTGCTCGCGGGGTATTTAATCTCCGAAGTCTCCGTAATGCTATCGAGAACGATACATCGGGCAAAGACGATTTATAACTCGATCGCAGACGGGCAAAAAATATTCCCGGACCACCTTGGCCCCTCCTTGGTCCCTCTTTCTCTGGCCCGAGAGGTGCTTCACGTGCCCCAACTTCTCGAGTTTAATTAAAGAATTCTTTAGAACAAACTAACGAACGATCGCGATTATTCCCGGAATTTTCCATCGAAAATTACGGGAAATCGAGATGACGGTGAAACCGCTGTCACGGTAATGTTCGCTTCGTTTATCCAAATTCGAATCTCGTTTCGTATTTACGAAAATTCCGTTTGAGATATTATTACGGGATTAAATCGAGGGTTCTAGCGAACAACGGCTGTCAGCTTACAGTAGCGTTCGCGTCTGTGACCCGTCCCGAAGGAAATTTGGACGTGTTTGATTCAAAGCGAAATTGACAAATGAGGTTACCCTTCTTTTTCCTCTTTATTAACGCGGCGAAAGAAAGCAAAGAGCCTCTTTGCCGTGCACGGAAGGAAAAGGCACAATAGGATTACCCGCGAGTGCAAAGTGCACATGGGCATTGCGAGTTTAATTGAGGGAAAATTTTCAAAAAGATCGTAGCAGAAGAAAAATTAGACGCCGCGATGCCGAGCCTTTCATATTTCATATTCATGTTTCAGCTGCCTATCAAACGTTGGCCGAAGAACGATCGTCATTACCGATTCCATTCATATTTATCTTCCCCGAACAATAGCGAATGATTGATTAATTTCAATTATTATGAAACATCGCTGATTAATTTATCAGCGATAAATTTAATCATAGGTAATTTATCTTTTGCAAATTAATCATGCATTCGCGCTATCACGGGCGCCACGAATTTTCCCAACGCGTACGCGTCGGAACTGTTTTCGTTAGAGCTAAAAATATTTCCAGCGTAAGTCTGTTCTCCGCGCTAAATAGATCCGGACTGTTGCGAGGAAAAATTAAACAACCACCGACTAAATCGGGTAATCCCTGCTGGAAATATTCCTGCAGACCCTCCGTCGTCGGCAATTACAGCACGGTTACATCTCGGAACTGATTACCCGTGGAACAAACCGGACGTTTATTCAGAGCGCCGATCCAACGAGTCTCGGGACCTTGGTAACGGAGAACGCGAATTCGTTTCGTTACTCGCATCGTTATCCAATTGCCGAGGGATCTTCTTCGCGTTATTCATTCCTCAGCCGCAATTTCCGCGAGAAACAATAAGATAACGCAGCCGAGAAGGAGAGGTAGAGACGCGGAATTTGCTTGCAGCGCTATTGCAATTAGATTCAGCGATAGCCATCGCGATTCTCCGGTCGAAATTTCGCCCTGCTCCCCGAAGATATCCTCTGCGTTCGCGAGGCAACGCTACCCTCCTCTTCTTCCGCGAATATCAACCGATTAAACGCGATGCCCTCGGACGCGGAGCGGATCGTCCCTCCCATCGAAGTTCCCGTTGAGGCGAATGCGATTAAAACGCCGGAACTTTATCGCAATCGCGAACTTTCGGCTAAACGGTAATTCCAATGACTGATCGTTCTTGTTCCGAATTTAGTATTCGCGATAACTTCCATTCCGAGTGCTCCTTCGAGCCATAGTCGTAAAATATTCGCCAGACTCGTCGAGTGCTCTGTTTCATCCGGGTCGACCAAGTAAGATCGTCGAAGAAACCGATTCAGGTAGTCGATCGAAAATTCTTCGCGGTCTTTAGTCCGGTTTGCACGGAGAAGGGAAACGGGAGAGAAAAGGTTGAAGGAAACGCGAAGAAAGATGGTCGTTGGGTGAGAAGCCATTTGCAACGCGCGGCGTTCGTATCGCGGTCCCAAGATGGACGTTGGCGCCGAACGAGCTTTGCATGTTTGAGTTCTTGTTTCCGGGCGTGCGCGACGCGTCGCGGCGCGTAGTCGAGCTGCGAAAAAGCGTCGACCTCGATGGAACGCGAATTAAAGGGGAATAGGCATCGTTAGCCAGATGAAATTGCCACGAATGTGTCGCCGTGATCGAGCTCAAACTTTCGGAAAATCGAGAGAGAAAACCGTGTAGAAAACCGAACCGTTGCGAACGATAGCTTTCGACTGTTGGAAAATTTGTCGCAGCGTTCGTCGATGCGTCGTATCTGTTTCTCCTCCGCCATTTTTAATTCACGCGTCCTCCCGGTATCGGAAGCACCGTCGTAAAGTTCGAATTTTTATTCGAAGATTCCCGCCCGTCTCTTTTCTCTCGTTAAAAGCCTGCCGGGGGAACGGAGAACGTTTAGTTACAGCGAGTTGATGGAATTTTTTATCGCGACAACGGGAACCAGACCGCCGGAAGGCTTTCGCGAAGATCCTCAATTTTTCAGCGAATATATTAAGGCAACTTAGCGCGACGGTGCACCGTCTTTCTATAAAATTCTGTTTAGTAGCTTTAAAAAGACATTACTCCTGCAGCGACTCATCGTCCTGCAAGTCTGCTCGCCGGTATTCCGACGAATTCATGAGACCCCGCGTTCACCCGCCCGCGAGACCCCTTTCTTACCTCGTTGCTTACCATTGTGCCCGGTTTTAAAAGCTCGCGAGAGAGACTCCGAACGACGGTGGAACGATCGTTACAACCGGACCCCGACGGGTCCCTTCGGAAAATCCCATAACGCCGAGCGAAAAACCAGAGGCCGGTGAAAAAATTACACCGATATCGCGCGGAAACGAAACGAGCAACCTGCGGATCGAGCAACTCGCGCTCACCTTTTTTTCTCTTTATTTCACCGTTCCGTAATCAAAATTCTGTAAACCGAAATCGGCCGGGTTGTACACGCCACCGATGAAACCGTGCGTGCGATTTCAGCGTGCTGGTTGCACGAATAACCGTGCAGCCATGACGAATACAAGCGTTCTCGACAGCCAGGGAAATCGTACCGCGATATTTCCCACGCAGATTCGTTCCGTCGTCGCGGACGCCGCGCGTCGCGAGGTCCAACTCGCAGGAGATGGCGTTTCCGCGATTTTTCGACCCCTTGGCGTCACCCTCTCTCTTTCTCCGTCGGAAAATTTGCATAATCCACGGAAGCATCCGCGAGGCGGAAATTGCGGCGTCTCGCGGACGGTCCTGCGTCGAAACGGCCGTGGTTTCGACTGTTTTTAACGTGTTCTCGGACCGCACAGAGAAATGGCGGCGCGAGTTTATTCGCGGCAACAAATTCGCGAGACAAAAGTCCGCGGTCGGGCTTTACCTGCACGCGAAAAAAGGGATTACTGCGAACGGTTTACCACTGACAGACTGACGACGCTTACAAAGAAAAGCCTTCGCGGCTAATTAATAGGGGATCATTTTGATGTCTTTTTCGCTTTTCGCCCTCCTTTTTCTTTCCGCGCCGTTGAAATTCGCGGCTCGTGCTCTGCTTTATGATCCGTCACTGCGACCGAGACTCTCTGGTATGCATTTATATACCCGGATTAGAGAAGTTATCGGATAAACAGCCGCGGATACGTTGTGTATCGGGATGCTAAAGAATACTGGTTAAAAGAGGGAGCAAATTTATCGCGAAATTGGAAATAATTTTGTTCAATCGAGCGTGTCCTGCGCGGCGAGACGCGTCTGATACCGTTGAACTTTCGGATTTTCCAAATAATAATTACGCTCTCTGTAACGGGAAAATCATTCCCGTGCGTTGTTTTCAATGCGAGCGGCGTGGAGCAATAAACGTCAAAAATAATACGTCCTGTCATCCATTTTATCACTGCTGCGCGCGCGCGATATTTTATCGTTCTTTCTTTCAACGACATTGACAACAAATGTAAATCTTTGAGAGCTTTATTATTGTCGCATCGCGTGTCAAAAGCGCCAGGAATTTTTCGAACCTAATCCAGCCACGGATCATGGCTATTACGCTATTATATTAACTGTTGCTTCTAAACTGCGGTGTAACTGAATTCGACGCGTTTATCAAAGAGAAGAAAAAGGTAAAAAAAATCCGAAATTCTTTAATCCTGGTAAACACAAAGGAGCACCATAGTAAACGCCGCAATTCGTCTTGCCTGTATCGAGATCGATGTTGCCCAAAGCAACCGCTGGTTAATTGAATTCCGCGATGTTCCCGGTTCCGCCGCCATCAAAGATAATCATGCAAACGAGGCGTTCGGCTGTCGTAATGATCGAAACGCGAATGGTATCGCGAAAACGCGCGGGCAGAAGGAGAAGGAATTGATTTTGCTCGGAGAGAACGAGTTTCTCGTGGACGGGATGTTAAATTGCCAGATTATTCGCTTAAAAGGAATCCCGTATATCAACATGGCGCCCAGTCTGCCTATGAATCATAACGAAACTAAGGGAGATCGATACGAGGTCCGTTCTTAACGGAGAACCACGGCTTGGACTCGGGACACAATGGATTTACCGACTCGTCGTTCGAAACGGAGAGAGAGGCCGTGAGATTTTTGTAATTTGATTTGCATCGTTTCTCTGGTCGCTCGTTACGGAAGGCTGATAGATGGAGGACGATCACGGGGTTGAATTGTACGGTCAATCTCGGGACTGGTCCGGGTTCGGCTCGAGAGGCAATCTTAGTTCAAACGTGGTCGAAGGAAACCGGGTATTTGCATGGCCCCTCCCGCAGGGATTCCTGCGGATATCCCTTCGTTGCTTGAGTAATCAAAAAACCTCCGAGCTTTCATACGATCCGCTCTATCCCTTTCCGGCTCCCTCCTTTGTGCCTTCGATTCCCTATCTTGCTTGTTTTCCTTTCCGTGTTTCCCCCGCCTTAATCTCTTATTTCGCCGACCCGTGGAAATCCGCGAGCGCGTTTCTCTCTCTCTGCAGATATTCCCGGGGACACCGGTCGACGCGTCGGATTAAAAGTAAAATGGGACAGGCGAAGGGAACGCGGAAATAATTACGATAATCAAAGACTCGTCTTCGAGAGATATTCCAGCTGCTTTGATCCGGGTCGAGCAACTCGGATCACCGAAAGATTACTCTTTAATAAATAAATGTCCGGCTTATCGCTGAGACGTATAAGATTAGCAAAACTCCGTTTCAACGGGTGCTACAAACGGACGCGAAATAGAAACGCGGTATCCACGAGCGGCATAAAGACCGGCGACCGGAATCGGCGGTAATCACGCGTCTAATTCTCCCTCTTTCCGCCTGTTGCAGATCCTCCAGCTGCAAATGAACGATTACAGATACCACTACATGTTCACCACATTCGTAAGTATTCAGTTGCACAACGGCGATCCCCTGTCGCGTGTCCGCGCGAACAGCGATGGAAATTAGGAACGGAGCCCTTTTAATGAAGCTCGCTTTAATTCCGTCCGTCGAAGTTGCTTTTGCTCCTTTGACGCGGACAGCTTCCTCGACTAACCGCGAATTCCTTGCTCTCGATGCTTTCAATTCTCTCTTAATGAAACATCCACGAGTGGTCTCCTCCGCTGGCTAAATCTATCATCGAGATCCGGTCTGCCGACCGTCCACTCGCAACGACTGCTCCATTTGACTTTCTTTCCTTCTCTATTTTTCTCTTTATTTTTACCCTCGTCTCTGTATTATTTTTCTTTTTTTTTTACCCTGCTAGAAAGAACGTTAGCGAAATACCGAGAACGTTAATGGGGCTTATCTTCGGATGCGCCCCGGTCATTTTCCAGCTTTTCCTCCCCACTTCTTCGACTCGTCGCGTTGCAAAATATTATCGGCCCGGGGTTTATTTAAGCGAAAGGGTCCTAAACCGGAGCAACTGCCCTGAAATTGAATGTCAATTCGGTGTCAAAACGCAGCAGGAAGTTTATTCGTTTTTCACTCGAGTACCCTGTTTCCCCGTTGCCCGATACCATCGTGCTTCTGCGTTCGACTGCGATATTTCGAGCATTTTTACGAATGATTTCGGATGAAATTACACGATCTTTGACAGTGCCCTGGTACATCTGGTTCGGAAATGCCATTCACCGGGACGTCGGGGAAANTATGACATTTCCCGTAAAAATAATATATAACACTAAGTGCAGATGTGCATTCGGAGATACATTAAGGAAATTTTTTTTTTTTTTCCTTTTTTTCGGGACACGCTGCTCGTTAAAACCGACGAAATGTATCACGGCGGAGAGGAAAAATGCTCGCGAATATTCAAAATCATGCTTCGACAGCATTCACCGCGAATGAAAATAGAGCGGCGCAGAGCGGTCATAAAATAGAAAGGAATGGCTATTTTAAAGCAAATCCCGGACGTATGGCATGTTCACAGGTGCATGATTTCCGCGAATTTATCCAGCAACGGGGATGAAGAATGGTGCCCTTTGAGAAGCATTTGCGTAAACGTGGTATCGCTGTTTAAGCGTTGCGTCGCAACACGACAGAGCCGGTAAATCGTGCTGCTGCATTCCTCGATTGCACGCGAATCGGCACGAATTAACCGGCAGGCGATTGTCTATCAATGCCCGTGAAGGAATTTCCCCGTGGTACCCGGAACACCGGTACAATCCGCTTTAAGGGCCGAACCGCGCCGTTCTCTGTGATTAATCGCCGAAAATATCCGCGTTCTGCGCGGCGCTTCATAAAGGATTGACACGATCCACGCCGTTTTTCCTCCGCTCTCGCATCCTACGAGCTTTATAACGGGTCTAGAATCAGATGACGCGTTATCAGAAAATGAGGCGGAAGCGCGTCGGATAAAAAACTGGGATCAAGCGTGTTCAAACAGCTCGCAATTAACGGAGAAAAAGATATGGAATCCGGTACAGAACGGTGGGGGCAAAAATCACGCGACAAATCCTTTTCCGATGCGATTGTTCGGTGCTTCGAAATTTACTCGTATTGCTTACATTTTCAATTTGCCTTTCTCTATTTGCCCGTCGTTTTGCATTCTCGGGTATTTTCATACATTCTTTGTTTGTTTGTTTGCACTGCTGGCGGGCTGATTTACGCCGGCCGTTTATTTATACATTTTTGCGCGCTCGGTGTAGCGCAAGAACATGTTAATAAGGCCCAACGGCAAGGAACCGCGGGATTTTCCACGCGAAAATACACGCCGATAAACCCTCGGGTACGCTCCGCGTGGTGGAATAATTGTCGTTGGCCGAGAAGTCAACGCGACGGGAAATTAGCTGATAATTGCGTTTATTAACAGGCGTACGTTAAGCGAAACAATTTCACGCGACGAAACGTAGAACGACGGGTGTCGGAGAATCGGCGTGACACAAAGGATTGTCGGGGAATTTCACGCGATCATCGTCGATAGCGTTGATCATCGCTGCTCGCACGTATCTCGAATAGCGGCTCGGCGCTGACCACGTAATCGTGGATCATCGAAAACGCAGCGGCGTGTCAGTCATTTGCATTCGGCCCGCTGCGAGTCGATTAAAGTCGAATGAATCCTCCGGGCTGTGCGACAACATCGCGATACAGTGGCCGCGTTCAGCGCGGATAATTTTTCAAAATCCGTCCTCGTTTACCGAACAACGTATCCCGTGGCACGAATTTCGAAATTTCCAGGGAACCTCGAGACCCTGGGAATTCTCGTCGCTGAGAATCCTTGGTCTCGGTCGATTTCGGCCCGCGTTGCATAAACATAGCTACGACTCGCGGAATAAATCACTCGCCCTGCACGACGCTCGAGACGCTCCCGGGGACGATGACAGGCTTGATCGCGATATCGCGATATCCGAGCAGAGGAGTAAGACGGTCGCTAGGGGTAGAATAGAGGAAGAATAGGGGGAGAAGAGAGGGAGAGGATTCGAAAATCGGAAGGGAGGGTGCACGGAGTATGTAGGAGTACATAGCGCGGAGTGAGAGGTGAAAAGCAGGATCGTCTGTCGGTCTGGCGTCGCGACGCGGTTCGTCGACCTCGTGCCGTTGCGCGTTATTTACCTTAACGATCTCGCGGTGGCGATACGTAGGACGGTAATAATTGTAAATCATAACTAGAGGGTTGGCCGGGTGTGGAGGAGGCCGGGCTGGCCGACAGGGTTGAAAGAGGGCAAACTAAGCTTCTGCGGCTCCGCCGGTAATTGTACAGCTCGCAATAACGTTTTTCTTCAATTTAGAAACCCTCTTGTACGGTTCTCCTTTCGCGGATAAGGCTCGAGTAGATTCCGTTTGACAAAAGGAGACTGGCCGATGTTGGCCCGTATTTTAAAAGGGTCGTAGACGATTCCGTTTATGGACCGAGTCGCTTTCATCCGGACGATTTTCAATGGAATTTGAACCAGTCGAACGCGCCCGATATTGGAAAATACAGTACCGATCATAGCGGTGTTTTATTAACAGAGTATTTTACGCGAATTTATTTGCCGAGGAAGGGATGGCGCGAGTGGAACGCCAGCCAACCTACTGTTCCGACACGGTAAAATGCGACGTTCCCGTATCGGGTAACGGTTCGTTCGCTTCATTTTTTTCCCCCCTCCCCCGCTTTTATTCGGGAAAATAATAAATTGAAAACACGAGCGTAGGCGGGAATCTCGTATGAAATTGAACTTCGATAATTCGCGACGAGTCGGGTAACGGGGTAACGTGATTCGCAGGACATAGAGACGTTCGACCTGGAGGATTTCAAGTACAACAGCGTGAACATGACTGCGTTTCGTCTGGTGGACCTCGAGGAACCAAAGGTGGCCGAAGTTCTGCGGCAGATGGAACGTTTCCAGCCGATTGGCCATGCGATCCTCAACAAAACCGGAGTTATCCAGGTTGGTGGAAAGTTCAAGTAACTCCGAGGTATGCCCGGCCGCCGGAAGTCGCTGCTATTGGACAATGTCCTGAAACTCGTCTTCCGTTGGCCCTTGCCTGTTGAAACGGAAAACGGTTTTCTCTGCCTTCCCATCCAGCCGCCGCGCCAACTTTGACTCGGAACACCCGACCATCGGAATTCTTTCGCGGAGCGGTTCGCATAAATCGCGTAACGCCTCCAGATATCGCGCATGACTACGCGACAATCGACTAAAAGCGGCATTCGAGCGGAGAAACGGAAAGTAAATAGAACAGAATAGGGTGAGAATCTTTTAACGCGGACCTATTTTACATCCCGCCTTCCTGAGAAGATTGACGGAAATCTTCGACTAGAGTACCTTCGGAAAACTAGAATTCTGCATCCACGTCGATACAAACGTTAGGTACGAAAAAGGATCCGCGATTTTTCGAGAGAAATTTCCCAAGGAAATTAAGCGAATCATTTGAGACGCGATTTTTTTTAGTTTCATTCGACGCGATAATTGACTTGCAAGATAGGAAATGTTGAAAGGATGTCGAGAAAAAATCGCGCGAGACACTGAAACTGCGGGAAAACAGCGTCTTGGAAACGCGTACGAGTAGTGCTAGTAGGAAAAACAACGCCGAGTCCCGCATTGTTATTCAAACGGTAAACGAATGCGTAAGCGTGAACGAGAGAGGTCCGATCGCGCGAGCGGGACAGACGTATCGAAGGATCAGAAATTACTGGCCGATTCGGGACGACGATATCTCCGGAACGGATGGAGCAATTTAAATGAAGCAAAAACGACTTGGAAGGGAGAGATTTGTCGCTCCGAACGGCGTCAGTTTTAATGGCCGGTGACCATTTGCGAATGAGTTATAGACACGCAAAGAAACGGCACTTGCTCGCAAACGTTTCGGATTATTGTAAACCGCGAATGAAAAGCAGGAAATTGCCGTATCGTATAACGAGAAAAGTACATGTATTTAAAATTGAAGCTCCGAACGCGAGATAAATCGCGAGAAATCATTGGAAACGGTGTATAAAATGCACCAGTAGAAAACCGGATACTTTCCCATTAAAAGTTCCGTATAATACCGCTCTCCAGCTCGGGAAATTAATACGGTAAATCTATTTAATTAGTTTGATATTTATGAAAATTTATCGATCCCGCTGTACGTTATCGCACCCAGTCGGTTTCCCGGCGTTTCGTTATAATTTCTGCGTTTATTAATACTAATACGCAATTCTCCTTCTGTATATCACGTACACCACGTATCCGGGCATTTTTTTCTCCGTTACTGTCCAACAGAAATTAAAACGGATAATAAAGTCGCGGTATCGTACGCGTAAATAAAATTATCGGCAAAAAGATAATTATCCGATGCTCGGTTAGCGTTTCGGTAATCGAGTAATCGGCGAAGAAAATAGCAACGGGATTAAAATCTTGCGTCCGCGTATTTCCGAATTTCAGTTCGAATTCCGTTCTTTCCACTCTTCGCTATTTCCTTCCCTGATTTTTCGAGAGCTTCCGCGGTAACGAACGAATTTTTAATGACAGAAATTTCCACAACGCGAAATAAAAGTTCCGAGATATGACTATTGTCTATAAATTTTAACGAACTCCCGATTTCCCATGGGGACAGAGTTGCCGCGCCGGCCAGGAAAAAATAATCGTGAGCGAACAACGCGAGTCCATCGCGAAATTTGCTAACGTAGATTCGATAAATTCCTGAGAACGGACCGCTGCGCGGTCGAAAAGGATCAACAAAGTCTCTCAACCGTGCTGTCGGAATGCCGCACACTTCTCCGCTGCTTTTGACGTTCATTGTTCGATAAATCGCGAGTTTCTTCACCAGGGGGGGCCCGACAATGGACCTCGCAGGCTAAAGTTCAGCTCCTCTGTTCGACCACGCGGTCAAACTTTTATGGGATTGCGCACTTACCCGGCGAACTTCCGTCGAGGGAACCGGGCCGCCGGAAATTAGGCCAGATGGGAAGGAGACGAAGATACAGGGATGCAAACAGGTTTTCACGCGAGGGGAAACGTATGTTTCAGGCAGAACCAGCTTTGGTGTACGACAGCGTGCAGGTTTTCGCGCACGGTCTAGCAGCGTTGGATCGCAGCCACGACCTCAGGCCCGCCAATTTGTCCTGCGAGAAAGAGGAGCCCTGGGACGATGGTCTGTCTCTTTACAACTACATTAACGCCGTACGTACGTTCTATAATTTTTCATTATCGAGTGGACTCGGTGACCGAGCGGGACCGCAATGCGCAACGGCAACCAGCGCCGAGTGGCGAATGCCGACGGTAATAAACCGCGGAATAAAACGAAAGAGGAAAAAATGGCGGCGACGTTACACGAAGGAATGTGCGGTTTAACGCGAAATCGATCGGGCAGGTACTTAAAGGAGTTGCGAGAATAGCTCGCGACGAATCCTTATCGCGGGCTCGTAAAAAAAAATTAAATTCCAGCAAAGTTCTCCGGAACGTTGTTGCGAAAGTCGATCTTCGCGAGGAAGCTAAACACCGCCGCGCAGAAGTTGTACGCGGAAAATCACCGAGCCTCGAAGCGTTCCTAAGGAAACAGAGGCTAATTAAAAGAAAACACCGAGTAATACGTTCTTACGATATTCGCGAAGCTCGCGTTTCCGTATCAATAGCGATCGCGTGTTTCATCTCGTTTTGCTTAACGAATTCAATTAACCGATTGAAAAGCGTATTTCCGCGAATCCGCGATGCAATTCGCCGGTCGACTGTTTCTTGGTTTCACTCGGTCGAGACTGAGCGTGTAAATTAGAAGCGAAAATCGAAACCGGCGAATGGACAGGTCCCGAAGTTGGTATCGGTTCGTTCTCTATTTCATTCACGCGTTCGATCGATAATTCGTTCGGAGCCAACCTCGGAGTTTGATAATTAATTTTAAACACTGCTGCGGTGACTGAACGGCGTGCACGCGGTAATGCGTGCGATTTTATAAACATTTCGACAGGACGCATTAATCTACCGTTCCCGTTACGCAAATATCCCAAAAATTTGCATACGTTTCGCGCGTGTACCCGTTACCGATGACACGAGCCACCGCCGAATCGAACGAAATTCGCGGCACGCGCACAGGCAAGAGTCGCGAAATAGCGCGTTTTAAAGAAATATCAACCGGGAAAGCAATAGCTATTTCGATTACCAAAAATTTGATGAATTAAACATTCCCGGATGAAATCCACTTTTCCCGTTCCGCCCGCCAGCCAAAGCTTCTCGAACGTTAAAATTGCAACCCTGTAATGCTCGGTAGAACCTCTCATAAACATCCGCAAACATTTTTCCGCTGCAACGTTGCACCGGTAGACCGGTGCAGCGCGGTATCCGAAATCGATTGGTACGTTTACAACGGGAACAATCCTTGGCCCGCAATAATTTTCTTCCGGCTGGATTCGTCGATCGGCCACGGTATTGCCGATCTGCCATATATCAGGACGGAAGTCGGAAGACCGGTTGTCAAACGAGGGTCGGCCAAGGGAATCGGGTATATCGCATAAATTTGAACGATAGGCCGCCGCCATATATCGCGCTGTGCTTTACGAGTGAAGCTCCTTTAACGAGCAGTCGAGTCACAAAGCACGTTACGTAACGACGCCTCGCTTATTCGTAATTTACAGAAGCAATTTCACCCGACCGTTCGAACTGCCGCCTCCTCCGCTTTCGATTTTATCCCTCGTTCCTCCTCTTTCCCTCTTTCTTCTCCTTTCTTCCCCCTTTCTTCCCGACGCCGTCGCCGAGGCGTCGCGGATTCGCCGGGGCTCCAGCAACGCGGCACGGTTCCGAACGGAAGATCGAATCTGTCATTAGCGAGGCTCGAGCGCGGAATTTAGGTTAATTAACGAGAGATTTACAACGCCGGATAATATCCCGCAGGTCGTTTAATTTCATTTATGGACAGCTCGGGATGGACACGATGTTACTACCGGTTCATTTGCTACTCGCAGAAATTACGAAACACGTGTTTCGCTGTATGTCGAGTGCAACTCGTACATTATTAATTCGACGCGTTGCAGACAGAAATAATTCCGGGCCATTAAATCCTGGCCAAACGTGCGAGTCGACTAAAGGGGAAATCCGCGACGCGGCGGCTTCCTTCGCGCGCCGCGTTAAACCGACGCCGTTCCAGAGCCGCGTGGGACCACGGTGTTTTCGACTTTCGTACGCCGTCGATTTGCCCACGCACCTTCAAAGTGCTCGCGGATCCGGGAATTTCGTCTACGGCGCCGTAAAGCAGGCACGTAGACGCGTTTTAAGAAACGACGGAAAAGTGATTTTATTACCGAGCGAGAGCCGAGAGCGGAGCGGGTAAAAATGCGGCGGGGAATGTAAATTCGGGCGGAAAGTTTCGCCGCGGCCATTCGGGTCGAATACTTTGGGAATCGAGCAGCGTACCGGGGAATACGAGAATGATTTACGATCGGCTCAGGTCGCGGGAACAAAAGCCAACGCGGCCCGGGCACCCCCGTTGACAATTCCATTCGCCTTAATTGCATCGCGCGGCATAAACAAGAAACGAGTGGTGGGTGGCGCGGCTACGTCTGGCGCGGGCAGAAGAGGAGGCAAAGAAGTTTGGGAACTCTGTCGAGCACTTTCCCGGGAGAAGAATGACTGCCCGGGAACCGGAGACCTGCTACCCGGGGGGCAAAAAGCGCGCAGCGCAATCGGGGAATAAATATCGGCCGTTATTCGCACTCGAGTCGCGCGTTGCGAAGAAACCGAGACCGTATCCGTCTCTTGTTTACCGATTCCCGGCTGGATCTGATGTTTACCGGTTTCCGTTCGAGGGAATAGGCGAACGCGGAGGGTCTCGAGTCGATACGCGTGCCTCAGACGAGATTCTCCGCGGTGGAAAAACAAGGGGACTTTGAAGAAGCGAGGTCTACCGGAGATCAGAAAGCTTTTAGACGCGGGTTCCGCTTGGAACCGCACGGTGTATCGCTCGGTAGGCCAAATGACCGAGAATCGAGCCGGGAGGAATTGCTTTCCGCGTCGTGCACGTCGTAAGCGAGGTTCGTCGATGACGAAATTGCGTCGGATAAAAATATACGGCCGCTTGTTTGCCGACGAGGAATAACGATGAAAAACAAACGGTCTGGGAAATATGTAAATAAAACTGCGTTCGTTTCGATGAAATCCCGGCGCCGAACGTGATATTAGAACGTTTACCGAGTAAACGCAGCGAAGTATTTGATGTACAGCGAGCGCGTCGCTTAACCCCGTCCAGGCGCGATAAAATATTTGACGTACAGGTAACGCCGGTAGTCCTGTTTTTGGTACATCGTACGGGAAGCACCGCGACGTTTATCCGGATGAACAAACTTATAACTTACCAGAGGAGAGGCTAGCTTTCCGAACTATGCAGCTCGGGGCTCGGTGTATCCCTCGAAACGTCCTACCGGGATAACCCGCGCGGATACCGGCACCCTAATCTCCGTTAAGGCGAATAAATCGTTTTGCCCGAATTATCGCCGTTTTCCCATCGCGATAGTGCTCCCTTCGAACGAACTCAATTTCCCAAAATACGGGTGCTTTTTAGAATCGAGCCCGCGGATAATCGTCCTGTAGCCGAAACGCTTCGCGACAACGCGCGTATAACGTCAAAGCCTCGAAGATGCAACAAGGAACGAACGTCTAATGTAAATGCCGTGTCACACCGGAAGCCATGGATCCCGGTAGGATCTGTGACAGACGGGAAACGTCGAGAAACGGGGAGAAACGGGGGGAAAAAGGCGACGCACCGCAGCCGGAGGAATACAAGGGAAGGAAATCGCGAATATCCCGACAAATGGCCAGAAGTATTCCTGCAGCTGGAAGCAGCCGGATTGGTAGGCGTCCAACGATAAGCCGCAAACGTGCACTGAGAGGCGAAGCAGCGTTGACACATGAATAATTGAACAGCGTATTTAGCAAATAGCTACGGAGAATGGACCGTGCCGGCGTGTCTTCTGTCCGTCTTCTCCTCGCAGCGTCTGCTGGTTTCCGCCTCGCTGTGTTTGCTGGCCACCCTCTACACGCCCTCCTATCTCCTATCCGGTCCAATCACCGGTTCTCGAGTTATTACGCTCTTTCCTTCAACCGTTGGATCGCGCGGCGCTCTGCGAGATGCAAAAATCAGGCAGTACGTTAGAGAACGGGGCGTGCCTGGAAAGGAATATGGGTCCGCGCGATTCGCCGCGAGGGTTGGAAATCGATGGAAATTGCGCGGCTTTTCCAGCGGTATCGTTTCCAATTAGATTGCCGGTATTTTACATTCCCTGCTCGGTGTTCCGTTTCGGAGGAATATCCCTGCCGATATTTCCACGCGCGGGTATCGCGTGCTCCGGTCTCCGGCCGAACAGTCCAACATTGATACGTATCGTTTAACGCGGTAATTGTTCCCGAACGTAAAGAGACCGAGCGGGTACGTTTACACAGTTCTCATCGATATCACCCGCTTTCTTTCGCCGTTTCCCGCGTCCAATTTCTTCCGTTTCCGCTCGTCCTTTGATCAACTTTCCGTCCCGGCCTGCGCCCTGTTCGGTGCCGCTGTATTTTTCCTCAAACGTGGTTCCTCTCCTCCTTTCCGTCCCCCTTTTCCATCGCGACCCTCTCCGCTCTTCCCACGGTCCATTTCCCGCGATTCATTCGAACAATTCCGCCCCTGCAACCTCCGACGCTCGAGTTCTGCACGATTGTCCTTTCGCCATGACACGAGTAACACGTGTTAGCGCTCGTAAGGATCTCAGCTCACGTTCGCGTGGACAACGCTCGTGGCCGGGTTTATTAAGTGAATATTGCCCCGGCGCTGCAAGTTTCCGGCAAGTTGAACCGTTCCCGGGAACACGGCAACTTCCGGCCAGGCTGTGGAAATTCGCCGGCCAGGGCGGAATTAGCCAAGCCCGGGCAATCCCTAGGTTTCCTTCACAGGCAGCCGGCTAATCAACGAAAACACGCATCTCGAGTAGGTTTTGACAGGGGCCGTCGTTTATACGGATTCCGCGCGATCGGCCACGCGAATATTATTGTTTCCCAGCGTTAAATTAAACGAGACTGCGAAAGACGGAATTATTCAATCGGTGAATAGCAACGGGCAGGACAATGCGGCTGTTTGAATGGAGCCGGAGCAATAATGGAGAACTAACTGCGTTTGCTCGAACAGCCGTATTCAGCGCGGAAGAGTATGCTAATGAAACCGTGGAAAAAGGGTCGCGTTACGTTCGCTTCGCGGCGATAAATGAAAAACGCGAGAAGTACAGGTGAATCGCATTCCTCGAGTTTCACCGGGATTATTCTATTATGCCCGGACCGCGAGCTTATTAAAAAGGGGGGCGTACCGACGCAGTTTCCCGCGCGTTGCGCGAATCCGTGACAAAGGGCCGCGGCGTCGGCGTCGGCACACGTGGCGCAAGATTCATCGACGGAATCGGAGAGTGCCGAATATCGGTCGGTTGCGCGGCCGAGTGCGGATTAATGAACTGCCGCGCACATATTCGACGTAAATTAAACAGTTTCCCTGATAAATGCGCAGGAAATTTGGCGCGGGGACGCGCAGCGACAGCCATCGCCGCGACGCGCAGCGGAACGCCAGCGTTTCCCAGTCGCCATAAGGGGGTCGCTTGATTGTTCCCGTACTAGTTGCCGATAAATAACTCCAATGACGTTTAATCGTTCGATATTATTTGCTTTCGCGGTGACAAATGTCCCTGGTACCAACGAACGAACGCGTTCGCTTCTGGCGCGATTAACCGATGCTCGAAATGGTTCTTGAAATTCGCCGCTCGTCGCGCAAACGCGAAAGAGAAACGTGTGTTTTCATCTCGCGCCCGTTTTGCCATCGTTTACCCGAAATTCGCGAGATTTCGCCGACGTTTGGATGCCGTTATGGAAAATGGAAAACAAAAGAGCGAAGGGAGGAGGAACACCGAAAATCGTGTCAAACGTGACGGGAAATCGAATCCGTTCAGTTAATCGGTCCGCATGGGAGCCCTTGTCATCTACGATACCGAAATTGAAATGCAAAACGACGCGGGTATTTTCGGTAGCCAGCGACGCGACGAATGACCGCCTCGATCGGCTCGGAATGACACGGATGTCGATATCGACAGGCGCCGGGATCGACGCGACGTCAGGAATAGGACGCTAGTTTGCGGTCGCAGGGACACGACCCCTGCGTCTTCCGGGTTCCTTTGTGCTCTTTCTCCGCAGGAGAAAGGCGGAGAAAATTAAATTCACTCGTAATTGTCGTTTTCAAATCATCGTTAAGCGTCTGTTTGCCTCGTAACGCGATTTAAAAATTCCGTTTCATGGCTTTTGTCGCGTCAGCCGCGTTTCATTCCCGTTATGCGCGTTTGCATACCCGGTGTCCTGATGCGATCTTTTCGCCGGTTAAGCAATTTCGCGGTACCGAACAAAGATGCAGCGCGGCGAATAACGATATCTTCCGAGCGATGGCACGTCCGTAAACAAGTTCGAAACGCTAGATGAGTAAGCCGGGGAGTGGCTTTCCACGCGTCACGGGAAATCTACGCTCGTGACACGTGGCTCGAAAAATCACGACCGTGCGAAGTGAAGCGCGGTCTGTGAACCGGCCTCAAAGCGCGAATTTACACAACGAAATCCACCGTTTTTCCAACGGTGTGCAGTAACCCGTGCCGCTATGGTCAGAAATCGCGAGTTTACAAGCACGATCCACGTTAACTACCGCACAACGCAAAGCTGATTGAATTTCCGCTTTCCCCGCGCTCGTTTACCCGTGCAAGTTAACGCGACGAAAGTCAAAGCAAGTTTGCCAATGGAACGCGAAATCCTTCTCGGTTCTTTCCGACGACTTCCGCTCACGCTCCGAGCGTTTGAAAAGGGAACCACGCGGACATTTTGAGAACAGAGCAAACATTTGCGTTTCCGTCGTAAACGACGGAGACGAAGTAGACTCGGAAGTGGTCAGACGTTTAGTGGTCGAGGAATTTTCAAAGAAACCACCGTCTAGCGCGGCTCCTCCAGGGGCCGAAATCATGTTTTCGCGAGTAATTGAGTCTTGATAGCGGTATTGCGCGGTCAGTGCTCGGTGCTTCTCTCAGCGCGGCCGATTTTTCCTCGAGCAAACACCAAAGCGTATCCGTAGTCGAGCTCCCGGGAATATCTGCGGTGATATAACTTTGCAAGTTCTTGTTCGCTCCCCCGTCCGCGCAGGGAAGCGTCATTAGGCGAGGAGAAAAGAGGCATGGCTCGAGGTATAACACGCGATTCGGTACGTTTGCGACGGGATTTACGCGGCTCGAAAACACAACTCGCTCTGTCGGGATTCATGCTCGCGTGAAGAACGAGAATCACCGGCGATGTAACTGACCGAGTAGACCGGGGATGATATTTAAAATCCGCGAAAATGGCGGCAGTAAAGTTGCCGCGTGTGGAAAGCCCGTGCATTCCGGAAGGCTGGTCGATGAATCGTCTCTCGTCAACGTTCGAGTTACTCGTCGCGAGTCAAGCGCAAAGGATAACTAGTCCGGTAGATTTGCATTATAAAATGAACTCGGTCGGACATGGAGAGGCGAACTCGCGCGAGATTTATTCAAGTCGGCATTGTACGCTCGAAGAGGAAGCTCGCGGAAGCATCCGCCGAGGCGAAACGAGCAAAACAGCCGTGAGATCGCCGTGTTCCCGTTTCCAGGACAGCTGGCACGTGAAAATGGGATCACGATTTTACACGGCCGTGGGCGTAGATGCAAAAGCAATTAACAGACGAATCTGCCGGATGAGTAGCAGCGCGTGGGCCGCGATATACCGTGCTCGTTGTACCGGTCACTTCCGGTTGCTGTTCCTCGCGAAACGATTCGGCAAACAAGCGCGCCACGTTGCGAAAGATTTAGGCCGGGCTGTCCTTGTAATCGGAACACCGCGCCGCTTGCGAAATAACCGGTAAAACCGGGGATCGAAGTTCACGGAGCTTTTAGCGATTAGCGTGGTCGCGGAAGAATAGAAAGATTAAATTCTTGTTCTCCGTGGATCTCGGACTGGCGAAAACGATGGCTCGTGGAAGCTCGGCGAAGAAATTGGGTTACATGGTTTGCTGGGAGGAAACTCGAGCCGAGTGTCGGATAAAAGCACCGGTCGCGGGATGCAATAGCTCGGAATTTGGTAAAGGCGATCGCCGAGGCAGCTCGAAAGGAACGTCTCGTAAATTAAGCAGATCGCGTTTCCTAGATGGTGATTAACGGAGGGAATTTTCAAAGAATTTTCAGAGGATTTTTCTTCCGCAGGCCTCTTCAGCTGGGACGGCGATCGTTGGGCGATCGTTGGCGCGCGAAACGGAGCGGAGAGGATACGTGGCTCGGAGGCTATCGGTAATTTGGCGCAACATCGAACAGATGCGATGTCTCGTTATCGAGTAATTATGCGCTGGAGAATTGGAGCGACCGAGTCGCGATCCAACGATTAATTGTGTCGCGCGACGCAAGTGGCTCGGCTATCCATTGCCGCGGAAATATTTACCTGTTCCCTCGAAATCGTAATTTCCGCGGGCCGACGGTTGAATCCGAGCAAATCCGGGCTATAGGAGAACCTCGCGGAAATCGTTAGCTGGCGAAAGAACTGTCGCGTTTTTTCCCATAAGATACGAGATCTCGAGATTCTCTCCACCTTTTCCCGTTCCTTCTTTCCCTCGTACCGAAGATTTCGCCGAGAGCGAAATCGGCGAACAAGAAGAGAGATGGAAAGAGCGTTTGGATCCGGAATTTAGGGTTACGAACACTTCTGTTCGCAGGCAGGTTTACACGGCCTAACCGGACATATCGAGTTCAACGAAGGGAAGCGTAACAACTTCAAGCTGGATCTGCTGAAGCTGAAAAAGGAGGAGCTGGTGAAGGTGGGCGAGTGGAAGCCCGGGTCGGGTGTGAACGTGACCGACGTCGGCGCTTTCTACGAGACCACGGCCACTAATATCACCTTGGTCGTTATGACGAGAGAGGTAATTACCGTGACGCTAGCGTAAACGCCAGTCAAATTACGTTTCCTCCGCGGAGGAACGCGAACCGCGGAGTCGAGGCCTGAATTTTATTTCGCTCGGAACTGCTCGTCGAGCGAATACGCCGGTTGTAAATTAGAAAAATAATCTTCGTGGCGCGGTAGCTGGTAAATAAATAAGCACGCGACGCGGCTCGGCGCCGAGCGGGACCGGGGTAGCACGTTTCTCCGAAAGAAACTAATTTCGCTCGGTTCCGCAGCCGGGAAGAAATCGTCGCCGAGATACGACGTTCCGCCCTCTCCATTTGCCGAGATGAAAGGAACGGGAAAGAAGTGAGGAAAGTAGAGTTAGAAGGTTCCATCAGAATCGGTCGCATTAGACCGGCCAATGACACCGAACCCTGCACGCTTCGTGGCATCGATGCCGGTTCTTATCGTCGAATAAGAATCTTGCCGGATAAAAGAAAAGCATCCGTGCCCCCTCTTCCCGTTTCGCGGTTGCCTTTTCCCCTGGCCCACGACCTATCCTCGGCATTCCGCGCGCGCGGGTGATCCATCAAAGGAATCTTATCTTTCGCAGGAGAAACCGTACGTCATGGTAAAGGAAGACAAGAATCTGACGGGGAACGCTAGGTTCGAAGGGTTCTGCATCGATTTGCTCAAGTGGATCGCCGGCCAGGTGGGCTTCCAATACGCCATAAGGCTGGTCCCCGATCACATGTACGGCGTTTACGACCCGAAAACCAAGGAGTGGAACGGCATCGTTAGGGAGCTGATGGAAAAGGTAAAGCGCAGCCATCGGCTCTCGAGGGTTGTTTCCGACGTTTCCGAGATCACGTTAACGCGCGGCACGCTTTTCCGTCGTGATCGATATTCACGGAGGAAAGCCGCGGGGAAAGTAATTAGGGCCGTACGGTGAATTAATCGCGAGTTGGCCACGTTGACGCGAAACGAGAACCAGAGGGGAGAAAAAAGCAGAGAGTTTGGAGAATTTCTTGAAGATAATGTAGTGCGTTGCTCCGAGACGAGGGATTTAAATCTAGCAAATTCGATACGCGATTTTAATACCGAATTTAACGCGAAAGAAGAGAGAAAAATCGCGGTCTCCACGTCGCGAGTCGCGACGCCGTGGCGACTCGATGAAATTGGATACTTTCATGAGAGAGAGGAAAAAAGGAAATAACAAACGCGGAAGGAAAAGCCGTGGACAATTTTATATGCAAAGCAACGGCCCGATGCTGTCGTAATAAATCCATCCGGACTAGGCTTTCATTATGCATGCCTGGGACCCAGTAGCATCTAATTCCACGTTTTCTAACGGGTGGCCACGTATCGGATATTCCGATTCATAGAGGTAGCCTGGCAGATGTTATCTGGCACACGTGACATCTGAATTGTAAACCGACGCGGTTATTAAGTCGAAATCTCGCGTGGCCGAGTGTTCGGGTAACTGTCGGACAATCTGTAAAGCCAGCCGGTTGTTTGGTCAAAAACTATACGGGAATATTAATGGCCCTTTGCAAAAATTGCTCGAATGTAATATTCTCATGCCTTCTAAGCTCTCCGATGTACTTACGATGGATTATTAAAGACACCGACGGGAATTAATAACGCAGCCGTTAGTTGTTATCCGTAAAATCACAAGCGAATTCCTCCCTAATTCTATCCTCTTATCGACGGTACATAGCACGGCGTGTGGCGATCGAGGCAACCCACGTATCGATAATTCATGGACGAGAGATCGAACGGAAATCAGGGAGTGGCGAGGGGAAAAACTCGGCCGCGCGAGTAGTAGAGCCGCGTAGTTGGTCGGACGTCGGCGGCGTGACGCAAGTGGATGAAAAGGGCGCGACCTAAAGTGACGAAAACGCGGGTATACAAGGTCGAAGGTGCAAAGGCGATACGTAAGATGAAAAGGGGAGAAATAGGGGAGAAAAGGGGATGAAAGAGGAGATAAGCGTGGCGCCTAGGGGCGTCAAGGTTGCGGATGGCCCGCGGCGTCTGGGAGTTTCGCGCGACTAACCGCCACTGTGACGCGCAAACGGACGGTGTGTTTGGAAGATTGTCGGTGTATGAAAGATGCAGAGCAATCTGTCGATGGTGAAAGAGCAGGCGGTTTTAACCCAGAAACCGGCGGTACCGTAAGTGGATGGTGGTGGAAGGAAAGACGTCATCGGCGGTGACCTGGCTGTTCCGCGTGCCCGTCCGCTTATAAAAAATGCATTCGCTATTTTGCAAGGCAAACGTTTGCCCAGGCGAACACTTGGCTGGCAAGCTTTGTCGATGATTTTCGTCGAACGGCAAACAACCTTGACGCTTTACTCGTCCCACGATGGTGAACGGGGGTATTACGGTAAAAACGGCACGTTTCTTCACTGCGTGCGAAGGTTTTCGTTTCGCCCCCCAGATAGAGCGCGTCATGATGGTTTCTCGTTCGATGAATTTCAATTTCGAGCACTTTCCGTTCGGATTTTCGGACGCTGGTGTTCGCCGAGGCGTGCACTGCTACCGGTCCGTTTTCAAGCGAGAAATCTCCCTTTTGCCCACAGAGAGCGGATCTGGCCGTTGCGTCTATGACGATCAATTACGCTCGGGAGAGCGTGATAGATTTCACCAAGCCGTTCATGAATCTCGGTATCGGAATTCTGTTTAAGGTGAGTCGATATTGTCGTTCGCGTGTTCCACGGCGTTAAACCGGTGTGTAACATGCTTGCAAAGTAGTATCAACACTCGAGAATCTCGTTCCGGCGCGCGACAGTTGGAAAAATTCCCAGATCCCGCGCGATTTTTTCCACGGGATCGGATACCATTCGATCTCTCGGTGTACGCATATATCTCGGAATACCTGACAACACGCGAGAGAGAAGGAAGCGTGGGACCGAGACGAGATTCTCGATGAAATCGATTTGGACGAAGCGTAGAACGTTGCTGAGAAAAGGCCCGCCGTACGGCGGGAAAGCGGCACGGGATCCGTTTTAATTAAAATCGTAGCGTAACGTAATTTAGGTGCCCTCCAGTCAGCCAACGCGGTTGTTCTCCTTCATGAACCCGCTGGCCGTGGAGATCTGGCTGTACGTGCTGGCCGCGTACATGCTGGTGAGCTTCACCCTCTTCGTTATGGCTCGATTCAGCCCGTACGAGTGGAACAATCCACACCCGTGCCTGGCGGAGAGCGACATCGTCGAGAACCAGTTTAGCGTCAGCAACAGCTTCTGGTTTATCACTGGCACGTTCCTCAGGCAGGGCAGCGGGCTCAACCCCAAGGTACACTCAACGAGGTGCTCCGCCACTGGACTTATTTCTCCCGTTCAATTACTCCGTGTCACCACACCCACGCTATATCCACACCCCTCTTCCGGTCCTTTCATAGCCGCGGCAAGTTTCCGGGATTCTTCGGGGATTTATCGAGAACGACAGTCCAATTTCCCTGAACGGACGAAAGAACCCTTCCTCTGCCATGGAATCGATCGAATCGCAGAGATGTTTAACGAAATTCGCGGAAAAACTCGATCGATTCCTACTTCTCCGGCTCCTACTTTTCCCGTGTACACGCGTATCCAGGTTATCTCCCTGGACAGAGGGGAAAGCGAGGACGCGGTTAAGAGAAATCAGAAGCTGTGACGGTTTGGAAGCACCGATTGTCGTCGCCGTGGTTTCACGAAGTAGGGTTAACATTCGGAACAGTCGGCGCGAGACGAGCCGTATCACGGGATCGTAACCCGAATCGCGATGATTCGCGTTCCAGTTCCGGCTGATGGCTCGAACGAGCGGGTGAAAGGAGGGAAAGGAAAAGGATAAAGGAACCCGTCTAGCGGTTGAACTTCGCCGTGTGTTCCGACCGGCTATTGTGTTCGGTGGCTCCTGACGGGCCGAAGAATAGGAAAGAGAATCCGTGATTTCAGCGAGATAAAGGATCATCTTGCGCGCCATTCACTAGACTGGGCGAAAGATCACCGCGAAACTGCTATCCTCGAAGAGTCAGTTTGCGTGAAAAAAAAAAAAAAGAAAAGGAAAGAAAAAAGGTGAGGGAAAAAAGAAAAAAATAGCGAATAAACGAGGAGAAGCGAAAGAGAGGAGTGATGGAAAGAGAGTTTTGCTCGGGGAACGTGGAACGAGGAGTAAAATCGAGCGGCGGGAAAATGAATTGGGATTCGCTGGGCGAAAAGTGGGTGGAGAGGTTCGGGGATCAGTAATCCGGAAATACGTGTAATTGCTTCAGGTTTCCGGGCGAATGCCATCGAGGCTGTTCTCGTTCATGAATCCCCTCGCCGTGGAGATTTGGTTATCCATGCTGGGCGCTTACATGATGGTCTCCCTAACGATTTGGATAGTGGCGAGATTCTCGCCTTACGAATGGGTGGAACCGACACCCTGCCCGAGCTGCAAATGTCCGCTACAGGTAGGCTCTCGTCGAGTGGTGCAAATGGACCATGGAATCGATCGTTGAAACGATAGCGGCGAAGGGTCGCGAAAGAATCGATCGGTCGCGCTTACACGCCGGAAAATCGGTTCGAGAACGCTTCGCGGACGATCGAAATCGTTAGAGGGTAGTACTCGCGATTAACAACTTTCTCCGATATCCCGGTTACCGGGCGCCGACGCTGTTGCGTCGCGTCTCGAGTCTACCACCACCGTAACACTGACCGAGTAAATGGTCAGGGAGATTCGGTGAAGCACAGCTGTCCATCGCGTGTGTATTCGCGACCCTTCGACCGCTCTATTAAACGCTAGCTGCTTACGGATAGCCTGTGTAATTGTCCTTGAAATTTCGCACCACTTGGCGGGGGTCACGATGTCATCAGGGTGGTCACGTGAGCGCGTTGGATCCTGACAGCGACGACATTCCTCTGCCGAGGACGGTCAACGAGTTCACCCTGGCCAACAGCTTCTGGTTTACGGTCGGGACGCTTATGCAACAGGGCAGCGACCTCAACCCCAAGGTAAACGTGTCACCACAGAGTCGGCGGTCGAGAACGATCGCGCGAACAAATAATGCCCACGAAACACAGGGCCGGGCAGCTCGTTGGACACGTGTCGCGTCCCGCGAATATACGGCCGGAGTAATTCGACGAAGAAACGACACGCGCGAGTGATCGACGGGCGGACTTGCACCACCCTCCGAGCGCAATGCTGCCGACGATTAACGGAACACGGGAAATTTATCGGCGGTCGAACACGACTCACTCGCGAGTCGCGCGTGCAGCGTAAATCATTCGAGCGAAAAAATTCGCGATTAACGAGATGACGCGATTCAAGGCGAAATAAAGGGGAGAAACGGGCAGGGAGAAACGGCCAACCCCGGAAAGGGTCAACAAGGATATCAGGGTGCCGCGAAGTAAGTTGTACCTCGTAACGACGTTATCCGCCGTAAAGGTGGCCGTTTAAAACGGGCTCGTGAAATTCGCGGTATCGTCATAAAGGCCGTAAGTGTGCGAGCACGCTCGCGTGCTCTTAACTGCGTACTTAGGGCCACGCGAGCTCCGGTTCGTTTTATTTGCCAAACAATTACGAAAGCAACCCAGGCTTTCCGCCCCCGCGCTTTTATTTGCCGGTTTTTCTCTCTCGTCTTGCTCGCCCCCGTTCCGCGCGCGCTTCCTCTCGATTCTCCTCCTCTCTCGCGTTTCCGCGGGGTCCGGCTTCCGTTTCTTTCTCCCCGTAAGGGAGGTGTTTACGGGTTCGAAGCGCTTCTCGAAGAGGAATTGGTCCCCGCAACCCTCCCTTGACTCGGCGCAGCCGTTTCTTTAATTAGATTCTCGGGTAATTTAATTTTACGTTCAAACTGGCGTGTCGTTTGGATTTCTCGCAGGTTTACGGTCTCGGTTCGCGTTCGAATTTTGGCCCTTTATTTCGCTGCCTCGAGCCGGTCTAGCTGCTAGAGGAAAGCGCGACGAGAGGCAGGAGTTTCGAATTGTCGGTTTAATTTCCCAGGACCGGTGCCTCGTTCCGAAGGTTTGAAAAGTTTCAAAGGGTCTCGCGGGCGATCCATCAAACGGAAGTCGTGAAACGCGACGACGCGAGGTCCAACGAGCTCCTCTGTTTATCAAACGGAAAACGTGTAATCCGTGGAAAGGTTCCAAGCACCATATGAGTACACCGTGTCATTCTAAAGCGAAAAAGAAGATGAGGGAACAGATACGTTCGTTTAGACGTGCCGCGAATAGAACCGGATGATGTTCACCGTTCCTTTTGCTTGGTAGCCCTTCGAGAATGATTTCGCGTCGAACATTATCACCGTTCGCTTTCGTGACATCTCGCATGGTAGTGATATCCGGCCAAACGTCGCAGTAAGATCTCACGCAGACCGAAGATCTTACCCGTCGAGTAGTGCGAAGTAAAATAGCGTGAACTTCCTCGAAGTTAGTTGCACCGACGAGCACGACGGAAATCTCGATATATATATAGAAAGAGAGAGAACGATCGAGTATCGAGAGATCGCATGTCACCCCTGCATGCACATAGCAGCCAAGCACCTTTTACGTTTCGTTCGCCTCATTTTCGTCGTTCCGTTTCACCAATAGCCACCCCCTTGCATCCGTTGACACCATTCGACCGGAGGAAAACCACCGCGACCGGTCTCTCGCCGGTCTACTAGTTCTCGCGACATCGGGCCGTCGCGAGTTTGAGAAATATTTCCATTCGTCATCCTCGGTCGCGTCGGGTCCCTTCCCTCGCGGAGAAGTTGCAGCGTCGCACGAGTAGTTTCGCCGCAGCTTCGTCGAGCAACTTCCTCGGGTGTTGGGGGTTTCTCTCGCGCGCGAGAAATCCTGTAATCGGTACAAGGATTTCTAAGACGGGGCGTAAACAGTGGGAACAAGCGATCGATAAGCCGTGAACAACATCCTTCAGCGTTGTGCTTGATAGTCGTCGTTGGGTGGACGACTAGGAAAACTGCGTCGATTTCACGCGTCGCTGTCTCGCTCGGCTATAAAAATATACCGCGCGCCAGAGAAGGTGCGTGCGACAGGTGTTTACGAAGGGGTTAGAATGCTTTCTAGGGCGTAAGTTGAAAATCGAGTGGCGAAGACGCAGGCCTGGTAGAGATGGAGCGAGGACGCGGTAGACACTACAGATTCCCCAAGTCTCTAAAGAGCACCTTTGTTCTACGCTGTTTTTTACGCACCAAGCCCATAGATAGATGTATACATCGCTCCGAGTATACATTTGCGAAGCCATCGTGTGCGTCTAGCGTGAAGTTCCATCTATCGAATCGAATCGAATCTCCGTTATGGCCAGGGACGTAGTACCAGAGGCGAGGAGGCTTTCTAGCCAGACGAGGAACACCTGTACGACATATGGTGCTAGCCGGCTCTGGTGGCATGTGTGTACATGCGGGGTTGTCGTTGCGAACGTCGCGTTCAATGGCGATTCTACGCGGTTGTAAGCTCGAAGAATCCCAGACATCCGCGCATGAAAAGCTCCGATTCGAGAGTGCTCGAGCGATCGCGATCTTTCCTTCGGTAAAAGTGCGCGCACGGAAGCGAAGGAAGGAGCGCGTGTCGCGCAGACCGCGCGAGTATTCCGCTCGAAACGTATCGTTCGAGAGATTTTCCGACTCGTATCGCCGGTGGGACACGCGCAAGAGGAAATAGAGCAACGTAATCCTCGAGTTCGCGGAATATTTACCTCGACACCGCTGGCGATATGAATAAGTATCACGAGACGAGCAATTTCTTTTCTACCGCGCTGGATACAGCGAAACCGAGAATTTCTATTTCATCATTCCGTTTTTTACTCCTCTTTCTTTTCCCTCCCTCTCTTTCCTCGCTTTCTTCTTTTTACCCCGCGTCGAAAGGTCTTGGCGAGTGCCGCTAGAAGCGACTGCGTGCTCGAGACTCTCGGCGATGTTCCCGAGGCTAGCAACGGGAGCCTGTTCCAGGGGTCTGGATAACGCGACTATGGCAATTCGAACAACGCGGTTCCATTCGCGGATAAAGAGCGAAAGGAATTATCGAGAAATGTCTCGAGCGCCGATAATCGGCCCCGTGATCGACTCGGTGGAACCGGCTAATGGCTCGAAATATGCCATTAGCGGCCTCGGGGCCGACGCGAATGAGACCGCATATTGCATTCTTCGAGCGGAACCGAGCGGAGACGCGGAGCTCTTAAATCGTCCCCCGACCTCGATGCTCCACTCACGTGGTTTCAATTGATCGTCGGGGCTCTTTATAGGCTTCCGGCCGCGGAGATGCGATATCGAGGCGACACTCGCGAGGAAACTGATTGCCAGGCCAATGCGAGACCTTTCGCCGCGATATTCCACTCGATCGGTTGGAAATATTTCACCGTGTTACGCTCAACCAACCATCCAGCCTCCCTCGTTCTTCGAATACCTCAAAGCGTAGTCCACGACTTCACCGCGTTGCCAACCACGCGAACCAGTTCTGGTTCGCGGAACCGCGAGTATTTAACGAGTCGCCTACGCCGCGGAAACGTTTCGAAGGGAAACGGAAGAGTTTGACCGGAAACAACCTGTTGTTTCGCTGACGGGGTTGTTGGTAGAGTTAAACGATCGCCAATTCCAACGGCCAGCTCACGAGAAGGAATTGCTCGCGGGAGATAAACGGTTTTGGTTTAAGTAACAGAGGTGTATCGATGGTCTTTACCAGGCTACCAGTACGAGGATAGTAGGCGGAATCTGGTGGTTTTTCACGCTGATCATCATCTCGTCTTACACGGCGAACCTGGCCGCTTTCCTCACCGTCGAGAGGATGATCACGCCGATCGAGAACGCGGCCGATCTCGCGGAGCAAACGCAGATCTCGTACGGCACGCTAGAGGGTGGCAGTACCATGACGTTTTTCAGAGTAAGTACCGAAACTCGTGGAATCCGCCGAAGGAAGTTTTATACCGAACAAACACCGAGTAACCGATTTGATTAATATCCCCGAGACACGGGGAACAGAGCGTAGCCGAAGACTCGAGCGAAGCTGACCAAACAGCGAAACTTTTCGTTTTAAAACTCAGTTATCCGGAGGAAGTTGGCCTGGAAAAATGGCGTAGACATAAATCCCAGTGTACGGGCTAAGATTTCCCGAAGATTTAATTTGAGAAAGACAAACATCGAGATTCCGGGGCCCGCTACGGACTTTCTCGCGTCCCGTTCTGACGGACGTTGTTTTATAATTGCCATCGTTCCGGATTATCGAATTAATCTAAGAGAGGACGTAGAATTGCGTTCCCTCTCCGGCTGAATTCGTTAATATTAATTAACGTTGCCGGCTGACGGCGCGTGTCCGCACGCGCTTCGCCGCGGCCACGGTTTTCATTCGCATTCCGGCCTCGTCTTGACGTTTCCACCGGATATTTCACTCCGGACCCCGACGCGCGTACGCAATTCGGCAGAAATATTAAAACCATAAACCTGCCGATTGTGATCCGAGACAAATTCGGCCAATTATCACGGCGATGCAGTTTTCGTGCCGGCGATATGGAAATACGAATTCGTCGATTGTCCTGGCCATTAATGCGGACATTTAACGTTATTAATTTGGGAACGGCATTTCGGTAACGCGCTGCTATTACGTTATATTAATACCGCGTTATTGCAGCTGTATTTCGCGCCGCTCCGCCTTCGCGGATTTATTTTCAGCGCGAACCGTACGTATTATCGTGCTTCGATGAATCGATGTCAGGCTGATCGGGGAAACACGGTGAAATTTGAAAAAGCATCGTTTGTTCCGCCGACGCCGACGGTGCCGGCACCGTGAGTCAGCGGCTACGCCTTTACGGGAATATCCGCGAGAAATGAAGGAAAATAATACGAAACCGTGTTTCACGAGCGCGAGCAATTAATTCCAACGAGCGCGGAATTAAATTCCCTTTTTGCCGAATTGATACGAGCGTTCGTTCGAAGGATATTCGAAATGGGACTAATGGCCACGGGGAGATTATGAAGCCGGTGTATTACGCTATTGCGGCAGGAAAATTTTTTTAAAATCCTATACCCCGATGGAAATACAATAAAAATGATGAGTGTATCGGAGTGTTCGGACGTGCAGTGGCATTTCTAATTAGCGAACAGCGGAAGATTTTTAATTAGGTTGTACAGGTGGATGACATTGCTCGTTTGGGTAACAGGACTCGAAGATCGGGATATACAAGAAAATGTGGGAATTCATGGAGACGAAATCACCGTCGGTGTTCGTGAAAAGTTACGAGGACGGAGTGAAAAGGGTGCTGGAGGGTGACTACGCTTTCCTGATGGAGTCCACCATGCTCGATTACGCGGTACAACGGGACTGCAATCTCACGCAAATCGGCGGTCTGCTGGACAGCAAAGGCTACGGGATTGCCACTCCGAAAGGTAATATCGAAAAACAATAGAGACAGTTGGCGCGGTTAGACCTTCGCATAAAGGCTCAGCCGTTATTGTGCGGAAGCCAATGCTCCGTGTCTACCGCGCTCCGCGAAGGAAAATTCGGTCACTTGCTAGAAAATAACGCTCCTTTCTCACGGAATTACTCAATTCGCGATCGCGTATCTGAAAAGAGTTGCAACCTTTCGTCGAATGACGCTTCGGAGTTTCTTCTCGAACAGCCGGTGTCGAGCTTTTCAGAAAATCAAGGAAAATACACTTTCGGTCGTGTAATGGCTCTTAGGAAACCAGTAGCCTCCATTCGCGCATTCTTCGTATTTGAAAAAGAAAATACAAAATTCATGGAACTTAAAAAAAAAGAACCCTAATCGTCCCAAAGCTTTCTCCTTCCCGGATATTAATTCATTCAAATTCCACCCCTCCGCACCATTAACTACGCAACAGCTTGTCTTCGCGCAAATTAGTCCCACCGATGTTACTTTTCACATCCTCGTTTAACATCTGCCATCCTAATTAATATACGTGTAACCCGAACGCGAACAATTTCACCCGGGCTCGATACTCGCTACTCGCGTACACGCGCAACCGCGTCGAACGTATCCGCCTGGCGACGCAATCGAGCGATCGACGGGTTCGAAGCGCACAAGTCGCGGAACGGAAACTTGGCGACTAGTACCGGCGCGAAACAAGCGCGTAAATATCCTTAGCTTTTAATACTTCTCGCCATTGGTTCGCGAGAAATCGCGGGAGAATTTAGCCGCGGGCCAAGCGAAACGGTGGAACAACGGGAAACGTCGTAAAGTTGGGGGATTTGCAGTTGGGACGAGGATCGAATCGGTCGTGCGACTTGGGAACGGAAAGAAACAGGTCGGTCCGAGTTTTTGTCGCGGAAACCTCGCGTTTTCGTCGCGAAATCGGCGGAGTTCGTTAGCCGGTCGCTGTCTCGCAGAAGGGCCGGCTTAATTAACGAGTCGAAACCCGGAGAGGAGTTTTAAATCCGTGTAACTCGGTTTCTCCGGCGGGCAGAGCTAGCCGGAAGTCGGCCGAGCCGGTCCTCGGTCCGGGCTAAGCAATTTTCTTAATTGGACTAACGTGTCCACGTTTTAATTCGCCCTCTCCTTTTTTCCCAGTCTCTCCCTCTCTCTCACTCTTTCTCTCTCTTCTTTCCCGCGACGATGTCGCGCGCCAGTTCTTGATAACGAATCGTCGGTCTGGCGATTCGAAAAATTCCCGACTTTCTCGCGGGGCTGTCACCGAAGCCGAGCGACGCGTTTTCGCTCGGAGAGAGGAAGGGAGAGGAAGAGAGAGCGCTGTCTCGTTTGGTAGACGCCTGGAGGAACTAAGAAGGACGAGCCCGAGCAATTTCAGCTCCTCCAGTCGTTTCTCTGAGAACGAACAGCGTCTCAAAGACGAGATCGCCGGTTCCTTGACCAACCTAACGAAGCCGTTTTATATGCAGGCTCGCCCTGGAGGGATAAAATATCTCTGGCGATTCTGGAACTGCAGGAGAAGGGCGTGATACAGATTCTGTACGATAAGTGGTGGAAGAACACCGGCGACGTGTGCAAACGGGACGAGAAGAGCAAGGAGAGCAAGGCGAACGCGCTTGGAGTCGAAAATATCGGTGAGCCGGCGAGGATTAAATCTCTTTAAACGTTTCTCCCTCTCGGAGAAGGTGGTAGCACGGTCGCGAAGAAGGCCAGAGTGGCAATTTATCGCTGGGAAAAGAAGGAAAAATGGCGGGAACCTTATCCGGGGGTAGGAATTTTTGCTGGAAGTTGTCAGCGTTTCGCTTGGCGCTGACAAGATTCGCGGCGCTTTTTGCGCCGCAAATTTAATCGCGGATAATGAAAAAGGGAGGAAGACGTCCTCGCGAATAGGGGAAACAATTTCGCGAGAGATAGAACGGCCGCGTGGTGGAATCCTTGAAAAAAAAAATGGTGCTTTCGGCATAGATTAAAAGCGAAGTAATAACACGGTGCAACACCGGCGATGTCTCCGGCCGCGACGCGAAACGATGGCCTATTTCCCGAACGATCCGATCTAAATGAGCTCGTTCCGTCCAAATAAATTGCGAATAAACTGCAAATAAACCGCGCCGCGTAAAACGTCGATACCGCGGAATAAACGCGGAGTCAAAAACATAATTATAAAATAATGCCGGCACGTTGAACATATTTGACGTGTTTATGGCGATATAACGATATGGCGCGATAATAGTCGCGATAACGATTATATCGAGAATTCGGGCGGAACGGTGGAGAAGTGACTGCGGATTCCGGGGGAAAATTTGAGTGATCGAGTATCGTTGATCCGGACCAACGTAATTACAAGCGGTAATTCAGGAGCGGGAACGCGGTCGATGAAACGTACGTAGAACAATGGCGTCGAAATCATTAGGTTCGTTCCTATCGTTTCTGCATCCCGTGCAGTGTGTAACTAACTTAATTTGCGGGCTTCCGGCCAGCATGTCAGGTTACGTAATGAACTATGGATGGATTTCAATCGGCTATAGCGTTACGTAACACGTCATTCCCAGTCGACCGGTGGATATACGAGGGACTCTAGGGACGATATCGATCACGAGATAAGGAAACAGGGTGAAACGAGAAAAGAAAACGCGGGGGGACGCTTTGAGGGGATCGAAAAATCCGGTTCATTACGGGGACACTTGGCGCGATAAATGCCGACAAAGAGAGGATCGGCGAAACGGAGAGGGTGCAACAGAGGACACGGAATGCTTTCAGACTCAGAGGGATCCGCGAGAAGTTGCCGAGGAATTTTTCTTCGGTGTCCCATGGAACCCCTTCCGGATTTTATGGAAGTCACAACAAGTTCTCCCTTTCTATCTTCTCTCCCATCGCTCCCCTCTCTCCTCCTCTTCCTTTTCTCCCTTTGGCCGAGAATCCACGCCATTCTTTCTCTCCGACTTTCCTCTCGTCCCTCGCCGCTGACTAGCCTGTAACTTAGGTAAGTACCCACTTTGCCAGCAGCGCGAACCCGCTCGTCGAGATGCGGCAGAAGGACCAGCAACTCTCGTGAACCACGCGAAATTCCAGTCGAACCCGCTAATCGCATTTCCGTCGAACGTGTCGATTATTTGCCGACCGGAGGAAGAAAGGGAGAAAGCCAGCCTTCGAGTTTTATCCAGGATCTCGTCCCGAGGGACCGTCAGTTATTTCTCTCGCTATCGCGTTCCCTCAAAAACCCCGTTATTCCAAAAAATTCCGATACGGTCGACGATACCGACGACGAAGCGATCGCATCTAAAACGACGGTGAAAATCCTGGCTGATTAACCGGCAGAAATATCCGAATAACTGCAAGGACTAAAATGTACAGACGAAACACCAGTGTCCTGTCCAATCGTCTCGCTACAACCAAGGTTTCTCGTCGCGTTGAGAAGCCACGAAGACAGAAGCGCGAAACACGAATTGTAAACGCGCAAATGAGCTGGCGTGGTGCGGGATTCGCGTTGTTTCTTGCCTGACCGCGAAATTAGTCAGGAGAGAGAGGCGAGAAAATGGAAGAGGCGTCCACGCGAGAGACTTAGCTCCTTCCGGCGAAACGTCGTTTAAATCACGTCGTCGGCACGGGTATGCAAATCTGGTCGGCACGAGGAAGCCAGTTACCTGTTCGTGCGACCGAACCCGATGACGAAAGGACGCGTTACTGCTTAGCATACAGATGAAGTTACACCGTGGACATGAACGAGGCTACTTTAAACCGTTGTCCCCTAACTCGAGGGTAAGTTCTCGTTACGACCTTGGATGAAATCCGGCCGTTGAACTCGCCGCGATTCTCCTCGACGAATCGGGCAACGGCCCGGTGGATCTCTTATCTCGCACGGAAAATGGAGAAACTCGAGAAAATTGCGTAGAAGGACAGGGGGACTTAACCGAAGATAAGGGGGAACGGTGTCTGAGGAAAATAGAAAACTCAAGGCACGAAGCAAGCCAGCGGAATTTTCACGGTAGATCGTTTTATGGCATACCACGGTACAATATCGAAAGGGGTGGAATGTTGGAGGAGAAGCGAAAAATGGCGATGCTCGAGGAACGATTAAACCGGAAGTTGGGCGAGCCGATTGAAAGGTAAGCGGAGGCGAAAAGCGTACGCACGTGCAGCGATAAGAAAAGTTGAGCGACGAAGTTGGCCCCGTTTTAACGATGCAAGAATGAGCATTCGCCCCCGAGACTCGCGCGAATGCGACGAGGCAACTTCTCGCGAGGCCGAGTGGCTCGGTAACGAGCGATTTAACCCAGTCGAGTAGTCGTTCGCCAGTTTATTCCAAGTATAAAGATATTACTCGGCATCTTTATATTCGACTTCCTCACGACCGCGACGTAAAAGCTCGCGGAGAGATATTTCACGGTCGAGCTGACGCAGACGGACTCGGTAATTCGTCGAGGAGCGAAAGTTTCGCGGGGAAACTTGGCCGGAGCCAATAAACCGTGCGAAATGATCGGAACGGTGAACGGGTTCCAACGAAGCGCGGCTAGAACTCGCCGCGATCGTTCGAGCCCCGTGAATTCTTATCGTCTAGAGTTGGGCGATCGGTCACGGACAGGAAGACGCGGCATCTATCTCGCGAAAGAAACGAGGAGAAATGAGATCCGTCGATTGGCAATCGTCGGAATGTTGGAAGGATGGCTACACACACCGCGGTGATGGTCGTTGCGAGAACTTTGCATCGGTGACTGGAAGTGTCGGCAGAGACGAGCTCTTCTCTCCCCGGAGTCCGTCGATCTTTTTCTCCGCGAAGTTTCAACGGCGTCGCAGGGAAAGGCGACGCTGGAGAAGAAAACGTCGTTGGGGAGATTCAGACAGGCTAACAAAGACGATGGCCGGGATGGCGTAGGCGTAAATAACGACAGGGTTGTATAGGCGGGAAGCTAAACAGATGGATAGATAAATAGATAAATAGAGAGGCCAGGGAAGGGGGAGGAGGGAGGAGGAGGGAGGGTTAGAGGGTGATAGATGAGAAGACAGATGGAGGGAACGGGCGAGAGCGCTCGGTGGCAGCTACATTAACCGTGAAGCGTGCGCTGGGCGACATCAGAAAAGAAGCAGAGACAGCCGGCGGCGGTAAAATAATGAGCTTCCGGTTTTTCCCGTTGCAGGTGGTGTCTTTGTCGTGCTGGTTTGCGGGCTAGCTCTGGCGATCCTCGTGGCTGTCCTCGAGTTCTGCTGGAACTCCAAGAAGAACGCCCAATCGGACAGGGTAAGCGAGCGGAGCAGCGAGATAATTGCGTGCGATTTCGTGCTTCGCGTGTATGTGCTGCATGAGTGTATTTTCCTCTTGGTCGCGTGCAGGGCCGCTCGTCCCGGTGTGCTTTCCCCGCGCTTTCCTGCGTCTGTCGTCGTCGGCTATATCTCGAGTGTTCTCGCTCGAGAACCGCTGCATGCCGTAGCTATCGATTATTCCGCTGTTGCTCTCCGACTTCTCTCGATCGGATGGCTCGCATAATGCCAGGGACAACGAAATTCGGCAATGTCTAGTAGAGTCTGACCAAGCACGCTCGCACTCTACTTGACCGAAAGCTCGCGTTCCATTTGGTAGATTACACGCGGTATAGCCGGCCCGTCCGACCACGCGCGTTCCTGTTCTACTTGTTCGGTTTCACGCGATACCGCTTCTCGTTGCCAGTCGAACACCGACTCATCAGCTTCCGTATCAATTTGTTCCTTGCATTTGCAAACAATCGGAGCATGCTAAATATCGCACCTTACATTTCCCGAAGCCGTATCATTTATCGCTTTTAAACTTGCCAATACCACGAGCGAGGTACAGCGTAGACCTGATACTTTGCCCTACTTTGAATTCTCTTCGATGCTAAGTTCTTTGTAACATTTTTGTAAGACAAGCGGACACTCGAGGAGTCAAAGGACTCGATAGAGAGGAGAAAATCGCGTCCACGCTGTACCTCGTACTTTGCTAAACCATCCTCGACGCTATGTACAAATTTCACCCTGTAAATAATTCGGAATGGCACGCACGGTACCTGGACTCGCGTAAACGGAAAGCGCATCGGAGAAGGAGCATCGGAACGGCCTGGCACGCGAGAGGAATTGCATGGTATCGAGCTCGTGGTGCGATCGTGTTTCTGTATCATTTGTTGGTATTGTTGTGCCTGTTCTGCCGGTCCCCGTCCATGCATCGGCGGCAAAACGAAAAAACGTCGATCGACGCCGCGGCACGGCAGTCCCTGTGCGCGGAGATGGCCTCGGAATTGCGGTTCGCCGTGCGGTGCGGCTCGCGGCAGAGGCCAGCCGCGAAGGCGCGCAATTCCGACGCCGCGGTGCCGTGCGACCGTTGCAGCCCGCGTGCCAGAAGGAGGAGAACGCGGTATTGCTCGACCGGCCACGAAGAGACCACCTACATTCCGAGCATCGAGATACCACGGTTAAATGGTGTAAGTCCTGTCCCTCACGACGGGCTCGCGACCATGGCCTCTCTTCCATTTACGCTCCTCCAATCGATCTTATAATTATCCAGGGACAAACACGATTGCGTTACGTTTGTTTCGCGCCGCGTCGCGTCAGCGATACGTAGCGGAAATTCGCGAGAGAGTTGTCTGGAAGAGGAGCCATCGGTCGATCGCGGAGCTGTGCCAGTGTCACGGTAATTCAATCTGGCGTAAAGTGACGCGTAACAAGGATACCCCAGCGAATGGTTATCAATGGTTATGAAAGAACGACGAGAGCCAGTCGCCAGAGCGGCGATCAGCGGACGAATTTCCGAGCGTAGCATCGGAACGATTGGATTACCGTGATGGAGGCACGGTCTCCATGGAGCCTACCAGCGATCCGTGCGTTTCTTTCATCGAGCCTCGAAACGCGAGAGAACGGATGGGGAGAAATTGCTAGGCCAGGGCCAAAAGCGAGAAGGGAGTATCGCAAGCGGGCGAGCTTGCGCGAGGATTCCACCTCGATTCGTATCTTTTCTGTGTCTCGTTTCATGTGTCTCTTTATCTCTCTACCTGTCCGATACTACTAGATCGAATACGAACGTTGCTGTACATGCAGTTAATTTATTTATTTATTCGTCTGTACGTGGTGACGTAAATACTGTGTGTTCTGCATTTTGGCACGGTCCGATGTATCTTGCTACTACTAGCGAAACTAGCGCCGCGCATTTAATCACAATCGGCGCTGCGGAGCTCAGTCACGCACGCTTACATCCGTGGTAACCACTTCGACATACGCGATACGTTGCGTACGTGTACGTGTGTAATACCCGATTGCATGCCTCGTATTGCTGTTGAACGATCGTAATGCGATCGAACGACGGCGACGGCGATGACGTCGCTTGAAATTCGTCGTCGCTCCGAAGAACGCCTCTGGCCACCGTTCGTTCGCTGCCTCGCCGGAATCGATCGTCCTCCCGTGCATGCTCGAGAGTTTATCGAAGCGACCGCTCGAGCCGTGCAAACGGACGCTCGTGAAAGGAATTCGCAATCGGCGCGGAGAAAGACAGAGAAGAATCGCGTTCCCGGGCTCCGACCACGCGACTCCGCGTTATTTCCATTCTCGTTCTCCCTTTCGTCGTAATTATTCCTCTCTCAGCGCGTCTCTGTCTTTAGCAGGAAAGTAGAAATTACCAAATGATCGATTTTAATAGGAATATTCTCCGGGCCACGCGAACACCGATTCGTTAGGGTATCGGTAAGTAACTCGTAAAATGTGATCCCGCGAAGCTACTCGCCGGCACAGCGCGATGAATATCCGCTCTCTCAGCACGGGTACATCGGCGAGAGAATAGAGTGTTCGTTAAACAAGATCGGAAAGGGAACGCAGCCGACCCGAAACGATTCGCCGTACTCGAAAGCTCGCGTGAATGGTGCTCCTGATCGTGGCGGAAGTGATTTTTCCAGGCTACGTCACATTTTCGAAGCCCGTTTCCGCGTTAACCGGCCAACGAGTCCTCGGGATATCCCGGACCGTGCGTGGTCAGGATTGCGGAAGCTGCCTCTCATCGATATTCTTTCGCCACGCGATATTACCTGCAGTGAAAAGGAAACAAGCCAAACGGAAATTTCGTAACTCGTTCACGCGGTACTCGTCGCTTCCGAACGAATTCCGCGAGCGATCCAGCTAATTGCTTCGCGAAAGGTCTCGAAAAGTTTGATAAAAACGGCTGTTCGATTTTAATTCGAACTCGATTCATCGTGGCCGCGCGACGTTGTCGGAATTTTATATTAACGGTAATCATAATCGCGCGCCCGGTCCGCCGGTTCTATTATTTAGCTTCCGGGCCGAAGTACAATTCTCCTTGTTCGATACAAATCGTATTCGATACGGATTTCCGCGAAATTCGTTATTCCGGTTCGCGTATAATTACAATTTAAACGAGGCGAGATGAGCGGCTCGATAGAGTTTCGTTGGCAACTTGTACGAAACTAGCACGCTGCGAATCGGATTTTCAGTTTCCGCGATGGCTGCAGCGGGAACAAAATGGTGGAGAATGGAGAGAAACGCCGGCGCTCGTTCGAATTCCGGTCATTTCTTCTGCCGATACTTTAATCAGAGCCTCGGCACTATCCATGCTTATCGATGGGACACAATGCACGAAGAATATTTATCGCGATGTTTCAAATTTCTCGGAAGCTCGCTGATGATCGCCGACATTCTTCGCCGTCTCATCCGTTGATTCGCTTCGATCCAGGCAAACGAGTTTCTCGTCGTTTCACGGCGAACGCGAATGAATCGGAGCTTCTCGATCCACGATTTACACCGACGGAGAGTGATTAGAAGAACTTTCTTAATACACCATTCCCTTAACGACTTTTTACCGTTCTCGTTTCTTCGCCTCTTCTCATCGATTCGCGTGACCCGCATACAATTACGCGAAACGTAAATTTCCTCCAAGTTTCAAATTCCGGTGCAATGGGATTTTATCCTTCCCGGGTGGAAGAGAAACGCCGGAAGGATTTCTCGGAAGCCCAAGTCTGAAAATTCATCGTCGAACCGGTCGATTCGCAGAGGCCTTCTCTGTTGTACGAACCGAAGCGTTTCGAAGCGTTTCGAAACATGGTGCTTCCGTTTCGGAAGCGCGAAACTCGGTCCGATCGAACGGGCAGTGTGCATTTCGCACGGTCTGTCCCCGCGTTCCGGAGCTGGCCGCTCTTCCTGCGGAACGCACGAAAAAAGAGGACCCGTCGTATATCCTGCCGCAGACTCGGTAAAGTTTCTCTCACCTTTGTCGGCCGATGTTTTATCGGAAGTTCGATCGTCGCACGCGCAATTTTTTCCTCGAAAATAAGTCGCTTTTTTTCCCGAGGGGTCGCAGCTGGACGTTGGCCGTTGGAATGGATAACGGGGAAGTTCGGTAAATCGTAGCGGAGATGATTGGAGATGAAACGGAGAAAGAGTATGGACGATTCTGGATGGCTGGTTGACAGCGGGCAAGGATCGAACGGGACCGTGAAATGTAACGATTTCGATACGCAGCCCACGCGAGGCGGGGCCTGGAAACTCCTTTACAAGCTTCGAAAAAGTTGGGACAAGTTTTAACGAGGCCGCGGAACTTTTAATAACTCGCTGGCTCGCGGCTATGAGACGCGGAGAGGGTGGCCGCGGAGGGTTGTTGGCCGATCGCAGCCCCGATATAGCTAACACCGGTGCTTTCTATTTCATCAGCAGGAGGGTGGTGCGTTGTCGATGACGGAGATGAAGAAATCATTGAGCTTCGATCAAGTGGCAGCGGCCCGTGGCGGGAACACCTAGCACAGGCCTCATCCTCATCTTCATCCTCAGCAGCAGCAGCAGCAACAGCAACAACAGCCACCGCCACCGTGCAAAGCCACGCCCACGCACACACGTCACACTCACTGCCACTCACATTCACACAGCCACAGTCACAGTCATACGCACAAGCACCAACCACCCCCACCGAGGCAGAGACGGGGCTCTTCAAGCATCGTCTTGGGTCAAGGTAAGTCGCCTCGAGGTAATACGTGATTTCACGCCGATCGAGTCCTCTCTCGCTCTCTCTTTCTCTCTCACCCTTGATGGAAGAAATAAGAAAAGCGCGGGTAGAGAGGTTATGAGAAAAAATTGCTTTGATGTCCAGGAGGTGACCACCCTGAGAGTATTCTCTGGAGATTCGACTGCGACCTGGCGGGTGAGCCAGACGTGGTGATATCGCCGCCACCACCGCCGCCACCACCCTCGGCGGCCGTATCGAGGACCACGACCCTTTGACCAATACTCGAAGAGGTGCCGACAGGTGTGCCCGTCCAGAAGGAGCTGCCCACCCAGGCCTCGGTGGTAGTGAACGTGGTCGACCAGAAGGAGACCTGCTTATAGCATATGTAGTCGCCGGGGCGGGTAAGTCGAGCGCAACGCGGCCCGGCCTGCGCCATCGGCGACGCTGGATCATCCATCGATCGGCTCTCCACGTGACCACGCAACAATCTAGATTCGCTTAGAAACCTATGGAACCAGCGTGGACGAGCTGCGACGTGTGCCAAAGAAATACGGTCCGTCTCTACAGAAGATCGCATCAAGGACCATGTTAACGATGAAGGAGGGAGAGGGACATTGATCGAGAGACGATGGGCGAGTGGAAACGCGCGGCGCGGAGGATGCCTCGCAAGGAAGGAAGAAAGGATTCGGTGCGGGTCGAAGGAAGTTTGCACGAGTAGCGAATGAAATCGTCGCGCTGATTACGAATGGAGGATCGATCGCGGAGCGAGGTGTTTGTTGCGAATAGCCCGTATTGTTGGATGCCGGATGCGGATGATAGTGGAACCGCGGTAATAAAACAGGATCGATTGGACGGGGACCGAAAGGCGTCACCGTATAAACGGCCGCGTTCCATCGGCCTGACGAAGCTGAATAGCAAATGAAACACCGTGTGCAACGCCAATCAACTGGGGAGCGATCGTCGGGTTCGTTCCCCGAGGCGAGGACTTTCGAGGCTGGTGGGTTGGAGCGATGGCAAAACGGCCGATTCAATTGTCCGGGCTCTCGGACGCGACGAGTCCGGGCCGATTTTCAAGCTAAACATATCGAAATGGAGCCAGAAACGGGGTCGAGAGCTCGAGGAGAGGGTTCTCGTTTGGCACGTTGAAGAAGTAGCCTCGTGTGTGGGCAGCGGCCGAGAAAGAACGACGCTGCATCGATCAACCACCACCAAACGTGTGATTAGACTCGGACCAAAACTCATAGTGATCACTGCCAACAGCTAGCCTAACATAGTCGAACGGTCTAGTGCGATGCGGACTGATAAGAGGAAGCTTTAACCTGGACGCGTGGCGGAGTATTCACGGCCTAAAACGATCCTCGCGTTCACCCTGCGGATGATCGATTCTTGGGAGTCGAGCAGACCAAGAAGGAAGTTTCGATTCAAAGAAGTCGATCGCGAAGCTTCACGGAACATGCACAATGAAGTTACATTTAGGATAAACCGGACGAAGAATCGCGTGGGTTAGATTGCAGCGGTTAGAGAAGAGATTAGATAGTCGAGGTGTTCACGGGACGATTAAGGGCCTAGGACCGGGGTGTACCGTTGTCATCTTTTCGACCAAACGACCAAGACGACGAGTTATCTAGAGGAATCCAGACGAATCGTGCTATTAAAAATCGTCGGATAGACTATACGAGGAAAAAGAACCATCTAGGGCAACCTCGGGCGTTTCTTGCGGGAGCGAAACGAATCGGAGGATGGTAGTACAAAATTTCCAAAGCGTTACCTGAGCGTCACGATTTTGCACCCGTGACCTTTGTTTCCGCGCCGTTTCTCGCGTTGCGCCGATGGTCGTAGTCTCGCTGCGTCGCGGACCAGAATTTTTCACGCGTTTTATACAACCGGCCAGAAGGGCGAGGAGGAAAACCCCGCGAATGAATTTCTCGACGTGCCAGGCAGCCTCGGAAGATCGACCGTTGCGGACGTGCAAGCGAACCGGAGGCGAACCGGAAGCGAACGGAAGGAGGATCCTGCGACGGAGGAAGCGTGCTTCGAGGAATAGTTCGTTGATTCGTCGGCGTTCTGTATTATATAGATACGGTTGTACATGATCGAATTGTTCAGCGATTGGTGATTCACGATAGACACACACTCTCACCGGACGATTGTAAAAAAAAGAATCACACGTATGGGCGTGGACACGAACGGCTGGCAAAGGTGTACGCGCTCATACACGCACCGTATTGTTAGTTTACATGTAATGTCATAGGTAAGTGCGTAGCCGCGTAAGAGACCTAGTCATATTTTGACACGATCGACGGTTTATTATCGAGACGATACGAGACACGTTGTACAGTGACCGTTTTTTCACGAAATTCCAACGACCGCCGCCTTTATCGGGTAGCGTTCCCGAGGGCGTTTTTAGTGTTGCGCACCGCGTCCTACACGTACCAAACAAACACACACACACACACACACACATATAAACACAAACACACGCATACACACCGTGTACATAGGAGAGGAAGGATGTTCGTTGAAAGCGGTTTTATTCGGGCGTTATCGACGGTACGGAAGAGAGGAAACGAGGATACGACTGACGGTGTACGATCTAGCGCGCGTGCTGAGATTTGGGAGCGAATCGTGCCGAAAAGAAGAGAAGATAATCAGCGACGATGCCTTGGAAGTTAAAAGACCGACGCGACGCGAGTTGCTGCGAAGATGACGCCTTCTCTGAGCAAACGCGATGATAGATGTCGCGATTACGAGCTGTCCGAGCGTGACAACGGGAACGTAATTGGAGGTTGCGAAAATTAATTGATACTTCTGCCGAGGATTTATCTTGTCGTCGATGATGAGTTCATTTGGCCGAGGGCGAGGGAAAAGGCGCGACAAGAAATTTTGAAGGGCCAACCAAATGATTGGAATTAGGAGCGGGATCTCGCGTAATTGCGAGCCGGAAGTGCGCTAATCCCACCGTTGACAAATGAATTCTTCATCCGCGTCGATTAATTAAGAGACCCCTCTGCTCGTGGAAAACGGGACACGTCGGTTTATCGAACCGACGCCACGACGCCGCGTCCGTTCTCTTCTTTCGCCGGTCTCTGTCGTTCCGGTCCGTTCGCGTTCGGAGATTTCGTCTTAGCCAGATCGGAAAGGTATAAATCACCGGCACGATTCGTTCAGTCGGCTTGGCCAGAAATCATCGGAATCTCGTAGATGCGGATGAAAGCAAGTTGGAAAGCGGAAACGTTCGCGGAGATAAGGGGATATTATTGCGACCATATTACATTGCCGAGAGGGAATGAAGTGGAGCGTGAGGTGCTGATCGGAAGAGAGTTCAACAGTTCATAACTAATCTGTCGCGTCATCACTGGTGTGCCACTATTCAATAAATAAATTTTATTTACTTAATCGATCTAGACGTTTCTACACTTGGCGTAGCAATTGGAAAAACGTTGACTTCCTCTTTGCGATCGGGGGCCTGGCATCCGGAGGTTGGAACGCGAAACGATTCTGTCGATCAACGCTCACGAGACTCTCCTCCCGATTCTTAGATCCCCGATCCAGCGAATGTGATACGCAGTGAATCGTCAACTTAAACATATCTCTCCGAAATAAGACAGACAATTAAATGTTGTTATATACATGTTTTACTGAATATCATTGAGACACTTTTTCTATCTCCGTGCGAAATTCACCCATACACGTTCGAACCAGATTAAAACGATCCCATACTCGTCCCACAAAAGCAACCGAAAGAAAATGTACGAATTCGACCTGATCGTTCAAGAGTTTTTCACCTGCGAGCAACATTTTCCCTTCGTACCTTTCTCCCTTTCACAGCCGAGCAGCCAGGCGAAAATGATAATAAATGACCGAAGGAATGCACAACGATTTGGTTTCTCTACCGGTGTAAATTCGTCGACTGGATCGGAATGGAACGTCTATAGGAATGCTTGTAGAGGAACACAGCGACGTCATCGTGGACGGAATGACAAGCGAAGACCGATAGCTCATCGATCACCGTCGCTGATTCCTCGATACATATTCACAGCGAATCGACGTTCCTTCCACTTCGACCGGCATAATTTGGTTTACCTCTCTCGTTACGCCGTTTACGCAAATCTCATTTCCCGTTGGAAATTATCGGACCCGTCTATCGGCCGCTTTCAAGCGTCGCCGTCTTTTTATCTTAATGGCATGTCGGCGTCGACTCCGCCAATTCTGAATTTCCATCCCCCGCGTCGCGACGCGTCCAGGATAACAGCAACGTTTCCACGAAAAAAACATTGCTTCGCTTCGCATCGTTTCGTTTCGAAATGCCCAAAACACCGCGTACGAGAGCTCGCTCTGTTCCCGGTCACGCAAATTTCCATTGTAATTAATCGAAGTGAGACTATTATTTCAAATTAAATTCGAAACTTACGCTCGGCCAGCGTGTGTTTGATAATTATCCGCAATTTGCTAAATATCGCTTCGATATCAATTAATTGTCCCATTTATCCTCTGCCGTTTTACCTTTTGCTTACTAATTATAAATTCCCTAATTTGCAATTCGACTGGCAATTAGAATCTATTATTGCAATTAAACGAACGGCGAAACTTCGTTTCCCCCGGTATTTTTCGCGGAGTGAAAATTTCGCAGGCGAGTAAAGTGCATCGGACGTAATAAAATACATCGAGGAAGGTTCATTTCCGGCGCGGCTCGACGACGGGATAGCATTTCCGGCGGCGGAATTAGCGCGAAATTGTTCGCAGGCGAATATTGCCGCCCTATTTATAGCGTCTCCGCCTGTTCCTTCGGGGTCTGAACTAAATTGTCACGAAGTGGCTGCCTTCCATCCTTCCATATCGAAAATTGCATTCGTTTAACCGCGCCGCGTCAAAGGGAGGCCGTTAAAATCTGGGCCATTCGTCGTTGCTCGCGGACGGCGAAAAGATGAAAGGAAAACGGTGGGAAGAAGAGAGGGACGCCGGAAGTGGAATAAGAATCGCCGTCGGTTATCGAGTCTGCCGGTTTTCCAATCGGCGCGTACTCGTTAATTTTTGCGATATCGTTACGCCGTAAAACGAGCCTCTCCTCCGTTCCTCTTCGTTCCTGCCGCCTCTTCGGTCGTTAATGGGAATACGAGCAAGTCGCCGAATCTCGCGCCTCCTCGTGAATCGAGAGTGCGAAGAGTTGCCGGAATTGTCGCTCTGCGAGGAGAGACAGAGACGAAGGTGAAACGAATTTTCGGAGCACCAGGTCCTGGACGGTAGCAAACGAACGTGCCGAAAGACACCGTCGTCGGATAATATCTCCGCTAATATAACGACGCGACTGCTCGTGCGATCTTTTGACCGACGACGCGAGAAGCGGAAGACAAATTGACTCGATTCGCCTGATTCTTCCTTTCAACGGGACTTGGCAATTTTCCCCTGCGCTCGCTCCGTCGCGTTTCCAAAAGCTAAAGTAAATTGGAAGCTTGGCTAATGCCCCGCCGCCGTCAAAGCAGACGTCGCGATCTTCCTTTCGCGCGGAACCCCTGCGCGGCCTCGATTTAGGGAGTTCGTTAGCAGATTACAAGGTGGAACGAGCTATTTATCCGGACCAATCGAACGTTCGCGTTCGATATCAGGATAATGGAGTCGCGTGGTCCAGGACGAACGAAAAATCCGGTCGCAGGAAGACTTCTCGTTAACGCTGCGACGTAGGGCAGCGTTATTACCATTTCCTGGCAATTCCTCTTGGGACAGACCGGCGATTTAATATATATCTCGCGAGAGTTTGACGGACGAAGGAAGGGCGACAAGGTCGGAAGAAAAACGAGAGACCGAGGGTCGGGAAAACGTGGGAAAGCGTGGCAATCGAACGGTTTGCCCGTCAATTTCGGAATTTCCTCGGACAGCGCCGTGTTCCGTCATTTTTTACAATTAGACGCCGGCCGATGATTTATTATCGCTACACGCGCGCCTGGCTATCCGTCGATACGCACTCCAAGCTACAAAAGCGTCAGATTTTTCTGTCAGCTATCCTCCGCGCCGTCCAATCTCCGTCAGCCAGCCGAGATCTATGCCCTATGTTGGATCTATGTTCCAAGTCAAACCGATTGCCATTTTCCCCCCACGGCAGACGGTCGAACGGACTCTGGATCCTCGTCGGGAATAATCGCAACGAGCTCCTTTCCGGGCGTTTAATCAGACTGGACGAGCACAAGTTTCCACCCTGGAGACCCGGCCCGTCTCTCGAAAACGTTGTGGTAATCAACAGAAACGAGACGGAGATAATACGCCGGGAAAATCCCGGCTGATTAAATTTAAAGACTCCCCGAGGCTGGCGGGGACTTTCGATTTGCATGTTGATTGACAAACGCGGTGCATCGTTGCGCGTGATGGATCGTCGGGGGTTGCGGTGACAGTTCCACGAATACCGTTTGCCCGCGAATTGATGGAATTATCGATAAAAATGACAGCCCGTAGAGGAATCACTCTCGCCTTTTGCTTCGGATATCGACCAGCTCTAGAAACTAAACTTGGTCCCGGTTGTTGTTCGACGATTTCATCGAACGCCTCTTAATTAGGAATATGGAAATGATTAAAAGCTTCGACACCACGGTTTCGCGCAAACTCGAAATTAACGCGATTAATCGAACGTTAATCTCTCCTTTCCGGGGATTATAATCGACCCGTGTTTCGTCACGATTCGTCGAGACTGGCCGCGAAGAAGCGAACGGCGCTTTGGTCTGGCACGGGAACCGACTCGAAACGAAGCGATAATAAATCGGCGAAACGAAAAGCAACGATTTTCGCGGCCGCGTTTCACCACGATCGTCCTTCATCCCAGCGAGAGGAGATAGGCTCCACTTAACCGTGCTTATCTCCGGCCGGTCCCATTATCAAATGAAAAAAATATCCGTGCTTCTTTGAAAGCGCGCTACCTACCGTAGGTCAAGTAAATCGAGCGTAACGTATCGCCCCGACTTTTTATGTCGGCCGTTATCTCTCCGGCATTTACCCCGCGAGGCTATCTTCCTTTTTTTCCTTCTCGCCGGCAGGAAGGAAAAGGGACACCGAAGAAGCCTCAATCGCGCGAAATGAGCGAGACGTTTAAGAGGTGGTCTCTACTTTTCTCTCTACGCCGACGCCGAGCACTCTCCGAAGAAACGAGACGCTTTCACGGCTTTAATCTCTGCCACGGACCAGTGCTAGCCGATCAACCTTTCCTCATTGTTCCAGTTACAGCCGGTAATCGAGACTTTCCAGGAAACTGCAGCGTTATCGTCCGGTGAAATACGAGGAACAACCGAGACCATTGATCTCGCCAGCTTTTCTTATCGTTAATATGTTTTAAACGTTTTTCGATCATTAGTATCGAGTCTATAAGTACAGGCGAGATATAGAATAGATCTATTACCCGATGAATCATTTCCTTTTATGCTGTGAGGTATCTACAATCGTTTACCATTTCAGTGTCGATTTCCACGTTACCGACCCACCACGGAACAAGACTGCGACACCAACGCGGTTAAAATTGGTACTAACTTCACCATCTCACGAACGAAATATACTACACGGTACGTTATAATCGCAAATGAAATATGCGCGTATGTAGAATTCTACGATACCTGTTCAGTTTTTCGGGTATTGTTATCGATTGACCGAAACTTAACCTCTATAATAAATTTTCATCGCCGAAATTTTTAGTCGTAGAATTAGACGATACGACGCGACATCCATTTCAATTTTAATCTCGTATTGTTTCTCGAGTTGAGTTCGAGTATGTACAACGTTCCATTCCCATCATACAGGGGAACGTATAAATTTTGGATCGAAGTATTCGTAAAAATGACGCGTCAGAATAAAGTCTTCGTAAAGAATTTAAGTAGTGAAAGACATGTATTTAGAAGTTATAATTCAGTGCTATATGAACGTGACAAGAATATTAAAGTAATTTGAACAAATGTGCAATAGCATTCGCGATTATAATGTTGGCTACAAAGGTGATGGAAATGATACAATACAGGCTGTCGATCATACGTCGAACCATTCGTCTTTTGACATAATGGAAGGTACAATAAAGAATTAGACTCACCGTTCGAAGATCATCTGCGACTTCAAATTTTCTGCCAGCTGGAAGTCTATCCTCATCTCCGACTTGGTTTTGGTATCGGTATCCGATTTTCGGCACACACTGATTAAATTTCACTTTGTTTTCTTGAAACTTTTCCGGGAGGCACTCGCGAAAACGCGCGAAAACGAAAACGACTAGATAATTATGCGCATGCGCGAATATACTAGATGTTGCGCATGCGCGAAGGGAAATTTTTCTTATTAATATATACGTAATTTTATTTTTGATTATGTGACTATTTTTACCTTAAAAAGTGCAACTAGAATAATCGAATCACTTGTACGTCGAGAAATAGTACTTTATAAATAACATAGAATATAAATTTGCCGTGCACAAGTGTATAAATTATTAAATCTATTATTTACATCAATTATTCGTCCTACGACGTAATGAAAGGTACAATAAAGCATTAGACTCATCGCCCGAAAATCATTTGCGATTTACAATTTTCTGCCAGTTGGATGTTTATCTTCATCTCCGACTTCGTTTTGGTATCGGTATTCGATTTTCTGCACTCACTGATTAAATTTCACTTTATTTGCTTGAAACTTTTTCGGGAGACACTCGCGAAAACGCGCGAAAACAAAAATGACTAAGTAATTATGCGCATGCGTGAATGTACCAGATGTTGCACATGCGCAAAGGGAAATTTTTCTCATTAATATNTATATAATTTTATTTTTGATTATGTGATTATTCTTACCTTAAAAAGTGCAACAAGAATAATCGAGTCATATATACGTCAAGAAATAGTACTTTATAAATAACATAAAATATAAATTTGCCGTGTACAGTTACATAAGTTATTAAACCTATTATTTGCATCAAATTGACCAGACCATAAATTTAAAATGAAAATTAAACGATTAAAAAATTATATGTTTAATTTATTTAAATAATATGAATAATCGGGAACGATCGTGACTTTTCGTTCTTCGGCAGATTCCACTGCTTATATAAAGGCTGTGACATGTTCGTTGTGACTCATTTGTCAGTAAGACTTCAGATCGGTCAGATCGGAAGTTCAACTGGGATGAATTCGAAATGTGAATAAGGTGAACAATGCTTATTAATCAATAACTTTTGTTTACCAAATTCGTGCTCTATTACCTGACATAATTAAAAATAAAATTCTATAAATTCATATGTATTAAATAATTTTCTAACTGAATTACATTTATGAACGAAATACAGATAAAACTTACTATTTGAATTATCAGCTATTTTACATTTACACGCCAATGAAAATGTAAACTGTCGAATCACACAATTATGTATTTAGTTCAAGATTTACACTCTCGATAATCGGAATATTTTTTACCTAGAAGTAATTGCCTCATAAATTATTCGACAGAATTGTAATTAGTTGGTGACAAAATGCAATCATGTAGCGATAATTAAGCGAGATGTGTTTGAAAAAATATATGCACTTGTTACATCTCATTATAGAAGATTAATTGAAATTACACTTTCAGGTTTAAATTCTCCTGTCGGTTTTCCTTCAAGTTCTGCTTGATATTTGCTCTGCACAACGGTCTACGGTAGACAATTTTGCAAACATACATTAGAAGGAAGATTTATATGAAAATGGGTGAACTGTTACGTAAAAGAGGAGTGGATGAGGCGTGGTTAGGGTGGGTCTCCATTCGCAGCAACCTCTACACGGTGAGACCTGGGCAATCTATATTATTCGATATTCAATTACTATCTGCACCTCTAATATAGTTACTAGCCACGATACATTTATGAATTACAAATCAAATATGAGTTAATTAATTACCACTCTCGTTCAATTTTTTCGCAGTTAGAAAAGTTGTACGTTTAATAAATCGTCATCAGCCAGCGATAAAAAAAAGTAAAGAAAAAGGTATGAATACATTAGAATCTATCGTATAAACGACTAAACACAGGTAATATATTGCATTATGTATTGAGAATATATATATTTACGAAGAATTACATTTCACGGCAACGTTACAAGGTTGCCTTATCGTCGCGAAAAACCGCTTTTGAAGTACACGCTAGTACGGAATTCGTTGTTCTCATTGTTGCCGAGAATTCTCTCGATGCTTCAACTTTTCTCGGACTCGACGTATCCGACGAGTAACGAGTGAAAATCCTCTTCCACGACGAACGCATAGAAAAGTTTGCAATGCGAGCGGTGAATATTCCATTATCAGCGTATGGAACTCGAAGCGTTCCTCCACTTCTTCCGCGAGACCATCGATATTTCTAAAGATCCGAGTTGTCGAAAACCAGTAATGAGACATCAACGTCACGAACAGCGGTCGTTTCTTTAAAATTTTCCATTGCAAATCGCGTTTGTGGCTTAGCTCTTTTATATCGACCAGCAACAGCGAGGAATTCGCAATTAAATTTCAAGGAATATACCCGCTCTCCAGACTATCGAGGTAATGATGTATGACACGACGCTATGTGAAATTTGATTTCGTCCAATATTTTTGAAAGCTTTGACGTTTTTGACGTGTCTGACATTCGATTCGACGGTAAATAGAAAAATAAATTGTCTTTACGCAATAACAAGCATTTCGGTCTGTGTTAATCGTAACGAGTCAGATCGATGAGCAGAATTTAAAAGAAAACGTGGAATAGCGTCTTTAAGACGTTCAAATTAACTGTAATAATCAGGGATAAGGACTTGAAGTCTCATTATTGCAAAGGCATTTACCGAGCATCTCAGGAAGGAACGTATGCACTTAAGTGCATGACCAATAGGCTATGCATAAATCAACGATTCTCTCCAAGGTACGAGACAGCTGGTATCGAGGGGTTAATTACCGTAAGCTATTACCACGCGCTGTATTTACGATCGTATATTTATGACTACAGTCTCAGGCGTTAAATATTCATACAGTAAGCAATAAAAGTTTACATACCGACGCAGCAGACTATATCTAGCATTGGTAAAATGAACACCGTTAGTTTCTTTTATCAGCTACTGTCACTCGGAGTTTTGCACGCTTACTTACCATATCGCGATAAGAACCTCTCTATTATTCTGTAAAATATGTATTTTCCAGGAATATGTTTTTACAATATTTTTCTTTGAAACGATATGAATACAAGAGTCGATTGTAAATATTATAATTTCAATCGTTGACTAAATGCAAAACGCTGTCTCTTGTGATACCAATTTCCCTCAAGGTTGTCCCTAATTGCTCTAATCTTCTCGGCGAATACCTGAGAAAAATAGGCGAAAGAGAAAAGTGAATATTCGGAAAATTAATCGTTATTGAGGGAAATGTTGCGTTATAGGAATAAATGCTAACCCGCTCAGAATAATTTTGTATCCTCGTGGAACAGTTCTCGACATGGCTCTATCTAGCAACTGATAAAGTCGAGCTATAGGCTCGTCGGCAGACACGTGCACCAAGTAAACAGTACCGCCATTCAAAGACCTCACTTTCAAGCGCAGTTCGCCTAGTTTCCCAGAGGGTTCGTTTATTTGATGCAGAATGGGGGGCTGCGAAGATAAAAAGGATATGAAGGAAGCACTGGAGGAAATATCAAAGAACTGCGCAATAGTTTTCTCACTGCGTTCTTCCTAACGGTCGCAGCGGATTTCGGGACACGTTGACTCTTTTTCTGTGGATTCTGTTGCGTTTGCGAACTTGGAAACGACGAACTGTCGATGTTGGTTTTCGGAGTTGATCTAGATTGAACGGAGTAGCGAGAATTCGGCAAGCTAGCGGATCTCGATCGTTGTCTAAAGCGATCATCAGAGCTCTCCATTCGGCTAAAATAAAAACGATGTTACACAGATATACCGACGATGCGTAATCGCAGATAATCAGACGTTACTTGGGCGATAATTTGGACGATCTATCACCAGAGCTGTGATAACATCTACCAGAGCTTGGAAATCTCATAACACCTTTAGACTTTTGACTTCCCTCGCGAATCAGTGATTCATGTTCCCCATTTCTGTTGCCAGCCTCGCGCTTACGAAAGAAAAGCTCAAATTACGTATGTCGATTGGTTGCAGAATTTCTACGACGTTAGAAATGTTCACCTTTTCCTTCCGAGTGCTCAGACCGAGCTCGGCATTGATATGCGACTGTAAGTGCGTATCGGAACAGATATTGTTGTGAGATGCTAGAATCTGAGAACGGAGGACGTACATCTCCATAGGAGGAGCTTCTGGGGGTCCTTTCGCTCTCGAGGACCTATTGACAAGTTTCAAGATCGATCGTAAATAGCCTGAAGCGTTATTTTAAATTTAATCTAACGTCCATACCTGGATGTAGCAGGCATCAGCGGCGTGGAAAAGTCATAGTTGGACGGATTGTCTTTCGGAAGGCCACGACGAACCGACTTCTGGTTACATTTCCGGGATCTAGAAGATATCAATGGACTATCGACTAGTGGTTCTCTACCCAAGCGATAACCCTGGCCAGGGAAACCGACGGAGTTTAAGAACACTTGGTGCCTGCGATCCTCAACCTAACGAAAGATCCCGCAAAGTAACATTCCATCGTTCACAGAGTTTGAATTGGAACTTCACCTTGAAGGGTACACCTTCTGGGTAAGCCTCTTGCAGTTCAGAGGGGAAGTAGCCGTCCAAAATATCTCGAAGAAACGATATCGATACTGGATCGTCGTAAGATCGTAATGGACCGTCTTGAACTATCATTCCATTTTTGTAGAATTTTAATGACATGCAAGAGGGGGTCTTCAAAGAATTATCAAACAATACTTCATTAATCGCGCGTCGACGAAACGTTCTTACGTTTGATAAGACGTTAACGTGTGATTAGTGGCTACATCATCATCAGGAAAACAAACACTAAAAAAACCGTGATTGAGTCAGCTGGAATTGTGCCATAACTATTTTTCACTCCCGGATTTATAATTGTTATTCACGCAGATAACCGGTCTGCTCGATTAACACAGGTCTCCTACGTTACGTTAGAATTTATCGGTTCGAATGATTGACAGCGAAAATCGATACCGTATTACGAATGCAAATATCGATGAAATATGTCTATCAGCACCGTGCAAAATGCGGCAAAAAAAAGAAAAAAAAAATGAAGGAAAAAACGATTATGTAACAAAGTTTCATCACAACGCGTAACAGCAAACAAGCTGTTTAGCAAACAATGCGAATGTATAAAATATTTTATCCTTTTACTGTGTATAAATTTCGCGAATCTGAATTATGCGATGCAGGAAGGAATTGCAGGAAGGTTTATGATCGTGTCATAATTGGTGACGAGATTAAGTTCCAAGACACTGTACGTAGGTAGAAATTTACTTTGAACGAGGCTCCGTTCCCTTTTTCGTTATGTTGCACGTGAACTTCACCTTTCCCAGCGGCCAGGTTCAGCTGGTCGATGTTCGCGATAATCTGCTCGTAACAAGTCTCGATGGAGTTGCTAAAAGGCACGGCTAACTAATCATTAATTCGATCGGGTGTCGATCGCTTGAAATAGTAACGTATACTCGATTTACTTGGAGTTCGTTTCAGGGTACTTCGGGCTGTTCGTATTGCCGACCCAGATCAGACCGTAGTCGGCTAAGAATTTCTACAAAACCAACAAGGATAAGATAACTTTGCCATAAACGACGCGAGACTTCAAGGATAAATTGTTTCATATGCATGAATAATTAACCTCCATCTCGAAAATTCTCTGCTCGAGCATCACGCATCTTCTGTATAGATACTCGGAATGGTCGGCTTGGATTCGTCGTTGTTGTTGATCTTTCTTTCGCTGAATTTCTTGGTTTTTGCTCTTAGTCTCCCACTCCTTGATCTATGCGGATTTCAAAGCCGAACGTGGTGAAACCGAACGAAAACGAAAACAGGGGAAAGAAAGAGCGGAGAACCTTTCGCTTAAGCCGGTAAATTTCCTGGTCCTTCAGCTTTAATTGCTCTCCGCTTCTCTTGAAGTCAGATTGCACCTTTTGCATCTGAGACTCGACCTTGTATATTTGTTTCGTCAACGTACCAATTAGCTCGCTCTCTGCGACAATCGGTTTCTAAGGTTAGTCAAAAGTTGTATAGAAATATCCGACCTCGAAACTAGAAACTCGTTCTCAGTTTCGAGAGGCAATCAATGTCGCGGCAATGATCTCAGCGGATCAGGATAAAATTTCCGATCTCTATTTATTCTATTATTCGAGCGCTAATTATCACGATTAATTGGTTAAGAATTTTAAACGAAAAGGAAATGACAAAAACGGGAAAAGGAAAAAACAAGATTAACGACGTTGCTTTTTTAATTATACTCTCAAAACGATTACCTTCTTGTATCACGGAATTTTCTGGCATATAAACGTCCGTTGGTCTCGCGTTGCAATTCCAAAATTTTCTGCCACTGAATGTCGCGCTAGAAGTCTAGAATTACACGTGGAAGAATGCAAGGAACGTAAAGTTTGACGATAAGTTTGCTAACATAGGATATGGGCGGTTATACAATTACCGTTTTATCGATCCTCCTGTCGATACGATTAATGTCTCTCTGTCGATCTCTAGGCGCTAAGATACTCGTGTTTTCTAACGAGGCACTTTTCACACGGTCCACATAATCGTCATCGTCGTCGACTATGTAAGTCGAGGTGGAGGAAATTCGTTTTAGCCTATCAACGAGTAAGAAGGATGTAAAGGTTTAACCTAGACGTTCTCGTTTAAGCGTTTCAATCGCATTCGCTATACGCGTTAACTTTCTTCTTTCTCAATTGTAAACAGGAAGCGTTACAAAGTTCATTTGCATAATGACGTTCGTAAATGTACAATGTTTAAAATACTTGTGATTCGAAGTCGAAGTGGAAGAGCACTTTGCAAGTTTCTTTCGTGGATGGGAGGGAATGTTCGGTTCGCTCATTGTGTATATGACGACATTTAGGACGATTTTCGTGGCATTTACATTGGAAATTTATATTGAATTTTCCGAAAGCGATTCCGGACGTTGTATTCAAAGTACACGAGGTGCAGAGAGGGATCGTGAACTCCGCGGTTGGTGACAGTTAATGATCGAACGAACGATCGATGCGAAGTTGACGTCGACCGCTAAAACGTCGACCGTTACTCGTTACGTTGCACGCTCTGAATTATTTATCACCGCAAAATTCACAATGCTGTGTGACCTCGCTCGGAGAATCTTAATTGACGCTAATGGGTTACAGTTTACGTCGAGTGAAACGCGCGGAATCCTCGGTGAGAGAATACCGCGTGGAAAAAGGAAAACGCTGAATTCTCGCTTATGCAAGGTGAAACGATCGGCCGATAAATCTTCTGAAATAGTTTGAAGCAGTGAAAGTGGGAGACCTTCGTGTGGTACAGCCTCTGACCCATTTAAAGTAGATGCACGCGTGATTCATTGGTTCGCGCGAGGAAAAAAAAGGAAACGCATTATCATAATCCGATCGTAAATGGCAGAAAAACTAATTAGCTTAGAAAAACGTTGCAACACGTGGAATTCTTCCGGTTAATTTACTGGACGATAGGCGAATTCTATCAGGCAGTGTTAAACGGTCGAAGCATTCGAGTTATCGTCTACCTCGGTTTTATCGCAACACCGAGCCACGTTAAGCGACACAATGAACTTTTCGTTTCGACCTTGCAAGCGCACCCACGTCCACGCCTACGTCATACTCGAGGAGAAAAATCGATGAGGGGCATTTCACGCGTCGATTTGGAGCAGCAACAACAGTGGAGAAGGCGAGAGGACGCGGCGTGAGAACGGAATAGCTTCGAATCGATCGGCGCGCGAACGTGTTCGCGACTCGGTCACGTGACCATTGCGCCTCGCAGCGACGGGCGCCGCGACGGGCGCCGCAACGGAACGCGCCGTAGCATCGTCCTACGTTCCTCGCACCGCGCTGCTCGTGTGTACGCGTGTTTCCTCTGTCCTGTTCGAATGACAGCCGAGTTCTCCAATCCACCACCGCCACATGTCGTCGGCAGAATGTCGGCGAGCGCGTGAAGTTTGCTGGGGCCAGCGTGTCTTCGGAAAAATGTGAGTCGAAACGTGGATCGCGAAACTGAACAACTCTTGGCCGGAAGGAAACACGGACCAGGGGTGAGTCACTCTCGTCATCGATTCTCTCATTTCTCCTGTTCCCCTTTTCCCGAACGCGAAGGCCACGGCCACGTGCAGCTTCTCTTCCTCCGACAACCTCTCCAACGAACATAACCTCAAAACGCGCGTTGTTTTTCCCAATTTCCGTCTCTGTGTGCCGTGCGATTGATCGACCAGACGCGGATAACGCGATGACTCGGAATATTTCACATGACGTAACCTATTGCAACTTCGTTACCCGCTAATTACGTGCCAACGAATCGTCGATAGTCGACGTATTGGTTATCAGAAATACCGGTATGCGAGCTGTCCGCGATGTACCCGAGTGTTTCGGCGTTTGCTAATTCTTTCTAGATATATCGCTCTTCCCGCTATATTCTCGGAGAATAGATTTTTATTTATAATTAGACCCGTTACGCTTATAGCCTCGACACCAGCCTGCGAGCATATACGTTTCCTAATCCTTCCTCTGTCTTGCAGCATGAAATCCTGACTTAAATTACCCGAACCGGATAATCGTTTGCGAAATTGATCAGTATAAATGGCGGAAGATAACGAAAGTGTCCGAATCAGCGTGCAGCGTATCAATTGTTACGTGTCAACAATAGAAGCTCTATACGTGTCTCGTGGAGTGCGAGGTTTTACCGGGTTTTAATGGAGTTTTTAACGAAGATAATAGATACGTTGTTTCCGAGAAACTGATAAATCGAAGAATCGAGGGCGACGGTAATCACGAGGACTGGTCACATGTCTAATTTCATGCCGGCCGGCTCAAGAATTTCCATCGAACCAATAGCGCGACCCGAGTCGCTCGTCCGGTTTAATAGGGTCAACTACAAAATAATTAAGTTTAATGCAACCGGGAATGAAATTCAGAGGACGCATGTCTTCCGTCTCACGCGACAATAGGGCGCGGACTTGAGACAATCATCTAGCCCACCGAGTCGACGAATTTTTCAATTTTGTTATTTTGCAATTTTTCATTCGCGCTGATATTCCACGATATCGCGATGATGGAAATTAAATTTCGCAAATTGCAATTACGAACGCGGTGAAATTTAGAATCATCAACAATTTAGCAATGCTTGCTAAACCGATTTTGAAAATGGAAATTAATCAAAGTGAACGTTCCTCTTACATCAACGTGGAAATGTAATAGCCATTTTTCTGAATTTAGAATTAGCGTTGTGTCACTCGTTAAACTGGTCTTGAAAATTAATTAAAGTGAACGTTTCTCTTACACCAACGATGAAACGTAACGGCTATTTTCACGAATTCAGGTACTCGCGCATTGCGCGATATTTAATAGCGAATTTCATTAGCCAGCATTTACTAATAATACGTTTCTCGTTAACTATGCATCATCTGGCGGTCGGAATCGATTTTATATGAAGCTTCGAACAACAAGGTGCATACGAAATGAAACATCGAGTGCCACCTGTTGTACGTATAGTCGGTGGACTCGGGAAAAAGGAAACGAGTAAAACACTTATATAAACGGTTAATCGATCGGCGAAAATTGACCCGTTCCCTCTTGTCGACCTTGCATTTTCGCGAACGCTACTCGTGACGTTAGACTACGAATAAAAAAAAAAAAAGAAAAGAAAGAGGAGAGAAAAAGAGATACAAAAGAAATTTTCATCGAAGCCAAGTCGATATCGCGAACAATTCAAAGGTCGTTTATTCTTTTTCACTGGTTTTGTTATCGTTAATAACCTCTCGGCAAATTCGGTACTCGTAAGCTACAAAATGCTTGCAAAAGCTTTGTCATACGATACGTCGAGCTTACGCGTTAATCTTTATGTTTCCGAACGGCGATCGACAGGATTGATTTTCATTTCGATCTTCGGATTTCCAAAACAAGAGAGTCATGTGCGTAAGAAACACTCGTGACGAAGTTCTCCGTTGTTTCTTCGAGTCTCACGCGCGATCATGGCGAATTTCAATTTCAAATCATTTCAGTTCGAAGGCGAAACACACATACGTTTTGCAAAATCGTCAACGACAAAGGAACGTTTGCGATTCCTACGTCAGACGAAAAATCCGCTCGTGTCTGTCCACGTGTTTTAACCGCGCGTATTCCTTGTGGGATTTTTCAAACGGGAAGAAAGCGGTCGAAAGTTTTCTTCGTGCGTATATTCGCTCGAGTCTCTAGACGCAAGCGTCGCGATGACAATAAGAAGGAGAGAAGTACGGGACGGGTCGCGTGATACGCGAGTGGTAAAAAATTTCAAGAAGAAACACGTGACTCATCAGCGCCCTACCACGGCGCCGCGTTTCATAATGAAAAGTAATAAGCTGCCTGCAGAATCGCGTGGCTTGCCTTTGAGCTCCAATTAACACCTATTACCCGGTCGAGCCGGCCATTGTTTACTCGGCCGCGTTGTCACGATATTCGGTGAAAAAGATCATCCCGACGCGGCGCCGCCGTACATAACGCGTCGAGCCTCGTCGTCATTGTCACGTTTCCTCCTTCGCCTGCAATCCTTGCGGACTTCCTACCCGACATACGGCCGATTAAAACGCAGCAGTGGTGGGGCCTGGAAGATAGTCAATGCCTCGTGGTCCGGCCGCCTTTCAGTGTCGACCGTTCTTCTCGACCGGCATGATTTCTTCAACTTCAGGGATCTAGCTTCTCTAGACTTACTACCAGCAGTCGTTCAGCGTCGGTCTACCGACTCAGAGCTTTTACTATAAATTCATCTCCGGAATATCTATTCGGAATCGAACTTTTAACAAAGAACGGTCCTTCGGTTCTAGCTTCCATCTTTCGTTGAATTATTCGACGATTTAACGAGACCGGGATAAGTGGTGATCTACATTCGTTCCGATTTATTTCCTCCCGTACCGTTTGTCTGGCTTTCGAGTTTACGTGTTTATGTGCGAGGAGACCGTGACTGGTTACGAATGGTGTAAACACTGCGGCCAGGATTGGAAACCGATCACGAAGAGCGAAACTCGAATTGGCCACGTGCTCCGTCGCTGTAAGTAACCCGGTCGTCGGTTATTTTGTTTATAATCCGCGTTCCAGCCGCGTTACATTGGAAATTACGCCTGCATGCGATTACGCGTCTGTTTATTCCCTTACCTCTGCTCGGTTTCGTTTACATTCGCTTCGAATTCGCTGAACGTACGTGCAATTGATACCTCAGCCCAGAGCGAGATAGCTACGCGTGCTCTTTGTATTCCCAGCGAGTTTTATTTGCTTTAATCTGCGCGTGTTTTCGCCTGGTCGTCGTCGCTCTTACGATCCGACGGTTTAACTCTCGGGAATTTTCGGTAACTAAACGAATGGCGTTGTCCGGCCGTTGTTGCAACACGCAGATAAAGTTATATCAGAAGGAACCGCAGCTAAGATTCCGATGACATTATACGCTCACCCGTTCGAGATAACTTTGAGAAGCAGATACTTCGATTTACTTCGATTCAACCGCGATTTCGATTCGACGTCGATCGCATGGTTTGATAGAAATAAAAGGGAATAGAAAGGGACCGATTGTTTCGTTGGAAAAACACGAGTGGTGATCTAAATGTAATTTCGAGCGATGAAAAGTACACTCGAGAATTCGAGGAATCGTATCGATTAAGTGCTACTTGAACCGCAGAAGAGTTGTCCACGCGATACCGAACATTATCGATCTTCTGCTAAATATAACAGCTCACGATCTATTCGGCGATCAGGATTTCCCCATATCGAGGCACGAAATATCGCGTGTGCCCGGAATTATCATCGATTATGCCCGGTTGTGTAATATGAGCTGGAATTGTACGTGAACGACAGGAGATAACAGAGAGCCGTGTCACTGGAGCACGTGTCGCTGGCTGTCTCCTGGAACACGAACAAAGGCATTGTGGATAATAAATTGCCTGTTTAAATACACCAGCCGCGTGTACAATGAGCATATTTCCGGTGAGAAATTTGCATCACAATCTTGTCGAAAGCGTCGTTCATCGTGACTAATAAGTTCCAACTGAAAAAATGTCGCGACCTCAGCGAAATTTCAATAAACTCAGCGTCGTCGTACGTCGGCGGGGTGAATCACGCGTGGGATTCGAGCCGAGCGAAACCTGTAGGTATCAAACGCGCATAATGTCAATGTTATCGGATCTTCGGTTTCCGTGCTGGTCGCGGTAGGCGTAAACCAACAGAAAATTACCCGCGAATTACTCGGTTTGATGTACCGTTATCGCGGAAATCCGTTCTCCGTTAGCCCAACTATTAATAGTCAAACAGCGTGTTATTTGCACCAATGTCGCTATTTTTCCCGTCGTCAGGTTGCTAATTAAAATTGTTTGTTCGCTCGTGAACTGACCGCGACGAGCATTACGTGCACGGTTGTTACATGTTTCTCGCAGGAAACCGAGCCCGATTCGAGGAAAGCGCCGCGGCGCTTGTTTCCTAGAAAAACGTGCCGAGTCGTTCGAATAATCCTTTTGTCTTTTCGTCGGACCTTGTTTCCTTTTTTTCCTGATCTTCGACCTTTCGCGCGGATCACGAAGCGCGTTCGTCGGATGCCGCGTATATGAGTTTCGCGTCGGAATTCCATCGCGCCCTCGCAAGCGTGCTATTAAATTCCCCGCGTTTCATTACTATCGATCCCTTTCTTCTAATAAGGACGCGTGACTCAAACGGGTCAAGAAAACTGATGGTCACGCGAGCGAGAAGCGACGAGGAATAATGAAAAATGGGAATTTTCGTGGAAGTTTCCAAGCCGTTGCAAGCCACTCGTTACTTTTCTCGCGTGTATCGGGACAGAAACGACGGAGTTGATCGGGATCTCTAACCACTGTCATAGATCGCGTAGTTACAGTCGAATCACGTACAATTATCGCGTGGCCGAGACAAAAGGATCTCGGCGAGCATGCCGGTTCGAGGAAATTACGTAAAAAGGTAAAAATTGCAGGATAATTCGCGATGCGGAGTCGCAACGCAACGCAATGATCGATTTCAAACTGTGTGGACAAAAATTTCGATCTCGCTAATATGCTAACTCACGATTGCACAGTTTCACGTGAATCGATTACGTATGCTAAATAGTTAGCTGACGGGCTGTCTACGGTACGATAATAGCGATATAGATGGAACGAAGCTAATAGCTAAATCGTCAAAGCGATTTGTCCCTAGTTTAATGACGCCCATTAATTCCTGTTAGCGTACCAGCTATTTGCTATCGCATAATTCCGTCTAACAACGGTCTAGACGCCATTAACGTGTAATTTAATTGATGCGCGATCCGCCGAGATTGAAGAAAATATTAATATTCGATTCCCCCCTGTTTCTTGACCGCAGGTGTTCCACGAGGAAGTTCTTCTTTGCAGTGGGACGGCGATCAACCGGCGGAAAGATGGAAGATTCCCAGAGGTAAGAATTTTAATTTCCACCTATAAAACACCGTGATCCATCATCGTTAACCGAATCGATCTTTGTCATTAAAGCGAATTACTTATAAACTGCTACATCATACCGACAACAGCGATAAAAGAAAGAGCGTAGCCGCGATTAAAAACCGTACCTAGATTAAGACCAAAATATGAGCAAATTCGGATAGTCACCTGTCGAACGTGCTGGCTAGAAGGGAACTTTTTCCTTCGGTCGATTCCCTTTGACTAGAATCTTTTAACACGACCGAATAGTCTATAAGAAGCCCGTCAAAATGAAGACGGATGAAGAAATAATTGTCTTTGACATACAGCAGGTGGCAATCCAACGCCATTTTTCTCCCCGAGCCCGTTCAACGCGTAATCGTCGCGATTGATACTTTTCATTTTCTTCTTTCCCGCCATATATTGTCTCTCGTTCTCCATTACACAATCGATTCCTTGGTTTCTATATAAAAATGTCAATTGTATCTATTACGCAGATACGAAGATCATACCATATATAAGACACGATCACCCTGCAGCCTGCGAAAACTGAGAGGTAAAGGACTCTTCAACCTATCAAATCGTAAAAAGAACGTATCTCGTAGAGTACAGCAGGAGAAAAGAATTTGTTCGTGAGGAAAAGATGTCGAGTCGTTAGACTAAGTTGCAGAGAGCATATATAAAACTCGTTTCGCGGCGATGGTACGTCGGTCACAGGACACGTTTGCGTTTGCAGACATGGTGCCGGCGCGGGTAGTACTGTACATGCTGTCCTTCTCCGGATTCACGGTCTCGTTCATGATGAGGAACGACATCAACATCGCCATGGTGGCGATGGTGAAACCGCCATCCGCGACATCGGAAACCAATGTCGCGGTGACGTCTCAGCAGTGTCACGGAACACCGAACGCGCCGTTCTCTAACAACAGCACGCCGATCAGACTTGAGGTACGATCGAATACTCGAGAAATATATTGTGAATTCTGTCGCGTGAATTTTTACTGCTTTTCCAAGAAGGTCCTCTGCGCGTCGAACGATTTTCTTTTTCGAAACGTCACCGGTAACGTCGCGTAATTTTTGTTTCCCAAGAAGCGTTTACGGGTGCTACTCCCTCGCAATGGCGGCTCGTTACGTCGCAGAGGTCGCATCGATTACGATCGATCGTAACCAGAAGTGAATTGCCACGTAACATCACGCGTGTCTTATCTTCGTCGCGAAAACCGCGTTACGAAAGCTTATTAACAGCGGAACATAATAATCCTCGTGACTCGTTAACTTTTTCCGCCGTCGGGCTGAAATTGGCAGAACGATTAAAACCGCGATCACGTTACGATTCGCTTATACGCGACTGGAGTCGAACGCGAAGGTTTCTCGAATGGATTAATACCAATGTCGATTTCCAGACGCAGAGCTTCCGCGAATTCCGTAACGATTACTGCCGACGGCTGTTTCTATATATATATAT
>NIJG01000031.1:3494356-3526058 GCA_002201625.1 Euglossa dilemma
GGCTTCTCGAAAAGACATCGTACATTCCGCGTGTCATATCCACGGGTCTGGAATTTTGATTTATTTTTCTTTCTTTCAGGATCAAGGAGAGTTCGACTGGAGCCCGACCATCCAATCCGCCATTAGCGGTTCGTTCTATTGGTGTTATATATTATCGCAAGTTGTCGGCGGAGTTCTCACGCAGTATTTTGGCACAAAAACGGTTTTCGGCGGTTCGCAGCTGATCACCGCAGTCTGTAGTTTATTGATGCCCTCCGCAGCGGGAATTCATTACGGCGTCATGATCGCGCTGCGCAGTATACAGGGGATCGCTAGCGTAAGTTTCTTCCAGAATAGAATGGGACAAGACGAAAAGGGGAAAAGAATCGAGCCGAAAAATGCAATTGTAGCGCTAACTTATGCATTACACGTGTTTAGGGACTCACGTGGCCTGCGATGTATGCCATCGTCGGACATTGGATCCCTCCAGTGGAACGGTCGCGTTTCATGTCTTCCTTTCAAGGTGAGTAGCAACCGGTGCTAACGACCTATCTTGTGTATTGTAGCGAAACTTCGACACACACGGCGCCGGATTCGCGCGGGATACTAGAAATCTAATTTCAATTCCGTATCTGTTCACCGTTCCTTCTTTCTGTTTTGGTTTCACCGATGATGGATAATGATTAATATGGTCTGACGCTTCTTTCAGAACACGAGAAGCGGAAATTCGAATGAGAAGCACGTTTTATCCTGTTTCGATACAGAAAAAAAAGAAAAAGAAAAAGAAAGAGAAAAAGAAAAAGAAAAAACGAGAGAAAAAAGAATAAACGAAAGGTTTTGTTTTTTTCAGTCAAAATTCACGGATCTACAGATATACAATGCGTACATTCGTTTCAGTCGATTTCGTATCGAGAAATGAACGGTCCTTTCATTTTGTTCTCTGATTGCTTTTTAAGCTCCACGTGGTTGCATTCGCCGGACCGAGGGGTATACTCAACAGCAACCGCTCAACAGCATGAGAAAGGCCGAGTATACTTCCAGCTGGTAGAATCAGCCAGGCTCGTCGGCAACATGTTTTGTATACACGTTAATATTTCTCAACGTTATCTATTTTATTCTTTGTCAGTCCTGCCGCCATGGGGAATCTCGTATATGCTTTTGTTCATGACCGACCGAGGCAATAATCATCCTTCTCGCTTAAACTTTCCCGGAAACGATCGATAACGATTTACATAACGGAAGCGATATATGTGTATTATGATGTTCCATATTGTTTCATTTGTTTATTTATACTTTTTTTTTATCCTTCTCATTCGCGTCGTTACGGTCTAGCCTTGGCGCGTGTAACACCGTGCATCTCTTCGCTGTCGTTGGTTTCGCGGAAGAATCGTGGAAGAATCGCGGAATATCTTTTGTTTCGTTGATCGCGCGCAAATAATCGAGACCGAGTTTAAGATAGAATTGTTCCCTTCGGAGAGATCCATGCACGATGGTCAAGTCTTTTCTCCAACTTTACAACGCGACAAGATTATCCGTATGCTTACAGACACTTGTTATCGCTCTTTTTCTACTCGACGTTAATTTCAAAATGTAGCACAGTTTGCTCAAATATTTGGAAAAATGGTTTTCCCGTTTAAAAGAAAAGTAAGACGAATTTGCATGAATCTCTTCGAGGAATCGATTCGTTGTGCTTGTGTTGATCGTTCCGACAAGTCGAACGTTAGTCGAAGAAATCCAGTGAGAAGATTATCGATGATATTACGCAGGCTCGTTTGCTCCTTGCTCTTGATATTTTCAGATATAGAAGTTTCATTGTCCTATTGTAGCCAGCATTGTCACCTGCGTTCATCCTCATCCCGTCGTACTAAGTCTCTACTTGAATCGCTTTACAGGGTGAAATATACGCCACTGCTGAAGAGCGATCGTCGCCACGCATGAATCGTACACGAGCCAAGGCGAAGCCATTCGACAAGCATCATGTTTCAGCTTCCTTCCGGGTCGTGGGGTGAGCTACTCCTAACATCTAGATTATCTATATTCAGGGTTCAGCTTTGGCATCGGGATAACCTATCCACTGTGCGGATTCATCATCGCTCACTTTGGATGGAGAGCGGTCTTCTATACGACAGGCAGTATTGGTATCTTCTGGTGCATTTTCTGGTACTTTTTCGCCTTCGATACGCCCGCCGCGCATCCCAGAATATCCCAGCAGGAGTTACGTTACATTCAGGGCAGCGTTGGGAACCAAGTTCACGGGTCAAGCGAGGTAAATCATCGTAATTTACGATGTACGGGCCATTTGAAAAATTGTACTCATCGGATTATTTAAAATTAATTTGTCGTTTGAAGAGTATGCCAGTCCCGTGGGGTTCCATTCTAAGGTCCTGGCCAGCATGGTCCATCGGGATCACAACGTTCGGAAGAATATGGGTGCATTACATCTTCATCATCTCTGGACCAATGTATATGAAGACGGTTCTAGGATTCAGCATCCAAGCGGTATATGCTTGAAATATTCTACTCGCATCTTGTTAGACGTCTGTTTTATTTAGTTTTCAATTGTAATAATTTACGTTATCTTTTCAGAACGGAGTGCTTTCCGGTTTACCTTTCATCTGTAGTTACTTTAGCTCCGTTGCCTTTTGTTACGTAGCTGACGTACTTGTCACGCGACAGATCATGTCGTTGACGAACGTCAGGAAGGTGTTCACCGCCTCTTGTAAGATTCCTTTCAAATTCAGTTTAGTTGTAAAAATGTCGGTGTCGTGTCGGGTAATATCGATGTTGTTTATTTAACAGCACAAGTAGTTCCTGGTATACTGTTAGTGTTGATCGGCTACCTAGGCTGCAACATCGTTCTCGTTTTAGTAGTGTGGTTCATAGCGGTTACCCTTATCACTGCTGCCTACGCAGGAGCTATGGCGAGCATCGTCGATATCGCGCCAAATTTTGCTGGTGAATAATTGAATATGAATTTTAATACCGCTATTTTACGGAATGTATTTTTGCTATACGATTTATTTTTACTAGGTCCAATATTGGCGTTTGCGCAAACAATTCACATGTCCGCTAGTTTTCTATCACCGGTCGTAGCTGGTCTCCTCACACAAAAAAGCGTAAGTGACAGTTTTATTTCATTTTAGCGTCAGCTTTCTAGAATATGGCGCAAATGCCCTTCTCGTAAAATGGATAATATCATACGTGAATTTCTGTGTTCTTGGATCACGTTAATCCTTTTTCCTTAGCTCATAACAGCTCGTTACAATCCTTTGTTGAGAAGCTCATAATCTCCGCTTTCATTGTATTCCTGTCATGAGAAAATGCTTATATACTTTCTTCGCATATTATATGCGACGATCTATTTTGGCGAAAGTAACGTAGGAATTCATTTCACAGCAAGCACTCGACGCATGGAGGCAAGTGTTTGGGGTCACTGCATGTGTCGCATGCGGTACCTACATTGTGTACCAGATTTTCGGTACAGGTGACATTCAACCGTGGAATTATCCTGACCAAAAGTATCCGCAATCAGTTCAAGAAGATTCTCAGCCATTAAATGAATCGCCACAAAAGAACGGGATAATTGTCAAGTCTCGGTCAACCACTCCTGAAGAAGCGTAACGCAATCGTGTTCACTTGTTTCACAGCAAACAAGCACACGCGTTACGTTTCGTGTCTGGAACAGCTACAAATACTTCTGCCTGGGTCTCGAAACGGAGGAAACCTAAAATTATATACATATATATAGATATATATATACACACACGTATACATACGCGGGAAATGTCTATTTTTTTCGTAATATCTCTGTATTCATGTATATAGAGATGGTAGTTGGTCCGTGATGAAAAAGAAATGATATAGCATTCAGGGTAATGTACGTTGTAACTTTTCAAAGATTATTTTTATGAAGATGTATCGAATAACGCGCAAACGCTTCGGTTCTTGCCCATTCTTGCGTTTGACTTCACGGAAAGTTGTATCGAGATGAAAGCACAAAGGCAATGTCAATCGACGATAGTTTGAGTTCTCACGGTCCGAATCGACGATGTGTTAGCGTACTGTCTCTGTGATTAAATCTTTCCTTCGTATTCCATTTGTGGAATAGATCTCGTAAAAGTATCAAAGCAACAGTCTTCAAAGCTGTAATAGTCCGAATTAATACCTTTTGTCAGTCTCAAATGTTACATGAATAGGATCAGTAGCCACGATTTACAATCTTGATTCGAAATTTCTGTAAACAGAAGACTGATAGATTTTTTCAATGGTATACATATTAGCTTATCTAAGCATTTGAAAATAGTTGCTGTTTACATTCACATTCACGTTAACTGTTTTTGGTTTCGAGAAATTCTAAAACGTCGTTCAAATACGTACAAATAAACACTGTAAATTTGGTTGCAAAAGGTATGATAGTTTCTTTGCAAAAATTGTCATAAAAAGTTTAAAAAAAAAAAAAAAAACACGCACTTCACAGTAGAATACTCCTTTAATTGTTCGAATACTTCCTTGTATAGGATATAACTTGACGACGACTTAACTGTGGGATTTATAATTGTCTCCGTCTTTCGTTATTATCAATATTACTATGTACTTTAAAAGGTTCTAAGTTGTACGCTTGTAAGATCGTTCATCCGTAATTAAGAGATTATCGTGATAAGTAATCTCTGTCTCTTTCTCTTTCTCTCTCTTTATCTCTACAACTTTGCCGGTGATATTTTATTAATTTGTTAGATGTAAGAAAAAGGTGTTTGTAAAGATTTCATATAATGTGTACTTACGTAGTGTTCACAAAAGCGTCGCGTACGTTGAACGTCAAATACGCCATAGAGTAGAAGAAAATAATACATAAAACGAAGAAGGAAAGACAGAAAAATTACATTTACTACACTAATCGATGCCTTGCATTAGTCGGAGTTTTCTTTCATTTTAATTAAATGGGTTCAATTAGAGAAATTACTTAATACCTATTTAGTACTTACGTATACTCTGCGATAAGTTAGTTTCATTGTTGTATCATTGTTAACACTTGCTAGTCACGTTTTGTTGAAAAGAATCGAACATTTTAAGAATGGATAAGTGTCTGAAGAAAAGGGAGATCAAATATTACATAAAAATGCAAACTTTTTGTGCTCTCTAGAGGTAGTTTTTCTTTCCAACTCGACATTTAATGATTCCATTCATATAAGTTATGCGATGTTAAGAGACAATCTTTTGCAAGTATTGTAATTTTAATTATTTTTATATTGGCGCGGTTTAAGTAACGCTAAGCCATATTATTCTCTTTATTCGTTATTTATAAGTACGTTTAAGTTAGATGCGAATACTTAATAGCCTGTAGGGAATGAGTAATACATATGATTCATATTGCGCAGAATTTGTAGATAGTATATCGCGCAAAACTTAACGAAAACGAAAACGGTTCCATGCATTGGTACTGGTATCGGTGTGTGTACGAAATTAACACGAACTGCACGCATAGGCAATTGCCACGTCATTTCTCTTATTTTAAACCGAACAATCCACCTGTACGTTTTCGTGTTTCTGTTTGCCATTGGCGCGTTCAATAATTGTAATTCCAGAATTGTTTACGATTTAAAGTCTAATCAGCACGCCACGTTCATATGACACGCAACACGTATAAAATTTCAATAACTATGGTCTTCGACGACATTGAAAATATCGATGGACCATGAGTATTTCTCAAACAAACTATGCCATTTTGTAACCAGATCGAGCGATCGCCATGAAATCAATGGCACGAATTATTAATACTATTATATACATATATATATATATCTACATATGTACATTTATGTACATATTATGTATATATATGTATATACATACGCAAATGAAGAAATATATAATTACATATAATTTCAGTAAACACAGCGTTCTTCATTGTTAAACCTATCTTGCGTATCGATTCAGGGTTTTACTTGAATTCTGTTTACGTCGATCCTACGCGATTTTTGCGTTGTAACAGCCAATATCAGGAATTGTTTGCATCATACAATATTATCGAAACGCTGATCCTAAGATAAATCAGATAATAATTGGAATCTACACGTTGACGTTAGCGATTCGCGGAGAGTTTAATCGAACGATAAGTGTGATGCAAACGACCTAGCCAACGCGATAAATAGCCCCGAAAAGAAAATACGAGATTGCGTGTTTATGTACTTAGAGCACCGTGATGATATTCGTACAGGTATTAATTAAGAGTAGATATCCCGGTATTCTGTCAAACAAACTTTTCGGTAACGCTACTATTAAAAGCTTGCGAACGAAATCTTCGAAAATTTATGGCACGCTGTAAAATGCGTGTTTGCATCTTTTAATGATCAGACGTACCCAGAATGCGACCACCGACGCATAGGAAATTATAAAACAAACGTAGCGATATGTTAACATTTCAACAGATTGCTTACCCTGTACGTTTATGTCTTCGGCTCTCGATATTTTACCGCGTAACTTCAAGGACAGGCATGTTTGTCAAAAGATATTCTAAAGAAGTTACCGATACACCTATATGTAAAATAACAAGCTCGAGTACTCGTCCGTGAGTTATTTATTATTATATATCTCTCGCAACACGCTCTGTAGGGATCTCTCGCTCTTCGTCATGGTTCCTCGGATGGTGTAGAGCGAGAGATCATGGAAATCGTCTCCTGCGATCGAGTCATGCTGCGGAAGGTGTGTAAACCTAAGTTTACGTAAACTGGTCAGTGAGAACGAGGGTAGTCTTACCTTCTCCTGTTTGTCTATCGCGGCGAGAATGGTCACCATGGGGGTTCTAGTAGATAAAAATCCTGTCTAACTTTAAATTAAAAATCTTAGAAATCTTGGAAATCTTCCGAAGATTTCTCGAGGTAAAAAACAGAAAGAAACCCGAGTATTCGTTCTTCTTCAGCCATTTGTCCTTCGAGTTTTTAAGAATAACACGAGACCTCTTACGAAGACCAATCTACATTGACTCCCACGCCGAGATTCGCGGTAAATTTACCAAAAATATCTCTCCACGTGGTAACGCGCAACAAGCGACGCAATCGCGTAATTCGGCTATTCCGAGAAGCTGTGATTAGATCAATTGTATATCGAAATTTGTTTACACTACCACCTGCTGAAGCAGCTCCGAGAACCATCGTACGATTAACGGCGTTGGTACATCGCTGTCATCCCTACCTGGAAGCTCATCGTTCCTCGATCCATCACTCGGCAAACAATACCGGATAAACATGTCCGTATCGCGATTTTCGGCGAAGCTCGTCAGTAACGAAGCAAACCGAGCGATTCTCAAAATTACCTGCGGAATAAACGCTTGTTTGTCACGATGTAGGAGTTCATTGAGTGGTCGTTGACGTCAGAAACCGTCAGTGCATAGATTAGATATGCACCGACCTAAATATCTCGTCTCGTGGTAGTGAAATGATAGGCGGTTGACCGATGGGACAGAGAAATGGAGAAGAAATGGAAGAAAAGTCGGGAAGACAGAGAGGAAAAGAGGAAGAAGATGCGTGGGAAGCGAACGGAGTACTATTTCAGGAACTGTTCTAGGTCAAGAACGTACGGTCCGTTGAAAAGGAGGAAATATTCCACGCGCTCCGTGCTCGAACTTCGAACCGTGCACGTTTCCGAGACGACGTGGAATACTGGTCTTGGTGTGGACGATCGATTTCCCGGCGATATCGAGCCCGATGTCACGGGGACCGTTCATGAGCTGCGCGATCATCGAGTCGAGAGGCACGGATGTTTATCGGGATATCAACGGAGACACGTATAAGATATAAGAGGGCCAGCGAACGGCAGTCAGTGTCGTGCTGGAAGTTGCTTTAGATCGTACGCGATCTCCAGACCTGATACACATCGTTAGAGACAGAAGAGCAATCGAGGAACGGAGCAGACATGCGGTGAGGCAAATATTTTGCTTTCCGCGCGACCCGCGCGCCTGCCGGCTGTAGGCCGTTCCGGAACCTCGTTATTTTAACACGTGGATCGTTTTCTCAGGATCTGGGTGCTATTCGCCGTTTTACTCGTCGTCACGGTACTCGCTTCCGATACGTTCGCGAAGAAACCCGGCAAGGAAGTGAACTCGAAGAGCGGACATGAGAGGAAGAAGCGAGATGTAGCGTACACGAAGTGAGTTGGAACGGATGCAACGCGAGACGCGTCGTGTTCTTTGAACTGTCGCGAGAATTGCGCAGTTTCTTTGCTTACCATCGATTCTTTATCTTTGCCGCGGGTGACGAACTTTGCTTTCTTATCGATTTTCCGCGGCGAATCTCTGCGACGGTGTCGGGTTTGTCTGTTTCAGGGAAGACGTGGAGAAGGACGGAGAGAAGAAGACGCAGTCGAAGAAAAGGAAGAGCAGCGTGTCCGAGGAGAAGAGCGTAGAGGCAAAGACCGAGAACGTTGCCGAGAACGAGGAACCGAGCACGGAACACAAATCGAAGAGCAAGAAACTTAAGGGAAGGGAGAACGTCGATCCGAAAGGCAAGTCCAAACACGAGTCCGCCAAGGACAAGTCTAGGAAAAAGAGCAAATACTCCGTGGAGTCGCAAGAAGTCCACCAGAAGAACCCGAAGAAGCTGAAGGAGAAGAAATTGAAAAACCGAAAGGTCGAGGAGCAAGGTGGTTTAGAGAATGAGAATGTCGACAAATCCGAGAAAATGCCGAAGGAAAACAGGAAGGAGAAGTATCAGAAAAAGGGAAAGAAGGTGAAGAAGGTGGAAGAGAAGAAAGTGGAGGAGGAAGAGGAGGTAGAGGCACCGGTAGAGGTAGAAGCAGAGGAACCCAAGGAGAAGGAACGCTCGAAGAAGGAGAAAAGGAAGGGCGAGGAGAAAAAAGAGGAGAAAAATAGGAAGAAACGAGAAGTGTCTCAGGAAGATCCGGAAGATCTGGTAGAGGAAGATCCGGATGTACAGGACACGAACGAAAAGTCAAGCTGCGCGAAAGAAACGGAAAACGAAGAAGCGAGGGAAGATTGCGTAGATGGATGCGACGAGGCGTGATGCGTGAATATTTTTACATAGAGACATCCTAGAATGTTGTGTTCTATCAATCATGGTTCATCGATAGGTCATTGAAAATGTCGAAGTAATTTCGCTCGGTCCAATAGGGTATTGGCTATGGCCAACGCGATATCTCTCGTATCTCGACGGTCGATCGACCAATTACAATGCCTTGCGTTATACGAAATGTCGTTTATTACATCTCTGTCCACATTGAATACAAACGTTACGTTATTTACAAATAACAGATCGCCGACAATTAATCACCTGAATCCGTCGACCTCCTCGAATCGTGCCGACACAAATACACACGGCGTGGCTTGTCTTCGAAATACGCATACACGTTGAAAGAATAAATATTTTTGTAAATCGTCCTCTGATGTTTGCACTTGGAAACCTTTCCCCTTAACTTTCTTGGGCCTTGAAGAGCGCCCTCCAACCGGTCCCGACGTTATTCACCGACGAAACGTATTTCACGATCAGCCGATTATTCGTGGACACGTAAGGCGCCAAATCGTCCTGCGAGAATAGAAAGAAATTTAGTTTAAACAGGCTCATCGATCGCGATCGATCTCGATAGTTACCCCTCCGCAGAAAGTGGCGGTATAAATTTCCTCCCCGCCCGGCGTCGCTTCGTAGATCTGCACGATGTTGTAAATGTAGTTGCAGGTCTCCTTCGAGCCGATGTCGAACACTGGGAATTCCAGGCGGATTTTCAGGCCGCGTGGCACGCTGATATCCCACGAACAAACGATGTTTTCGCGATATTCGTTGGGGTACATGGGCGAAGTGAATGATCCGGCATAATTGTATATTCGACCGCCACAGCCACGACCTGCGTACGATTATTCGTTATCAGAAAGCATTTCAACACGATTATTCCGAGCCGTATATCTTCCACGTATTCCACGTTAGGTCCTCTGCTATTATATTTTTACTCGGTTTGTTCTTATTTGCTCTCGGTACATACGACGCTGCGCGTCACCTATAAAAGCCTTATCTGCTGTTTAACACGCTCGCGGAGCGACTGTCAAACAACAGACTGATGTATCAATATCAAACTGTTCCACTTTCTTACCTTCGCTGGTGGTGGTGTAGGTGATATCGTACGTCTCGTAGTTAGAATGCCATTCGGACACGGAATGTAGAGACAGCTTGTTCCCGGTACTGAAAATAGGACTGGGCACATCCATCGAGCATATCGTCGCCAATAGCTTGCCATCGAAGCCACCTTCGAATACCTGCGCGAATGCGACGCGTAAGAAGAGAATCCAGGGTCTGGTTACGCGGAATGCGAGGAACACTTACGCGCAAGGAGGTGTGCGTGCACTCGGTCGAGTCGTACAACGTCAATTCGTTGAAGTATAGAGAGATGGTATAGTTGTCGGGAGCTGTGATCGTGAATAAGCAGTCATCGATACCCGAGTGCATGATTCGACCTTGCTCCGCCGTGAAGTTCCAGTTACAGGCCGCTTTGCTGTACTCGAGCTTGAAACCTCTATGGCCGGAACTGAACCCTTTAAACAACACCTCGACCTTCTCGCTGTGACTGCAACCGAACGAAGGATTTACTCTCCGAATTGGTAATTCCTGGTTAAATATTTGCTACCTACCTGTAGTAATCGTGAGGCAAAGTGTTGCCGCAGTATTTATACGCGGTCGACGAGGAGAAGTCGTTCTGTAAATCGTTAAACACGCAGTTTATAAACGGGGACACGCGAATCTAAAGACGCGGAAGAACGCAAATGCGAATAGGTTCGTTTCGTTACCGTGCTGCTGTATATGTCCTTATTTTGTCCATTCCAAACGAAGTTCTCGCCGAAGCCTTCCTCGATATACTTTCGATTCTGCGTGAAAGTGATTTTCATGTATCGTTCCAACGGCGAATTTTTTGTAAATTTCGCAAAGTCTGGAGTAGATTTTAGAAATTACCTGCGTATCCGTGATTTGAACGAAGTCGGTGTCGCACGTGTCACTCTCCGCGATATCCATGTTCAAGAATCGAATCTTTAGTTTCTCGGCGCTCGAGTCGATATAGCTCAATATCCAACGACACCTTGAGCCAGGTTGATACATAAACGGATAATTCGGCGACGTGAGTATAAGCTTCGTGCCGTTTACGAGCGGAGGAGCTAAGCTACACAGGGCTGAAACGATCGAATTGTTAAATATTCTTTTCCCGAACAACCGATCGATCGATGATCAATTGACTTTACCATCCACAACGTCGAATGTTCCAATCGCACCAGCTCCCTCGAGGGTTCCATCGCTGAAAAATCGTATCCAGAGCGTGTTCGAGCCGGACAGTATAGCAAGCGGGGGTTCGTTGCCGCAGTATCTTCCAATAAGCTCAGCCAAAGGCCCGGAACCATCGCGAACCTAAACAACGTAATATAACATATACGGGAAAAGAAACGAGAGCAAAGGTACCAGAATGGGATCAAATTTTACCTCGATATAATCTCCCGTGCACTTGCTACCATTTCCGTTCATAGCGTTCTTAATATCCATGCTGTTTATAGTGAATTTGATGTTCTTCCCTTCCGGTGCTATCACGCGCCAGTGACAGTCTTCCAGGCTATCGTAAGTCGAGCCTTTCTGCGTCCTGAACGATTGCTTCGGAACGTCGGTTAAATTAACGAAGCCACCGCAACCTGCCTCGACGTTCTTCACGAAAAGTACCTGAGGCATACGCAAGTTTCAACGTCGAGATCTTTCAGAGCAATCGAGCAACTCGAGGATTTGAATGGTAAATCTGGGGACAGGAGAGATTTACCTTTGCGGAGAAACCTTTGAAACTGAAACTCTCGTCCGCCATGAATTCAACTACCATAGAACTGCTATTGGACTTGAAGATTGGCATATTTCCAGTCAGGTTTCCACATAGCGTAGCCAGTTTATTTTCTTCCAGTACCGGCGCCCCATCGTAGACCGTCACTTTATCGTACATACACCTGTAAGACACGCGAATCGTTGCGAAGTATCCGTCATCGAGCTGAAACGTGGTACAAGATACCTGTAGCTGTCCTCGAGTTCGAAAGTCTCGAAACGCAGAACGACGTTCTTGTCTAGGGGTGCCCGAATTTCCCACGAGCAGGTGTGTCCTCCAAAGTATTCCTCGTTGTTCATCAACGGTGAAATCTCCGTGGGTTCTGTTATCAGCCCGCCACACCCTTTCGAGGAGGAAAAGAGAAAGATTAAATTCTCGAGTCGAGTAAAACGAGTCACGTAATTTCTCGATATCGCTTCGATCGGTACCATTCAGGTAATATTTGAATAAAAATCCGCTTCGTTGAATGTATCGGTCGGTTTTGAAGATGATCTCTGCTCTGTCCCTGGACATTAGTATCGGAGGCTTGTTCTCTCCGCACCACACTTTCTCCTCCTCGTTGTATCTCTCGGTGTACTTGATCGTCACGTTGTCGAAACGACAGTCCTTGCGACCTACGATTATCGCCAGCGCGTATTTACCGATACCTTTCCGAGTCTTTCCTCGTAAAACTCATTCATCCTTACCCTGTTCCACCTGGAATTCCACGAACTGTACGATGAACTTTTCCTGCGGGGCTACGAGGGTGTAGTTGCAGACCAGGTTTGGTTTATAGAAATTCGGGTACGACGGTGACACGATGACGTTATGATGAGAGGTGACGTTGAAGACACCACCGCAGTTCTGGTACCACATGGCTCGGAATCCATCACCCTGGACAGCCTCGTTCGAATGGAAGATCACCTTCATGCGATTGCCCGTGGTATTAAACGGCTGTGGCGTGTTTCTGCCGCAAATCTTCCCAAGCTCCTTCCACTCTGCCGCGGCGGTTTCGTTCGCTCCCTTTATCCACTGGAATATCTGTTCGAGAAAACACGACGATTCCTTTGAATTCTCGAACTTTGCTTCCGCCTTGTTTGTTGGCTACCTTCTTTCTCGCGATAACGGCAAAATCAAGCACGACTCTACCGGTTAGTACTCAGCCTGACGTAGAGCCAAGTTTGTCGCCTGGATGCAATGGAAGCCTATCGCGTACGAACTTTTCATTGACATGCAAGTTTCCCACGCACCTGTACGTAATCCTTCTCGCAGTTAGGAGAGCTCTCCAAGTTGAAACGGTCCACGAATTCCAGGCCAATGTGGTAGCCGTTGTCCGCAGTTATTTCCCAGGTACATTCCGCGTTGTTGGGGTACTGAGACGGGAACCTGTGAACAGGCGCGAATCGCGAATCATTCGCTCGATTAAACGTTCCCGTGACCCGCTCTATCTCGCGTTATCGCGTGTTCAATTACTTGGGCGACGAGATCTCTCGATTGCTGCCGCGCAGGGCGCCGCCGCATCCGTTGTTCGCTGGCTCCAGAGTGAACTCGAAGTCGCTCGTCTCCTCGTCTGTCATATACTCGATCCATAGTTCGTTAGACGTGCTGGTGATGTTATACGGTTCCATGTGTCCGCAGAATTTCACGATCTGAGGCGACAACCGTCCACCGTCCCTGAGAAAGAGGAACGTTGAAAAATTCGCAAATCGTCTAGTCCTGGAATTCCGACTTAAACCAAAGCGACGACGTTTAATGGTATACTATTTGCTCGCAAGTAACCTGATGCTGAGGTAATTCCTGTCACAGCCGCCCATATGTAGTTTGTTCAGATGGAACTTGATCATCTCTCCGTTGTCCGGATAATTGGCATGCCAGACGCAATTTATAGGAAAGGATATATTCCTAGGTGCGCTTATCACGTGCGACAGTCCTTGAAGGATGCCGCCGCATGGCTGCCATTTGTACTCGAGCTGGAACTGCATCGGCTTGGCGAAAGTACCGTTCACTATCTGCAAATTTCGCAAACGTGTTTAACGCCTTAGTTTAACACCGCAGAGACGCCTTCCCTTTGCTCCAACACTTACGGTCAGCTTGTTAGAGTGCTTCGGACTTCTCAAGTACGTCGGTTCCGAGAAGTTGCCGCAGATCATGCCGTTACCTGAAAACGGGAAAACACGCGTCACTCATTTGCTCGAGCTGTTAACCGAATGCTCGACTTTGTTAGCCTCACCGATTAGGCTGATGTACTGATAATTGTAACAATATTTCGAGTAAGAGTAGCCACGGAACGCGCCGATCGTGCCGGTTACCATGATCGACAACGTCAATCCAGTATCGTTGTCGTTGTTCGTTAGACTCTGCGGTGCTTCGATGTCCCATTGGCAGAAGTAGGACGATTCGTTCAAGGGTCGGTATTTCGGCCCTGTCAAGTTACCACTGACTTGCGTCAGTACTCCACCGCAGGCTGAAAAATTGAATCACGAAATCGTTAGGGGGAATACATTCGATCAGAGGAAGAAATCATGCTGTCGCGAACGTACGAGCTGGTGCTACGCCGTAGTAGCGTAATTTAAAGCCACGATAGCCCGGTTTCGAATAGTAAATGATCATCATGGTGTTGTCGGAACTCTTTACTTGCTGCTCAGTCGTATTCTGTTCCACCAATTTGATCCTAGACCTGAAGTGGAAGTCGTTATAGAACTGAAAAGACAAGAAAAGAGTTGAAACGACGGAACGACTGGGAGTCGAGACTTCGACGTTGTAAGTAATCACCGATAAAGAGTAACCGATTCGTGTTTCGGCGGTTCTGGACATAATGTCCATGTCCTGTATGTCAACGACCACTTGATATCCCTTTGGCAGCTTGATCCTCCAGTCGCAGAATCTACGAAGGATCAGACGAAGACGAAGCGTGCAACGTTTAATAGAAACTAGAATACAGATTATCGACTACTCACTTGGAATACGTTGCAATATTGGGGTACCCGTTTGACTTTATCGTACCTTGCATCGCGGTGAATTCGCCCCCGCAAACTGTCACAGACATCGCAAAATTTTATTTCCATCGCGACCGATAATCCACGCTTCGATACTAACCTTCTCGGCTTGCAGAATAATTCATACTAAATCCCCTGTACGTGGTATACGCGAAATGGTCGGTGTTGAAGATAACTACAGCTTCGTTGGACGCGGTTTCAACGGGCTCGGGTACGGTCATACCGCAGTAAGTTCCAAGCTTGTCTGAGAAGAAGGGTAGTTAGGAACCAAGGCGAATCGAGTCGAATAAGCTCGCTGGATTTGTTTCTACTCACTCGTGTCATTCGTCGGGGTCATCTCGATGATCTCCAGATAGTCGGTATTTTTGCAATATCTATAGCCGGGCAAATGCATGTCCAAGAAGCTGAACTTCAGCGTGTGATCGGTCGGCGCGATTACGTGCCAGATGCAAGTCTGGTTTCTCGGGTAGAAGAACGGATAATTCGGAGACGAGATGATGCCGTTCACGCCTCTCACGATTCCGCCGCAGATATCTGTACAATTTTGTTTCCATCTTTGGCTCGATCGACGTGTCTTTAGACGAGGAACATTCGTAGAACCGAGAAATTTTTACGGAAACGAACCTTCGATAGTCAATACAGCCTTGAAGCCGTTTTTCGGCTCCGGAATGTCCGTGTAGAAGTAGACGAACAGCATATTCCCTGTACTGATCATGCTATTGGGCGCCACGTCTTTGCAGTACCTTCCCATCGACTTCGAGCTATCCGTCCCGCCGTCCCTTACCTCGACATACTCTTTCTCGCAGCTAAAACCGATTTTCTCTGTTACCGTTTGCGCAATATCAACGACTCGATGTTTTAAATTAGCGAGTGGAACGTGAATTCACTTTAAGGTATAGCTCAGGTCGAATCTTTCGACGAAATGGATGGAGATCCTCTCTCTACCGGGCGCCATAGCGGTCCACGTGCACTCCGTATAGGGATGCGGGATATTTGGGTAATTCGGCGTGCTTATTTCCCACTGCTTGTTGTGACTCGATAGTATAAATTCACCGCCGCACTTGGTGCTCACTTGCCTGGACATGTCATGGAAATTTTTAACAAGCTCGTACTCGAGGCATACGCGTACGTCGAAGAGCAAACGAGTATGATCACCTGTAAGTTAATTCGAAGTTGACGTTGGACCGAACTCCGAACGCTTTCACGTACAACCGATTTCCAGTGGTTTCCAGAGCTTTCGGCGTCACGTTGCCGCAGTACTTGCCGACACCGAGCAACGGTGACGACATATCACCGCCATTCTTCAACTGCGAAGATGATAAAACATTGAAAAAGATTGTCGTTAAAGATAGCTCGAATTTCGGTTTACCATCAGATAATTGTTAGTACACGTCCAGCTAGGACCTTGCTGTATGGACATCTTGGTGATATGCACTTGTATCGTCCGTCCAGGTTTCACTTCGATCACCCACTCGCACTGCACCTGCCAGAAGCGTTTCCCTCTGATCGATGTGGCATTGTTAATCTCGATTACTCCGTTCGGCCCCTCCAACTTGCCACCGCAATCTGAATCACATCGAGTTTCGGTTACATTCTTAAACGTAAAAGCGTCTTTTTAAAGCAACGTTACCTCGATAGACGAACGCGTTGAAGCCTGTCTTGTTCAAGTAGCTATCCGTCTCGAACTTCACTGTCATCACGTTGCTTGCCGCCAGCTTGGTCGACGTAGAGTTCGCTAGACAGAGCTTTTGCAGCAACTCGGCGTTATCCGGGGATGTAACCGCGTTTCCGGAGTAGACCTCGACAAAATCTGCCACGCAATTGGTAGACTCCTCCAGGTCCATAGATAATATTCTCATGACTAAGTGAGTTCCAGGTGGCGAGGTGAAAATCCAAGAACAACGAAGGTTGTCCTGATAACCATCCGGCCAGCCGGGAGAGGAGAAGTCGTAGGAGCTGTTCTGGGAGTCCATTAAAGCCACTTCTTGGTTGCACTCCGGAACTGTGACAAGACGCGACATTACGTTCTGATCAATCGGTGGAACCATGTTGAAACTTACACTGGATGACCACGTTTCCGCTGTACAAGTCAGTGTCTCTTGGTATCTGAAGCCAATTAAGATCGAACCAGCTATCGTGACGAATGGAATCGGTGGACAGTTCGATATAGACTACGTTAGTGGCCGAGGTGAGTGGTTCCGGTATATTCAAACCGCAAGCATTTAGTATAAGAGGTGCTTCGTTGTCGTAACCATCGTATATCTGTTTTGAAACATAGAGCGGAGGTTATAGTTAAAAATTCGAGGAATCGGTGTTGCTAGAAGGAGGATATAAACGTTGAAGAACCGCTATAGAACGGAGGAAAAATGATCCGAAATTAACATAAACCGTAATTTATCGAATGGTATGCTTACTCTGAGGTAGGGGTAGCAAACGTAATCGAGACTCTCGACAAACAGGTCGGTGATCTCGATTCGGATCAGCCACCCAAAGTCAACGGTGATTCTCCAGAAGATAGTGGTTCTTTTCCTGAAAGGCATCGGGTAAAGCGGAGAAGTGATTCTGCCCATGGGTCCAGTGAGTTCATCCCCTCCTTCCAGGGAAAATTCACCGACGAACCCTTTCCCCACGTCGTCTCCGTCGCTTTTAAACTTGATCCATAATGACTTGGACGTTTGGACGTCGTCTATGTTGGTCCCGCAGGAAATGCTGATCAGCTTCCCGATTCCGCTGTCCTCGCGAATCTCCAGGTAATCCAGATCACAGTTTTCGCTTTGCTGCAGATCGAACTCGGCGAAAGTCAGTTTGATCCTGTTTCCGGGCGAGTTCTTCAGAATCCAGATGCACTCGGAGTTTAAGGGATAAGAGTTGGGATAGTTCGGCGAGGCGATTGTTCCCTTGTACGAGGTGTATGTCCCGCCGCACGCTGCAGTGCAATCGATGAGATTTATTATTCCAACGAGTTAGATAAAGGGAATCAAAGGATTTCGAGTTAAAGAAACTGATCGATGCGTCTGATCTCGCATCGGAGAGCGAATATCCCATAGGGTGGAACACGAGTGGAACTCAGTCGCTCTGTGCGCGTTGGACGTGTCGGACGATAAATCGTTCTCGACATCGAAAGGATCGAGAACGGTCACCGAGGAGATACCGAAAACGGCGTGTAACGCGGAAAGGCGGACTGTTTTTTTTATTTACCGGAATTTAAGACGGAGTAGGTGAAGCTAACGTGCTCGATAAAGTCCAAGGTGGCGGTCAAATGCACGGTGAGTGCATTGCCAGTGCTGGTCACTGGCAGTGGTATAACGTCCTCGCACCACCTGCCGCGAGATGGCCCATCCATACCTTCGCCTTCGAGGATCTGTATATAGTCGAAGGCGCAATCCTCGTCCCAATACCTGTATATCTCCATATGCGTAAACGTCACGGTCACGTGATCGGCTGTAACGAAACCAATCAACATTCAAGAACGAATTCGAAACGGAATAGATCATTCGGATCTTACCTGGATTCTTCGCGACCAATATCCATGTACAGTTCGCGTTAAGGTCCGTGTGATCGGTGAAACTCGGAGTTGGGACGATGAACCCTTCGTTCTCTACGACGATACGAGCACCGCAAGCTTTGTGGTATCGCGCTTTGAACCCTTTCGCCGATAACATGCTGTCCGATCTCATCACGATCAACATTTCGTTGGTGGTTGACACGTAGGACGGCGGAAGTTCGTTTCGACAATGGGTTCCTAACAACCTCGAGTCCTTCGTTGGTCCGTCGTATATCTGCCGGAAGAAGAATTATATCTAAAAGCGTCTACTCTGCTATCGTTCCAAACAAATACCCGAGCATTCGCGAACCTGAACGTAATCGTCGGTACAATTTTTCGAATTCTCGATGTCAAAGTCCTGGAAAGTGACATTGACAACGTAACTATGATCCACTTGTATCAGCCAATTGCAGTTCTGCTTGTTGGGATAGTTCTTCGGATAATTCGCGGAGAATATGATTCCGCTGTCGGCGGTGTATCTGCCACCGCAAGTGATCGGAACGCTTTTGTAGCTGATGTTGAAGCCACGCAACGCGTAAAGCGAGTCGGAGTGGAATTTCAGGAACATGGCGTTCCCAGAGCTGGTATACACTAAGGGTTTCGGGGAGTAGCAGAGTTTGATCAGCATCGGTGCCTTGTCGATGGTGCCGCTGTAAATCTGCAGCCAGTCGTAGAAGCAACCCTTTTGCTTCTCCGTGTTTATCTGAAAATGTAAGATCGCACGAGTAATGAAACGAGTTGCTACGCCGCGAGTCCCGAGATACTGACATCGTGAATAGTTAGCTCGATGCTGTGCGTGTAATCGACCTCGATCAACCACTCGCATTCGATATCCGTAGGGTAAGAAGACGGATACCCGGGTGACGTGAAGGAGTCGGCGGGCTTTGTCAGGTGTCCACCGCAACCGTCGACCACCCACTCCAGTCGGAAGCCTCTATACGCGAATATAGCGTCCGTGATAAATTTCACGAACACTTGAGACTTCGTCGAGTGAATCTTGGGCAGAATTTCGGTGGTGCTGCAGATCTTCTTGAGCAGATCTTGAGGGTTATCCTCCATGCCCTCCCACACCTCCACGTAGTCGTAACTGCAGCCCTGTTTACTCATGTTCTCGAGGTCGAAATGAGAGAAGGTCAGGTTGATCTTGTTGCCTTCAGGGGCGTCGATCGTCCAGCTGCAGTTCGAATTGTGCATATACAAGTTCGGGAAATTGGGCGACTCTATCACACCGTAGAACCCGTGTACCTTGTTCTGACACACTGAAAAACAAACGTGTTTCTTCGTGACGCGGTGTTGGACAACGCTTCGAGCTTCGGAGTTACTAATCGAGGCGGATTTAAACGCGAACGAATAAAGATCGTAATGGAATCCGTGTATACGAACGTCTATCGTTCTATCGTTAACGAAGATCCGAGGAGAAGACGCTGCTCACTAATGCGAACAAACGCATATAGGGGCGAATATCGATGCATATGGGTGAATACCGAATTCATTTAAGGGGCGAACTTTAATGCGATCGCTGAGGAAATCGACTCACGTGTTTCATACTTGAGATGGAAACCGCGACCGGAATTCGTAAAGTCGCTGCGGAACCGAATGTTCACCACGTTCGAATTCATCGAAATGGTTTGCGGATAAGGCGTGCCACAGTATCTCTCGCTGTTCCGATGATTTATCCCTTCGGATATCTCGATGTAGTCGAATCTGCACTTGGTCTGCTGTTCCAGTTGTAGATCGACTATTAGCAGTTGTACCATATTGCCCTCCGCCACCGCGATTTTCCACGTACAGTCCGCTTGCGTCATATACGGCTCAGGGTAGTTCGGGGATATAATGTCACCATAGGCAGCGTTCAAGGTACCACCGCAGCCTGAAACATCGAAAGAAACGATCGTCGATGCTGCACAGATCCTCCGAGCGATCGTTCGAACCGATGTCTTTGGAAAAGTTAGCAAATTACCGATCGTGGTACTGTCCCATTCTATGCTGAATCCGTTGAACGCTTTTACTTCGTCGGACACGAATTTCAGGTATATCTTATTCGTCTGACTTATAATTTCTGAGGGAATAGTGGTCCCGCAGTATTTGCCGATCAACGGAGAGGTCGAGTAGCCACCGTTCCTGATAAAGAAAGAATCAATCGTATCGTATCCGTGTCGACTTCACGACGACGAATGCGAACTTTTACCTGATTTCCAGATAATCGAAGAAACACGAAGAGTGTTGCTCCAACTTGAAATGCTTTACATTGAGAATCACCCTTTGCTTGTTCGGAGCCTCGATTACCCATTCGCATATTTTCTTGTTCGGGTAATTGAGAGGGTAATTCGGCGATTGCAGAACGCCGACTTTCTTAATGAAATGACCGCCACAGGACTTTGTGGAGTCGATGAAGAAGGCCGACGCCGTGAAACCCTCGCCATATACCGTCGCGTCCGAATGGAAAACCAAGGTCAGCTCAGTTCCTTGCGTCTGTATTAACGGCGGTTTATTCGAGCCGCAGAAACTAGAAGATTGAACGGCATTTTTATCATCGCTAATTACGAGCCAAACCTTTCGTCGATGAGACAATTCGTACATACATCCCTAACTCTTCCCTGCTGGTGGTCATGTAATTCTCGTACACCTTGACATAATCGCGGCGACAACGCATGGTCTGTTCCAGGCCGAATTCCAGCCACTTCAGTTGCACCACGAATCCCGCCGGGGCTTGTATCGTCCACACGCAGTCTTGATTGTTGGCGTAATGATTATTCGTTGTGGGTACCTGGATGACTGACCCGCTCTGCGTGTATAATCCTCCGCATTCTATGACATAAAATCACGCGTTACGGGTGAACGGACTCGAAGAATGTCCGATAGAGATCTGCCGGTTATCGCGATGTAACGACACCGTCTTTCCGAACGCTTATCTTCGGCCGACAAAGCTGTACTTACTATTCTCGATCGTCGTGTAGTTGGCCAGGAAACCACGCCCTTTCGTGTTCTTGTACCTGATCATCATATAATTGTGCGTGGAGTAATAGAATACGTTATCAGGGGATAGGTCCAAATCGGCGACGCAAAGATTACCGAGACGGGTGGCGTTTTCTCTGGGACTGTCAAACACGCGGAAATAATTTAAAAAGCAATCATTCGCGTACAGTCCACGGATATCTATGTCTAATAAGTGCAGCACGATCCTCTTGTCGGCTGGTTGTTTGATCTCGTATACGCAATCATCGTCGAAATTCGGCCTTTGCTGCGGATACATGGGCGACTGAATCACGCCTGATTCCTCGGAAAATATGCCGCCGCACACCACCTTGTACGAAAGGGAGAAGAGACCTTTGCGTACGTTTTTGGACGCGAACACTATCAGCAGCACGTTGTGGCTCGATCTGACGGTTGGTGGAATCGTGTTGCCGCAAAATCGATCGAGCAACAGAGAATCGCTGGTCTCTCCGTCGAAAATCTGAGAGAAATTACGGCGTTGAGACGTCTTCGCGTTCTTCTAATATCAAAACGCAAAACACGCGAAAAGATACCTCGATGTGTTCCGTCATACAGCCAAGGTCCGATAGATCGAATTGACTCCAGGTGATTTCGATCCGTTTGCCGATGGGCATCTGGATTTTCCATTCGCACTCCAGTGCTCCAGCTTTGTTCTGATCCGTGGGACTCTTGATGGTACCGGTAGGAGCGGTGTAAACATCGTTGCAACCCGGAATGCCTGAAAGAACACCCTATGATTCTAAACGACCCATCGTATCATCCTCGTGGCCGAGATCGTTATCTCGAATGTCGACGGTCACCTTCGATGGCGGAGTAGTGAATCTGAAAACCAGCATCTTGACCAGCGCTGTCGGAGTGGAAGTAAACCACGGCTTCGGAGGCAGGCACGACGAGGGGCGGAGGATGAGTGTGATTACAGTAAAGTCCGAGTCGCTCTTGATGGATAGTGCTGATCTGTTGGAAGTCGAGATAAACAGAGTCGGAGCGGCGCGCAGGAGTTAATCGAGGAATATGCTTACCTCGAGGAAGTCGGCCTGGCAGGTTGGATGTTCTTCGAGCATCAGTAGCCCGAAATGGATCTGTATTCTCATGGAAGGTCTAACGGTAATCTGCCAATAACAGTCCCTGTTCGGCGGATACCTGCCCGGTGATCCAGGCGAGCTGATCGTGCCGTAATCGTCCGTCAAACTGCCGCCGCAAACGGGCTTGATGCTGTTCCAATGAAACTCGAATCCGTCGTTAGTTACGCTGTCGTCGGAATGGAACCAGAAATACAAAGAGTTATGCGAGGACACGATATTCCCGTTCTCGTGGGGGAAGCTGTTGCCGCAAAATCTGCCGATCATCTGACTGCCGGCGTTCCTGCCGTCGTGTATCTGAAACGCGTTGTCCGACCAACGGATCGATTAACGATACGGGAAACAGGAGGCAAACAGGAGGGAAATAGAGGAGAGGAGGAATCGGCTAGCCCCGATACCTGCAGAAAGTCGAACTTGCAGTCGGTCGATTGCTCCAGGTTGAAACGGGTGAACGTGACGTTTAACACGAGCGAGCTGTTGGTGACCAGGACCCAGGCGCAGCTCAGCCCCTTCTGATAAACGCTTCCACCGATCGGGAACTCGAGATGTCCCACGAGATTACGGGACACACCGCCGCAGGTCTGCCGTGACGTTTCGCATCTGCTGCCGGTGTAGCTGGATGTACAGTCGCAGGCAGCCACGCCGTTACTGATCACGCATACACCGTTGTTTTTGCATGGATTCGGCGTGCACGGATCTATTTTCACGTTACATGTGGCCCCTGAAATAATCGGTAACGCGGTTGATCGTTCGACGCTTGTTAATCGAGGCCAAAGGATTTTTACCAGTGTATCCAGGATTGCAGGCGCAAGTGTAGCTTTGTCCGATATCGATGCACCGGCCGTTCACGCAGGGATTACTAGAGCAGAGTGCATTAACGGACACGTCGGTCGATGGTTGACAACCTTCAGGACCGATTCCATTGCCCACCATGCCGAGCGGACAACGGCACATCACGTAGGTGCTTGGCAGAGTTGGATTCTTCACGCAGACGGCTAATGGATGACAACCGCCGTTGTTGATGGCGCAGTTGCCGACGTAGGTACAGGTTACGCCGTCGCCTTGGTATCCCATGGGACACGGTCCGCACATTCTCGAGCCCTGTAAACGATCGCGTGCGCCGGATTACCGGAAAGTTTCCTCGATCCGTTACAGAAGGTCACGACAAGCGTTTAGCACCTATCGGTAGACGCATCGCTACCGATACTCGCGTAAATTATTCCAATTACCATGGTATTGATGCACTGAACTCTGGGTGACGTGCTGCAACCTCCGTTATCCGCCAAACACTCGTCGATGTCGATACAGTAATAACCGTTTCCCGTGTAGCCTTGAGGGCAAGAATCGCAGAAGAATGTCCCAGGAGCATTCCGACAAGCGACCCAAGGATTCACGGAACACGGCCTATGATTTCCCGCGCATTCGTCCACGTCTTTGATGCAAGCTGGATTCGGGCTGTCGGCTTGCCAACCCTGGAATAACGAAATAGCTTCGATAGTACACGGAAACCGATCGTTTCTGAAAGCAAGGGCGGAAGAGTTCAGTACCTGATCGCAAATGCATGTGTAACCTAATGGTGTGCCAGGTTTGGCCACGCAAACACCGTGGCCGCACAGTTCGTCGGAGGTTTGCGTGCTACAAACGGAAGACTTTTTGTTGCAGTGCAGGCCGAACCAACCTGGGGCGCATTCGCACCTGTAACGCAAGCGAAATATCGTTAAAATTGAAATATCGGTAAATTATCGGTAAATAAACGCAACGATATTTCGGGAGAGGATATTTGATCGAAAACCTATATGATCCTGGAAGGTTCAAACAGGTAGCTCCGTTTTGGCATCCAAGGTCTGTTCCCAGCAACCTAACGCACTCGTTTACGTCCATCACGCAATTTGGTCCCTGCGATATCGTTACAGGCGAATATCAATACGCGAAACGTGGATTAAATTGGTCGTCATCATCGATATTCTATAACTCACCTCCCAATTCGAGGGACAATGGCACTGGTACCCTTCGTAAAGATCCTGACACGAGCCACCATTCTGACAAGGGTTGCTGGTACATTCGTTTTTCCTCAATTTCGTTTCCATCGTCCTTACTTTTTCTTCGACACGCCGCACCTACGAGTATTTCAACGATTATCCAAACGTTCGATTAAATATCCAGAGATTCTGTAATAGTTTGTACACGTACTCGATGAGCGATCATTCGAATCTTGGAATTCATCCCCGTGGTAGACTGAAATTAATTAGGCGAACCGTTAGTTATTTATCGAGTTACCCGTAATGATCGCCTGTAAGGGAAATCTTGTTCCAAACACGCTTACTTGGTTCCTAGTCGCAGCTTCGGGTTGCAGCGAGCTATTCCCATCTCCGAATCCTTTCATCATAGCTATTCTCTTCTCCAAACCTTCCGGACCCTCTACAATTTGCGTCAACCGGTGCAAATTCGCCTCGACCTCGGCCAGATATCCGGTTCTCCATCTCTCGATCAGATGCGTCGCGCTTTCCGCCTAGAAAGGAACCAATTACGCGATCAAAGAGATGATCATCCGCGCGATTCGGAGATTCTTGAGAAAAAAAGGACCGTTCCCGTACAGCAGCAGCGACGTAAAGCAAATTAACATCGTTCACGTTCACTTGGCCATCTCCTAGGGTCCTCAGGGTGATGTTCTTGTCCCGGGCGGCGGAAATGAACAGATTTCCGTCCCGAGACTCCAGCACAGGCCTGGAACGCGTTAAAAATTACGTTTATGCAAGGTCGCGGGGGCGAGAAAGTTTCTTTTTCTCCCGGCGAGAGATCGGATCTGCCGGAAATTGCGTTCTCCAGACCTTTCGTCCATCCATGCCGCGCAGAATCCCAAGCAAGTCAACAGCAACCATTGCGACGTCGTGGCCATGTCGCCCGCGATGCTAGCAAACGTCCCTCGATCGAATTTTATTGCGGCATCTCCTGCCGGATGTTGCGCGAGATTCTTCCCTTCGCGAAGATCGTCGCGGACTGCATCGAATGATCAGAAACGAGGCGATATCTTCGGTGGAAAGTGGGCGTATTTCGGTGCACTTATCGTGGTCCACCCAGTATCGGTTACACCTCCATGGTGACACGTCCGTGTTACGCGTTACCAGCTTCGTTTTTCAAATAAAATATATCTCCGGACGAATCTTTCGTTTAAATTTCATCCGGGAATTTTATTCGTCCAATTTAAGTTTAATAAGTTTCTTCGACTTCCTAACTTTCCTTTAGGATATTCTTTTCCCTATCGTTCCCCGCTTAAAACTTCCTCTATCTCGAAGCGTTGTTTAACGGTATTACGAGTGTGCCGGAAATTTCTGACTAACTTTTTAACGCGTCCGAACGAAACTTCCGCGTGTAATGGACATTAACGCAATTCGAAACGTCCTTCGTTACGAAGACGCTGATTCCGTCCGGGAAATATACGTTCGGCGACGGAGAATAGTAGACCGCGCAAACTTCCCGAAGCAGATACCATCGTATCGTAAAATATGCGAGGCGAAAAATTTCAGAGCGACCGAGAAGGAGAAATCGTTTCGTTTTTACAGAGATCGCGGATAGGGAAGAATATTAATCTTTAACGGCCCCTGTATCGTTTACTTATATTTCCACCGAGGAAACGCGAGTCGTATAGGCGAATCGTATAAAGAGCCGATAAAACAAACGGACGGTTCAAGTTGATATTTTCCAGGAAGAATATTTACCCAAGGCCGCCGCATTGCGGAAAATAAACACGTTGCGTTATTATTTCATTATACACGGTGCTTTATCCGTGCATACGAAAGCATTGTAGCAGTTGCAACGGGTTGCATAGAGAGGTCAGCATGAAACCTATAGAAGAATCCGCGGGCGATCCGGGGAGATTCGAAATTGGGCGGGAACGGTCGGAGTGGGCGTCGCAGCGGCGACGGCGGCGCCATCTGCCGCGGGGATCCGGAAGCTGCGGCACGCTCCGAGTGACCGCATAGCCGCCGTTCCCGTCGAAGCCGGACAGTATGGCTGCCGGTTCGCTCGCGTTAGTGGTGTTCGTCCACGGTGTTACGGTGCGTAGTCGGCGGCGGGTGTGCGTGCTCGGTTTTTTGCCAACGAGACGACGCCGCACGTGAGACGTGGACGTGCGGACGGAGACGAGATCGCCGAGGGGACGCCAGGCCGTGGGGCGAGACCGACCAGACACACCACAGAGATGCGGCGGAATGTGAAAATTGTGTTGCTGCTGTCATGCGCGTGGATGTTCGCCTTTGTTTACTACTACCACACGTCGCGGGACACCAAGGTACGTCTGTGAATCGTCGTTTAATCGCGGTTAGAACCTCGCTGCGTAATCTCGGCCGCCATGTGCGCGTCTTTCCGCGATCCGAGCGCAGCCCCACGCGAAATCCATGCGAACGTTGCTTGCAACCCCTGGCCGTCGCGTGTACTCTCTCCTCTCCGAATTCTTACGATCCGATATCGGCCAAGGTGTAGGAGAGTCGGATGTCTTTCCTAGCGACTTTCCGCACAGCCGAACACGTAGTTCCGCGTTGCTTTGTTTACGCGCAGTGAGTCGCGACATTTCGATAGAACGGAACGCGGCTCTCCGCGTGTCAGCCGAAATATCTCGTCGCGATGTTTACACAGCCGTTATGCATGGTGTTCGGTAGACGGACAGCCACCGCGGCATTCTCCGCGTTATCTCGATGCTCTCGCGACGCGAGACATGGCCAAATTCGTTGCTTGCGTTGCTTCGGTTGCTTCGGTTCCGCGTTTGAATCTGGAACGGCCTATCACGTGACCGGTTCACGTGTCACGCGGAGGCTGGGAATTGGACGAGTGCACGGTGAATGCAACGCCAAGTATAGCGAACGGTTAACACGCGGTGAATAACGACAGCGCGTGCAGGCAGATTGCCGCGCGAGTTATTGCCCTTATTAACAACGTTCGACCGTTGGCGCGGCTTTGCAAACAATTCCAACCGCTCGTGCTCGTCGCTTGGAACCCGCGCCGTTAAATCACCTGCCGGATGTTTACCGGATATTCGCGAATATTTGCGCGTTTCTCGTAGAAAAATTATTTCCGTAACAGGACGTCGCGAGTCGCTCGCCGAGAAATTAATTACCGCGATAGACAGATAGCGACGCATAAAGGACACGGAGAGCACCGAGTCCAGGATTCTTTGATCGCGAAGCTTCGCCGAGTTCTCTTTGAGGGGACGAAAACCGACTTTCGCCTGCCGTGGTTGGAATTACTTTTCCGCGCGATTTTCCACGGTTTTCCTCGATTCCGCAACTGGTTCCCAGTTCTTGTTAGCTCTTCCCGTAAACACGTTAATTAGTCGCGGCGATTGCGCCCTGGTGCACGCCACGGGGAAGAGAGTGAAAGTAATTCTCGGATGTTACACGGCCGCTCTGGTAACAGATATTTACGTCTTACGTGGTGCGCCGACCAATCATTTCCGTGAGCCATTAGCCACGATGCTTCGCGGCAGTTGCAACGAATTATCGCTCGGACGATGCCATAGAAAGTCTCTTTGATTTAAGTAACTTGACCGATGTTCTTCTTCCGTTCACCGGAAACCCGCCGTCGCTTAAATCCCCCGGGGACTTGACGCCAGCGTAAATACTCCGGCGGATTAAGATTCGTTGACCGTAACTCGTCGGAAAATATCCCGCGAATTTACGTGTTTACGCGAAGTTCGGCAATGCGTTTCACGCGAGACTGCGAGAGAGGATCCCGAGACGAACACCGACGTCCGCCGCGGCGCCACCGACCAATTTCCATAGGTCCTCCGAAAGCTAAACACACCGTTTTGGTCCCCGTGCATCATCGCTATTCGAGGCGCGAAAGATGTACGATAGATCGTTTATCGACTAGAGAATGAACCTTTGCGAGTAACGTGTGCTCGTGCAGAAACTACGAGCGCAGAATAGAAACGTCGGAGATCTCGCGTGGACTTATTTCCGAGTCACACGGGGTCTACACGGATGTCCGCAGGGTCTACGCGCGGTAATTGCAAGGAGACTGCGAAATCGCGTGCAATTTCGACTAGCAATAAGCGTAACGCGAAACATTTTCCGCTTTAATCGCGATAGCCGAGGATAGATCACCGACCGGTGAAATTTCCCGTTTGGCGAAAAAATTCCAGAAGGTCGATGGAAATTTCGACCGACCCTGGAACATTCCGCGATAAGGATTCCTCGGAAACTCCAGGAATTTGTTATGTCCGGATTATTCGCGCGCGATACCCCGCGAAATTAATAGGAACCTCGCGGGCTCGATCCGCCTTTCGAATTATCCCGAAAAAATCCACGGCGGAACACGGAGTTGCTGACCTGGCTCCTGTTACAGTCCCACTACAGGCTCTGTATTTTTCAACCTTTTATTCGCATCCTGCCCCTTGTCTGTTCGTTATCAACGAAACATAACGATACGAATAAAGTCAATAGCCGTATTTTCGGCGGAATATTAAAACGGTTTGGCGTATCGACGAGCTGCGTTTCATACACCGCAACTTTTTCTGATTTATCGTCCCGTAATTTTCTGGCTTCGTTCGCCCCGGAATGCGCGGAGTGTTGCAACTGCAACGCTGATATTTCAGCGTCCTTTCTTCTGATAAAATACCGCCACGTTATTACACCGTCGCCCGTGCAAACCCGAATCCATCTACATCCGCGTCGCGATATCCTCGATTATTTTCGCAAGAAACGTCGCCATCCGTATTCTACATTTTTTTCTCCCGATCGAAATCCAGGTCACGCAATTTCACGGAGAAAAGCGGTAAAAGGAAAGGAACGGCGGGATTGCGTCGGCGGAATGCACGCGGAATTAAGCCGCGCCGTTCTCGAATTTTTGTATCGATGCCTCGTTTCTTCTCCCCCTCGGAATTTCACTCTTTTCGCGCCATCTTGCGCCGCACTCGCGGCCATCTCGATCCAGATTCCGCTCGATCGGAATGATCTACCGTTAGCGAGGAGGAACGAGCGTAATCGACAGCCCGTTACCGCGTTGGACAAGCGAAGTGAAAGCGATCCGGAGGCGCTCCGAATTAGAGTGACCGTTATCGAGTCGGTTTTTCGATTCACGAGTCACGAGCCGTTCGGACCTCGTTTGTTTCCGTAACAACAGCTGTCGTTAGCGGTAACACGTAACCGAGGATAATTTGTTCCTCGGCCGACAGTTTGCTTTGAAATTTCTCCCCATAGCCTGGACCGTTCGAGGCTCTTCTTCGCATACGCGCGAGCTTGATTCACCGGGTCGGCGCGGATTCCACGACATCGATCCTCGGTCAAAGCGACGAACAATTGGCCAAGGCTCGCCGGAAAATTGCAGCGGATTCTGAAAAGACTGGTTAATCCAATCCAAGTTATTATTGGAATCGAAATAACGTAACCGTTATAATGGCTGGATGTAACGTGATCGATTCGGTCGCGGCGATATTACGGTTGAAATTGGAACCTGAAATTCGTGTTCGAGCTCGTAGCAATTGCGAATTTCCTCTGATTCCGCGTCGAAATTATCAGTTGCTCGAGCGGTCGACGTTTAAATCGGGGGCTATCAATCGCGATAATCGAATTTTTGTCGTGACAGAAAGACGCGGAGTTGGAATTCGATTGCTATGATTTTCGATGTTCCAACGCGATAACGAGACCGCGGCCGATCTACCGTCGCCACCAGGGGTATTCCATTTTCCTTCGGCTCTTACTTTTCTTGCTCGCTTGTTCGGTTAGACGTTGGAAACTGCGGGATCGATCGGGATCCACGGAAAGAACGATTTCTGCCGTTGGGCCGCGATTTTCTGCCGTCGGTGGCGCGGCGTTAATCGTTGACGCTCTAATGGAGCGGACTAATCGCGCGATCCTGCAGGAAACGATTCGGCCATTAAACTCGAAAGCCGCGATCCAAGCGTTTCCGCGCGTCTCTGTCGAGTTACGATGATTGCATGATCGAGTATTCGGGACATCCCTCCTCCTCCGTGGAGATCCGCGGGAAATCGCTTTCCTTCTTTGTCGATCGACCAAAAATCTCCGGTTCGACCCTTTCTCGCTCGCCACCCTCGTCCCGTGTATCTTTTCGAAAGTTCCAACAAGTCGGAAGTTACGAAAAAGAGGCCAGGCGTGTTCGATTAAACAGACTCGGAGTTTAGGAAGGGACGGCGGAAGCGGGAAAGGATTTTACGCGGCGGAACGGTGGTAAAACCGTTGACAAGTCGACGTTGAACGCGACGTCGATGGCCGGTTAAAATTCTGAGGGGGTTGGTTTGGGGAACGGGGCGAAATCAGCGATAAAAATGAGAAGGTGGCGCGCGGCAGCGCGGCGAAACGGCGCGTAGCAACCACACGTAGCAGCGACGCCGAGCCCGGCGTCACGGCGCAAAATACGCGTTGTTTAACAAATGGTCCGGCGATATTTTCGCGTTGTCGGCCACGCTAAACGGTTCTCGTCGCTGATGTTTATTCGTTTCGGCGTAAATCGCCACGAATTTCGCGGAAACTTTACAACGAGCTCCCGTTTTGCGCTGTCTATTTCGCCCACTGCCGTTTTCCCGCGTACTTTTATTTTACCCTCTACCCTTTCTACGTAATCGTCCAATTTTCACTTCTCTCTCTCTCTTTCTCTCTCTCTCGTTTCGCCGCAATCGAAAGTACGAAGGTTTTATAAAGACGGCATTGCTCGCGAAAATATAAGGCTATCCCGTGCGACGCGATTTTTCTGAAATTCTTCTCGATCCAAGCGAGAAAGATTTAAAAACCGCTGCACGCGGCTACGATTTATAGGGACCTTTTATCGTCTGCAAAGGGCCCTCCGCTGCGTTGGCGAGTGTTTTGATAGAAGGACAATGGAAAGACGCGCGGGCTAGAGGGTTATGCAGATACAAAAGCGCGTGTACGAAAAAAAAGTTGAATAATGGACGCGGTTGTCCCGTTCCATTCGCCGTGTATCGTTTTTATCGGCCCGTTCTCCACTTTAATTTCCGTCCATCGATTCCATCTAACCCACGTTATCGGGCGATTGTAAGTATTTCTTTTTAAAGAATATCGTTTATTGAACACAAAGCGAGCAATTGGCTTTCGATATTATCTATCCGACGTGAACGCGGTGTGCGGCAAAGCGGATTTTCAAAGGAATCCGGGAAGATCGGCCGAAATCTCCGGATGCCCACGCCGAGCGATAGGCCCGTAGGTTGCGATGAAATTCCACGGCGGGAAAGAATCCGGGATCGAAAACGCGATTCTCCTCTTCGGATCACCGGCGCGGACGCGGCGTCGTTTTCTATTTAAAAATCCCTCTCGACGTCC
>NIJG01000031.1:3526139-3586729 GCA_002201625.1 Euglossa dilemma
GGCGCGCAGCCACTCGTCCAGACACTCTTTTCGAAAGCTTTCTTCGCTCGAGTATGTAACCCGTGGCACGAGCGAACCCGTCGTTTAGCCGGGTGTAATATTCATTCGCGGCCACGCGTTTCCGCCGAATTTCCAAAAGCAGCTTGCCAATTCCGCGCACACGCGTGATCGCGCGTGCCACGCGTTTCGTTAATCGGCCGAGCGATTAGAAAGCGACGCGAATTCGTCGCCGCGCCAGCCGAGTTCACGATAAATCGGCTTAGCCTGAGTTTTTTGCGCGATTTTTGAGATTTGCATTTCGGTATGTCATTTCCGGGAAAGCTTCGCGGTTCCAGGTATTAACGCGGAGTTTTGCGGGTTTCCTCTATTTTCAGATGCTTGCACCGTCGTCGCGACGAGTCCGATTCGTCGTTCTTTACTTTTGTATTGCTTTCGTGACATCCTGGGAAATATCGGTTCGATAATCTTAAACGCCGTAACGTAATATCCTTTAAAATAACGATAAGAACGTTTTCTAGACTGGCACGAGTCCATTGACGCGTAACATAAGGTCGGTATATTTGGATCTCGGAGCGAATAGTCACGTTTGCATTTTGGTGATCGAGGAGGGCACTTGGCGCGAATACGCGGCTCTCCCGGCATTCTCCCGACGTAAATGTCGATTCGCGGCGAACGGGTGTACGCGTGTGGGCTCAGAATCTGGAAAATAGGGTTGATCGTTGGAGGACCGGTTCCTCGTTTCGGTGACCCGATTCTGCCACGAATGCGCGCGCGCACACGCGCGTGTACGGTATGCGTGCATACCGTCCTCGGTCGAGCATGTCAGCTATTCGCGTTCGATGAAACGACATTCGTGTCCGTTCGGCGAGGACAAAAGAGTAGAAAGGACGGAAATAAAGCGCGCTTTCGACCGCGTCTATCAATTAGCTCGTACGTAAATCTCAGGGAAACTCCGGGCCCGGGGAGGGATAATGATCGGCCTCTGTGTTGTTCCGTTCGCGCTGCCGGTCTCGTTTCTTTTTCTCGTCAGCTGCACCTGCGCGAGATATCTCCGTGAAACGGGATCAAAGAGCGTAGAGTTTCGCGGCGCGACCTAGCGCGAAGGGCGGATTGGAGACCGGGAGGGTTGAAACACCCCGAAAGAATATTCGGCGAGTTACCGTCCGTTGGAAATTCGGAAACTCGTTTCGCTCGGTCCCGTGTAAATACGGTTTCGAGGGGTAGCGATGGTTGCGCGCTGCAAACTGCGATACAGTTTCGAAGATGCGATGCAATTAAACGCGATAGGGTTCCCCGGCGGTGCACGGGTCGTGTTAAATAACCGGGACGCAGCTTGCATAATTGGTCACGTGTAATTGCCACTGAACGCGTTTGTCTACGGTGCAAACGTAGCCGGGTCTCTGTATTATTTGTAACCGATGCAGCAGAGCCCATTTAAATTCGCTTTCCGCGCGGATCCGACCGATCCGTTCGTTACGGAGCCAGCGGCGGGCTGCTGCAAACCAGATCGATTTACCTTTCGCGAATCTTCTAATGGACACTTTGTCGTTGAATCGGATCCCGGGGTTGGGGTAACACCTGTCGAGTCGCCGACAATCGTTCGCTCCACCGTTCCGCCTCTATTTTTGCCTGGTAAACCGTCGTTCCTGGGGCATTCCGATCCCGTCCTCCTATTAATACACACGGCCGTTTCTAATTTTACCCGCGAACGTTCCTCCTCGTCAACGTTGTCCGCGTATCGACCGGTTTCCCCTACGCGGCCCCTCGTGTCCCTGTGTCCGGCTGCGACTCGGACTCCAGTCCTCCCTTTCATAACGTCCGCGGTCTTCCGGTTGCGTTCGCCCCGCGAAAAGCTAAGTTTCGATAAACGGTTAATCGGTTTATTTGCCGGTCCGGGCAAACACGATCGAGATTAATCTCGATCGAGCTTCGGGGTGGTTCTTGGCCGAGCGTTCCGTGTAAATATTTAATCACCGGCCACGGTCTCGATCTGGCTCCCTACCGGAGCTAACCGAGACGGTTATCCTCGGCGTCACGCGAATTTGCATATGCATGCAGCAGAGCATCTCGCTTTTCCCCGACTTGCCCGTATGTTCGACGTCCCCTCTCGGCGCCGCACAAACGCACGCGTTTCTACAGCTTTTCTCTATTTTTTCTCCACCGCGATGAGAAACGCGTTTTTCTCGCTATGTTCCATCGACGTATGGTCTCTGGTTTCGCATCGTTACTCGCGAAGCCCGGCGAGCGTGGTTGATAAAAATAAAAATTTCCTCGTCGGCGACGCGCTGGACGCGCGATCCCGCGATAACGATCGCGAGGGAGCGAGGAGGAATCCTTTCGCGGATGGAATAATATAGCGCGGCCGGGCTCGCAATCGCGACGGCGAATTGTCGGAATTACAACGCGGTTACGAGACAATGGCGTCGCGCCTCGACTCGTCTACGTGTTCCTCGCAAATGAACCACGAGCCTCCCCCTTCCCACCCCCTCTGCCGTCCGTACACGTTTTTACGCGCTTTAATTTCCGCGCGCTGGCAAGTACCAGCCGGAAGAATGCTCGCGTAGCTACGAGCCGGATGAGGCGTAATGCGTCCAGGATGAATGCCGTTTATCTCCCGGTGCTATCATCTTTGAACCACGCTGCATTCGGAGACGCGGAATTGCGAATGTCATAGACCGTATGGTTAAGATACCGTTGATAGGCGACTCGACTAACGGAACGACTGCGTCGCGAAACGAGACCATCGAGATCCGATTCATTCCCAATTCTTTCAAATTCCGACCGTTAAAAAACGTAATTTCCTCCGCCATTGTTGCGAGTATGGATCCTAGAGGAAAGCATCCCGCGACTCTCTCTCTCACAGTTGGTTACCGGTCGCGAATAGTTCGCGCTTTAGCAATAGTCTATATGTCAAGGTGATCGGGCCTACACGGAGGCCCACATACCAATCAACACGATCATAACACGTCGATAATTTACATCGAAGATAAAAATACGATCGACGTGCCAAAAGAAACTGTCTCGACCCTTCGTTTTCGCAAAATTCAGTGATCACTGGGCGAAAAACGAAAGGGTCGAAACTCGCGAAGAAGCACAGCGTCGAAAAATTTCCCACGATCGTGCGCGAGTGCCAAAAACCGGGTTCTCGTTTGCATTCCCCCTGAACATCCGTTCAGGGGGATGTTTCGTTTCGCTTTACGTTTCGAACGCGGAACGGCGAGTCCGCAAGGATAACCGTGATTAATATCTCGAGCCGGGCTGGTAATAAGTAATAGCCTGGACGTAGACGCCGGTGGGTACGCGTGTGTTTACACGAAGCGGGTCATTTCGGTGCGAACAGGCTCGGACCGCGCGTATTCGCGTTCCTGGCCGAGACACGGCCCTGATGAAATTGCTCGCGTCCGTTCATCGGGAATCGCCCGGCGAAATAGGATTTTCCGCGTAGAATCAGCGAGTACGCGGCTGATTTCGACACGCCATGGCTCCGGGGATCGCGTGCCAGTTCATTAGCGTCTCTCTCGATGTCTGAAACCAGCGGCTGATTAATTTTCCCGGTAATTAGAAATTCTCCATTGGCCCCGGGACTTCTTTGTTTCGTTGTTCTCCAGCGCTTTGTACCGCGGCTTTATTGTTTTTAATGCAAACCGTCCGAACGATCGAATATCCGGATTCGGAACTTCTGATCGTTACTAATTATCGAGAGCCTATTGAACGAGCCGATCCTGTCCCCTTTATCTCGCTTTGTCCGCCTCTCTATTTTTTCTCTCGGAGAAATTGTCTTTCCCAGATGTACCGTTCGTTGCGGAAACTGTCGATATTTATTCGCCGGCTGAGACTCCGTTTGTAATTTCATCGGTGCGAGAGAGAGAGAGAGAGAGAGAGAGAGAGAGAGGCGAAGCGTGGAACGGACACGGCAACGGGATGATATTCCGCGGGATAAGGTCGCGGAAGCGGAAACGTTGGCTATTCGCTGGAAGGTTCGATAACGGGGCGAGAAGGACGCCGCGGAGGACGCCGCGGAGAACCAGGGGCCGCCGTCGAGTCGTCTTGTAACGCGTTTGCGGACGACGTTGCGGAAATTGGGTTCGCGGATTCGCGAGCCTTTGCTCTTTCTATTCCGTCCTCGTCTTTGCGCGGAGGATTACGCGTGGAAAAGGTAGACAAAGGGGCCGCATAAAAGCAGCGAGCTGCGCCGTCCCTCTTAGACGCTTATTCCTCGCGCGAATGAAATTATTTTTTCCGCCTCGATAACGAGTGTGAAACGACCGGATGTTGTTGCACCCAGAACGGGTGGTTCGATGCTGTTTCCCCGAGGGGCATCGGGAGTCCCGTGTGACTTGCATGCCGTAGGATCGCTGCCAATTATCAGTCTCGCGTGTTTCGCCGCGGCGTTGCCGCCAGAAAGAACCGGGGCACCGGGGTACTTGACCTTTGTTCCATTTGCGGTGCACGTGATAGATTCGTTCGCCTGAAACGACGGTGCGAACCGCGGCGAACCATTGCCGTCCTTTGTTTTCCAGCTCTTTGATCGGCCAATGTATCGCGAGGTGACAATTAAGGCCAGAGAAGTCCGACTTCGTAAATCCTCCGCGAGCTTACGCGGATTTAGACTCGCTCTTTCCACTCGTCCGACTCTTTCTAGCTTTCCAGCGTCGTCGATTCATTCGAAACGCGTAGAAACGCGTGTCCATCTGATCGATCTTTGTCTTTGTTACGCGGGTTCGTACTTCGGTTGGAACCAGCAGTGTATATCAACATAATCCTACCACTCTGACTAATTACACCTGCATTCCTTCCGCGAGACTCCTTGCGAGGCACGCACAGAGGTTCTCGAGTAAGATCTCGACTGGGAAATCGAGATAAAGCTCGGAACACGATTTAAACCGCGAAAGGTTAAACGTTCGTTGGCTGTTCCGCCGTATTGGAAACGACGACGGCTAGGCGGTCGTAACGAGCACGTTATTGTACGACTACTTCTGCACGGAGGTTCGGTGTATCGGGCGAGAAAGGAACGCGGAGGAACCTTGGGCGGTATCGGCCGATATTCCAGAAATACAGATGGAAAGCGGTGATTCATCGTGGCTTTAAATAGAGGCGTTCTCGAGCTGTATCTGCGAGAGGAAATCAGCGACAAAGATCGGTCCACGTGGCTGTTCGGGCGAGTTCGACGAATTCAGCAGGATCCGTGAAATGAAGGCTGGCCCGGAGCGGCAGACGCGGAAAGGACGGACGTGCCGTAGACTTTATTAGGCGAACGGTTAGGGGAAGGTCGAGGAGGTTTCGGCGTTCTTCGTAGTCCGAGAGAAATCTGGACTAATTAAGGCTAGAGCGTGCGCGACGTAGCTTAATCGCACTTTTCTCCCATGGCTCTGCCATCTGTCGTGACTGCTGCTGGCGTTCGCTGTTAATGGCGTTAATTCTTCCGTGGCTACGTATGAATCAGCTGGCACTCGTTAATTCTATCCCGTGGAATTGTCCGGCGACGTGTAACGGTTCCCCGGCGGATTCGAGCTGAACAATAACGAAATCGTTCCTTCCTCGTTGCGAGTCGCAGGATATAGGGAAGAGGAGGAGGGGGAGGAGGAAGGGGAGAAAAAAGAAGACAAGGAAGAAAGGGGTCGAAGGGGAAAGAGGACAGATCGTGGAACGCTGCGCTGGCCCGATCACGAATGAAGAGGCTCTAATTAAGTGTAATTAACGCGGATCGTCGCGAACATTTTTCTGAAACGCGGCAAACGAGACTGGTAGGGAAAAAGCGGAACACAGAGGGCGAAATACGATTTCGTCTTTCCGTCCGTTTCCCTTTATTCGTGAATATTCGCGCGAAACCGGTATCCCGGTTAATCAGCTCCCTCTGGCTCGGGGAATCGTTATTCGCGGGGCGAGCTTACGCTTTGAAGCTCGTCTCTCCCCTCGAGGCTGCCAAGACGACGCATCTTTTCCTCCCTCTTGTCTTTCGACAACACTGCGACAACCCTCGCGTAGACCTTCGACCGAACCGACTGGAGAACCCTTCTTTCTCCTCTCTCTCTTCCTCTCTCTACCTCTCGTTTTCCCGTCCACGACTGGAGTTCGTTATCCGTGCGTTGGCAACGCGGAATCTTTGACTCTCTCTGGTGGCGATCGCGCTCGACTGCCGGCACGATCGTTGGAGCAGGCCTGGCGGGAAACGTGGCGAGCGTAACCGCACCGGCTTTAATGTTCAGACCCGTAATTAATGAATGCAAATGCCGACCGTTCGCTACGTCGCGGTGTTCGGAGTTTTCGGTTTGCAGACGAAAGACAATGGACGCGTTTTCGCTCGGCGAACTGGACAGCAATGGAGAACACCGCAGTTCCATTAGTTTGGAAATTGTATTTCGAAGAGTTCACCGACGCGGCTCGGCGTCAAACCTTTCCCTCTTCGGCGGTTCGCGCCGCGGTGCCGCGTTCCCTTCGCGCGTCTCGCCGTCTGCGACTCGCCTCGCCTCGCCTCCCTTCGATCAAACGTCCTCTCCTCTCGCCGTGCTATTTTTCCCGGAATTTTCCTGCCATTCCGCGTCAGTGGTTTTTAGACACTCTTAGCGGGACTGGGAACGACTCAAACGGCTTATTGCATCGCGCGAGCATGATCGCGAGAGACCGCGAAACGAAAACGCTCCGTGGAAGACGATTATTTCGCCGAGCTATACCGGCAAAGCCGATTCGCCTCGACTTCTTCTGTAAACGAACTTCCACGGAAGATATCATTCGTGGGGCGAGCCTCGGGAAAACCGTTCCTTTTATCTTCCGCTATTCTCTCTCTCTCTTTTATGCGATACTCGATGCACGGAGAATCCGGAAAATCGTTATCTAACTTTCCGATCGTACGTGTCGCGGTGTTCGTAGATCTATGGCGTATCGTTGGATCAACGATAGGAACGGATTGCAGGCGGTTAATTGTCAGGATTTATTCAAGCTCCAAGGTGCACACCGAGGCAGTTACACGGACATTCGATGCCTCGTTCGGCCGCACGACAATGGCTTCCTAATGTAGCCGATACCTGACATAATTTCGCCCATGGTGTGTTCCAGTCTACGGGTTTCGTCGAGTGGCATTGTGCGGTAGTTTCGACGTAATTGACCCGGGAACACGAGCGGCAGTCGCGAGGAATTGCCGGTGCCTTGATGGTGCTCTTGTCAAAGGGCAGAGTACACCGGCTACCATAAAATGGCATTCTCGTGTTTACAGGAATACAGACAAGCTCGCGATCGCGGTTTTCCCTCGCGGTTTCGAACCACCGTCGGAGAATCCGCGCGCGGGTCGGTCTGGTTTCACGGACGGTTCTCGGAATCACGGTCGAGAGCCACGGGGTCTTAAAAATTTTTAACGATCTCACGGCCATTCGTGCACGCGACCGTTCCCTTCCGGCTGTCGATAGTTTCGCGGAAGCTCTGGTTCTTCGTCGGCGCAGAGAGTCGCGAGATTGCTCGCAGGGACCCTCTCCGAGTATCGATCGTCTCCGGATTGATCGTGCAAGAGGCTCGATGTTGCATCGAAATACCGAGATAACTCGAGCGAGCTGGAATATAGCGCAAGCCGCGTTCCCCGGAGATCCCTCGATCGCTATGAAAAGGTCATTCTTACTGGCGACCGTAAAAAATTCTTAATAAAAGATCCTGGAGAGCATCGATAAAAGCACCGGGAACAGATTACCGGGCAGGTACCGACATTAATCGAGGAAAATGGAGGAGAAGGAGAAAAAGCTAATTGCTTTCCCCGGCTCCGTTGGCCCGCGACGTGCATCATCGTTGTTCCACGATTAACACGTTGCAAGGGGTGGCCACCGCGAGGACATTTCAGCCGCTAACTGGCTGGTTAGCAAGATTTACCAGCGAGTTTCTCGCTTGTTCGAGACCTCGTGTCGTTAGGTGAATCCTCGCAGGGAAATATTTCTCGGTATTCCCAGCGTGACCGACGTCGACCGTCGCGCGACCGCGACGACGTCGCCGGCGACCGACCAGGAGGACGAGGGACGTGTTTCGTCGCGTGAAAATACGAGGAGAGCTTTTCGTCATTGTACGCGGGCTCGAACGGCCGCGACAGAAAGGCGCAGGGAGGAAGAGCCGGGGTTAAAAAGGGACGCGAACACACATGGAAACACACACGGACACACGCGTAGAAAAGGGGTGGTTCGGAGGTGCGCAGAGTGGTTTCAAGTGGGGAGCACGGGGTGGCGTGTGTGCAACCACCTCTGGGAACGCGGCGAATACCGCAGTGCGCAGTATTTATCCGTTTTAATTTTATTTCACCGGCTGTAGCCTCCTCGGTTGCGCGTTAATCACAATTAAATAGGGTCTCCTCCCTGGCGTCTGAGGCCCGAAGAAAAGCAAAAGAGCCGAATCCACCCCGACCCTCTTTCCCTCTATTTGTCCACCGTTCTTCTTCCCTCCCGCGGGATATTCGATAAAATCCGGGCCAAGCTTCAACTCTAATCGCGAAATTTACCCACTTTTATTTCGCCAAACTTAATTATTCCCCCATTACCGCCGGACCGTTAAAATGCCAACTGCCGAACGAATTTTAAATTCTCCTCTGTGTTATCCCGCCGCGGTTCCATCTTCTTCTACGCACCGTCTGGTTTTCTTCTTCTTTTTCGGCCTGACACGCGTATCCGGGATCGCATTAGGCACCGATTTTCCTTCACCGGCGAATTCCCCTGGAACAATAAACTGTAGATCATGATAAATAACCGGGATACAGGGGGCTGGCGGCATCAACCGGGTTAATTTTTAACCCCACCCCGGCATCCGACGAGATTTATCGCGCGCAGCCCTTTTGTTAAGCCGAGCCCGCGTACACGTGTGCGACGCGTGCACCATCGCACGTCGCGGAGCGGAAAAAAAGTCGCTGTATTTTCCGGGAAAGCCCTTTTATCCGGCCCAGGGGTCCAGCTTACGCCGTCATTCGATCTCGCAAATCGAACGATTGTTATCTTGCCTTCGTTGTCGCCTGCTCTTTTAACATGGAAGACCGACGTTATTTCCACCCCGTTCTCGCTCCTTTCCGGCCAATGCCTCTTTCCGATTTACCACCGTCGTATCAGCTAACCAGATTACTTCCGGTCGAAGCTCTACCCCGTTACGAACCATCGTTCGAAATCGCGTCTCTTCTCTTTCCTTTCTTTCCCCTTTCTTCTTCAAATTAAAAAGCAAGAGGATCGCGGGCGCGTTCGCTTTGCCCAGTCGCGCGCGACGCGTCGTATCTTTCGGCGCTTTATTCCGCGACGCGGCGCAAGCATTAAGCCGAGCGGCGTCGCGACGGCGAGCAGCAGGAATTTCGCAAGAATTTAAAAACGCGAACGAACGGCGGAAGTCGCTGCCGTCGAGTTTCGTTTAATTAAAACCGGCCCGGTCATCGCGGGCTAATTTCTTCGCCGGCACGCTGATCGCGTTTCCGGGTCGGGAGACACGCCCGTTTACCCCTGTATCGAGCAACCGGCGTTATTGAAATTTATGCTAATCGCTCGATTCGGCACGACCGTTTAGGTCTTTCGTGCCTTTGTTCCTTTCGCCGCAATCCTTTCCCGCGGCTCGTCGCGGAAAATTCGTAGGAAATTTCGCGGCGAGGTTAACGAGCAGGAAACGGAACGTCGAAGATGACCTTCGTGGATCCGCGTCCTCGTTGCGTTAAGGAAGAGAGGCTCCCGAGTGCGATATAAGTCGCGAGTTACGCAAACGAAGGAAATTCAGTTGCATTCGGTCGGATATTCCGCCTCTGGGTGATGCATCGCTCTGCCAGCAGGATACGGTAAATCACTCGCCTATACCCGTGGCCCTGTTCCGCTGATTTCCAGTCGTTAGCGCGGTATTTGCAAAATAGGATGTACCCGGCGCGTCGCCGGGATCGCGCGCGGTCGGCCTGGACCAGCGCAAAAAGGGTCGAACAATGGCCGCTTTACAAGTGTCATCTACGTCCTCTAAATCATAACACCCAGCGACGACCTGTCTTTTTACGCTCGGCTTACAGGGGCTGGCTTTTCACCCCTCTGCAGTTGGAACATTAAGCGGACAAGGGACCGAGCCGGTCTCAGTTTCTCATTCGATTTTCGGCACCGGTGTTTATATGTCCCGCGTCTCTCATCGTGATTCATCGTTCGCCGCAGATGGCAATTAAAACTTCCTTTCGTGTCCGGCCACAATGGATCGGCGTATTTATTCGTTCGATGACTGGAACCGACGAGTCATCTCGATGACGAACTATCGATGTTCCACGCGCGACCATTCGTTTTCCCGTTCGTGTCTTTTTAAAAGCCTGGGTAAATGTTCGGACCAGAAAATTCATCGGTGGTTTTAAACAAAAAAAGAATATTCTTCGTCGCCGCCGCTCCGACGAGTGCGGAGTTTTCAAACCTTTGTCGCGACCGCGGTGAAACGAGTGAAATTAATTTCCAGAGAGTAATCGGTTAATCCGTGTCTGCTCGAAGTCACGGAGAGCCGAAAAAAAATCTCATCGAGGGTTAATTACGTCTGGTTATCCATTTTTCTGCTAGCAGTTCCTCGCGCGGCTGGCTAAACACCGGCCCCGGTTTTTCTCTCTCGAGAATGGTCTCCCTTAATTAGAACAAAATTACTAATTACGCGGCTGCCAGGCTGCAATTAATTTTCGGCCTATTCACCTCGCCTTTCTCCCCCGCGATACACGCGATTTCCACGCGTTACTTTCCGCCCTCGATCTCTGTCAACCTTCCTCCTCCGTTCTTCCTTCCCTTTTTCCGCTAATTCCGCGCCGAACATACGGCTCGGCAGTTTGGAATGCGGTAAACCGTTGGACACTGTTCCGACAGAAGGACAGGCTTGAACCGCGCGCTTAATTCGCTTATGAAATTTCCAAACATTGCGTCGCGATAGGTGTTCAGTGATCACGCGGTAATCCCATTATCGCGTTATTCATTAGTACGCCTGGAATATTCATCCACGTGCCAGTCTACCATCGAATCGTCGTTGTCAGGTCCTATTCCAAGGCCCCATCTCCTTCGACTCTTCGTGCTGCTCCGTATTCCTTCGCGAATATGTACTTATCGTCCGGCAAAAACACGGGTAGCGTCCTGAACGAGCGTTTAATGCGCGAGTCGTAAGAAAACTCTCGAAATCTGCTTCTTTCGCGAGAGTATCGGGTACGGACATTATCGTCGAGTAGATGGTTAAGAAAACGACGAACCGGTAGAATTTCCCGCGGCTGGTTCGACAGGAAGCGCGGGTCAGGCCGCTCGCGAGTCGCTCCGACCGTTTTCTTTTTGCGCATCGTTCTTCCTCTTCCTCCGCCACGCTTTATTCGCCGTGAAATCCGTCGCGACGAGCCGGAACGACCGCGTAGTCTCGCGTTTCACGCAACGGCGATTTACTTTCCTTCTGCCGCGAGGAACGGCACCGCGGCCGGCGGAAGTCGCCGGGACGCTTGGAAACCGATCCCGAGGTTTCGGCGCGCCATTTCTTCCGCACGTTCTTGTCGTTTCAACCGCGAGTAACCGCGATTTATCGCCGATTCGGTAGACCGATTTTCGACGTCTCGTAGCGTCTCGGTGTGTCGGGAAATTTTGCAACCTCGGTCGTTGACTGTTCGGTAACGGAGAGTAAAAGTTAATCGAAAGAAGCACGGCGGACGACGGGAATATTTCGGACGCGATCGGGGAACACTCGGCCGATGGCAGTGATAAAATGTAAATCCATTACCTTTGACGAACGTTTCGGAGTTTCTGCCTCTTGTAAAGTTACCGACTCGCCGTAATTAAGAATCAACGAGTGGCAATTAACACGGTGCCGCGAGCGCGATCGTTGTAACGAAGCTGTAGAGGGCCCTCGAAAAACGGTAACAGCCGTCGTTTTATTCCCCGGCGAAACGGGTCGAACGAAAGGCTGGAATGTTCGAAAGCGATCGTTCCCGCATTCGCAACCGAGATGGCGTTCCGCCGCAGTCACGTAAGTTGCTAGTTAATTAAGGCGGATATCTCCCACGATTTCTACTCCCCCGCCGTTAACGACACTTTGTTTCTCGCGGAGCGTTGTCACGTCGTCACGGAGGAACGCGAATACCGATTTGCTTTCCTCTTCGCGTGGAACGTGCGAAAACAATTACGCGAGACACCGATGCGGCCAACAATCGAACCGATTTCTACCGTTCCTATCGCTTCCGTTCCCTCGCCACGCTTTCCATCCTCTCTCGCAACCAATCTCTCTTCCTCGGGAGAAAACACTCTCCGCAGCGAGACCGATCGACCGTCTAAATATAATACCGGTCCTCGCGGTTTTAAATATAAAACGAACGAAGCGTTTAAACGTTCGATTAACGCGATCGACGTTTCGATGCTCGGCTGTCCGGATTAAAAAATTCCACGGTTATTCGAACAGCCGAGTTCTCGAGCATGACGTCAAGGAAATTTCGAGCGTCTAGACGAGCGTCTGTCGGCGCCGCGATTCGGTAGGAAAGAAGGCAGGAAAGGTTGCACGATCCACGCGGCGTTTCTTTATCCACCTTGCAAGGTGGCTGTCGTGGCTCCCCCTCCCACAGGTCTAACCCATGAATATTCTATTCGCGTGCTTTCGCGGGCACGATTGCGCAACGGAGAGCGTCGACGGGGACGCGACTTAAGGTTACAAACGCCGAATCACTTTCGTTCTCGGTTCCGGTTCACGGTCGTGTCAGTCGAGCCGTTTCAGGGTCACCAGGCTCCAGGATGCACCGCGCACCGGAAAAGCTACTTAAACGCGTCCGCCTTTCCACTTCGGATTGATCTTAACTGTGGCTCGTTATTTACAGTGACTCCCAAGAGTTTCTCCTCGTGCCCCGATTCCACTTCGATTCCGATCCAGCACGGGACCCGATCCGTCGGAATCGGGTAACGAGGTAAAGCGGGACAATCGCCGAGTTTAGCAAACTAACCGGTAACTAACGTATTTATTACCAGCGAAATGGAAATACACTCGCGGAAATACGAAGGAAGAACGTAGGTTTGGAACTGAACGATTCCAGAAAACGGAACTCCTTTTAAACCCAAATTATTTGGTCCTTGGAACCCAGAAATCGTTATTGTCATCATTAAGGATCGGCGCTGTTGCTTCTTTGTTCTTTCGAATTCTATAGTAATCGAAACTTTCGTTCCGAAAAATCCGCGATCTATCAACGCTGCGTTGGAAAATTTTGACAGCCACTGCGTGTTTCGACCACTCGAGACAGTTTCGTTGGCTCAGCCTTTCCCGGCGTCCCGGATAGGCTTAACCTTGGTCCAAAGCATTCCTACGCTACACGTCGGACACAGCGCGGTGAAGGTAGACCGAGATATGCGAAAGAAGGTACAGGCCGAGGCAAAAGTAACGTGTCGCGAACTTTCGAAACACGAGCGGTAGATATCGTGGCATAACCTGGCTGCCGCGTAGCGGTACCGTGATTCACCGCGTTGCTAACCTTTCTCGCGCAAGCAGAGAGCAAACGCAGAGGATTAGAAACAACGCGTCTTGGTTTCCGAGTAATTTTCGAGTGGCACTCGAACGCCGGCGGCCAGGGCAGACGGCGGGAAGACGGGAAAAAAAGAAATCTCGAGTAGCATCTTCCAATTACAGCGCGATCGATGAAGTCACCATGCTCGAAAGAGCGTCGAAGTGGCCGCCGCGCTTTTTGCCGCGATTTCGCGTCGCGAGCGACTCCCGCTTTAATTAAACGTGCAGCTATCGATCGGCTAGCGGCAGCTATGTCGAATCGCTCGTATATGGAATCGCGCGAGTGGAAACGGCGAAGTTAACCGGAATGCGAACGCGGAGAAACCGCAGGCCGAGTCGCTGCCGGCAGACGCGTGGAAACCCGCCTCGGCCGACGCGTCAACGTGCTCCAAGTTTCCGCCTCCGGAGAAACGCGAACGAGCGTCTGGTTAGATGATCGTTGGAGGATCGTTAGAGGATCGTTAGAGGAAGGCGCGATGTCTCGCGGGTCATTGGCAGTCGGACGATCGCGGTTGTACGCGCAGCTCGATTGCGAGAATTTAACGACTCGGTAACACGGTCACGCGCGTGAAATTCAATCACGAGCAATCGAGGTCGGAAGAAACGAGAACGCGAACAATCTCGCGAAGATCCTCGCTGTTTCTTGATTTTTGCCCGAAGATACTACTTGTACGAAGGAGGTGCCGAGACCAGCGAAAGTACGTCGATGATGCTTGATCGGATTCCGACCGAAGGAATCTTGCGGCACTCGCCATTTTCATCCACCAGGCACGTACATTTCGTCTATTTAGAGCCGCCTTTTTATTTCCACGTTTGCTTCGCGTTGTTCCGATGAGCCGATTGTAGCGGAGGAGTAAGAGTCGATCGACACGACCGGTGTCACTTGTGTCACTTTCTCGTCTAAGTCGCGTTTAGTATGCCCGAGATGTAACGCGTCGAAAGTATTAGGTTGCGTTTAGAAGAATGGAGCTTCGCTTTTATTTGAATCTCACCTACGAGTAACGTGATCGTGACAGCTTAAAATAGAAGGGCCGGAGTCTATTGGCACGTTCGATACGGCTTGTACTATTTACTAAGCAAAAACGAACAACGTGGAAGTAGCAAAGTACGAAGTGCGAGTAGGCTAAAGGCACGACATGGCGATCATTAGCAAAAAAAAAGGCAGATGGCTTTCGCGATACCGGAGTAAGCAAAGGGAAGCATGAATGGCCAAGTACAAAATGCCAACGAACCGGCGATGTAAACAAACAAGTTAGAAATGTAAATAAACAAACCGGAGAGGAACGAATAAATGAAAAATATAAACACGTAAATCGAAAAAGCAAACAAACCGAGATCGCAAATAAAGCAGCGCAGAAATAAACGAATAAACGTGCAGGAATTACCTGGACTTTCGAGATGCACTCGCAGATTACAAAACGTGCTCGTAATTGCCTTTCCAGGCGCAATTAACGACCCCGCCGGACAGCAGGGGCGAAAGAAAATTAGTACAGTCGAAAGATAATGCAGCCCTTTGTATGCGGATTCGATACCTTTGCCCGGGTACTACTCTCCGCTTCCAGGAACTGCTCGAGTTTGTTCGAGATTCTTTGATTTCGCGAAATTGAACTCTACTCGTTCCGTTCTCGCGTAAAGGTGGTGCCGGGGGTAAGAAGGTCGGTCTGGATCGCAAAGAACCAGGGCGCTGCGTTTGATCGATTCTCTTCCGCGAAAGCACACCGAGAAGAACGAACAGAGTCGATGAAATCGTGGCCAACAGTTTGACGCGTGTTGCGCGCATCCGCTGAATAATTCGAATATCGTCTCGAAGATGACTCGATCTGCGACGAAAGTGCTTACGCGGATTCCAAATTGTCCAGCAGAAAGGATGAAATTTCGCGGAAATTACCAAAATCGCTTTCGGATTTCTTAAAGAAAACTTAGTCGCTCGGTGATCGCTGAGACAATAACGGAAGCTCCGTTCTTACCGCAGTTCAGACGCGAACAGTTTGTCTCGAGAAAAGGATATTACAGATACAGTATCGTCGTTCATTTAATCGCGAGCAAGCTCGTGGACAGAACGTTAAACGGAGAAACCGCGAGACACTGACACGATAAAGATGTGGAAACCGCAACGCGAGACTAGAAGGTTAAACTCGACCAAGGAACACGGAACGGGTCCATCAACGACGATGTAGTTTGGCACGGGAGACTTGCTCGTCACATGTTCGATATCATTTTAATCCGAGCATGATTTAGTCGGAAGTTACGTGTCCATTCTATGAAGCGAACATAGCGCATGTTCGCGCGAACTTTATGCTGGCCATAAAGAAGCACGAGCTGAGCTTATTAAACCGTTACTCGGTACCGTAAAGTAAAACGCCGCGTTAGACGAGCGGAAAGAAGCCGAGCTGAAGAACTGTATCCCGTAATTGCATGCAAATATCGAGTGCACGCGGAAACGTAAGTTTCCCCTTCGACGTCCCGTTCCGTCGGCCAGTATATTCCTCCTATTTGGAAATTGAGGAACTGTATCTCCACGCTGGAACTTTCCACGAAAAACTGAGATATCGGAACTTTTCTTACCGCCTCGATTAAATTACCATTTTCAACCACGAGTATGAAAATCGCCGTCCTCTCGGAGAAAGAAGCAGACAATTCGATCGCCTTTCGAAGCGAAGCGATGATGGATATCCAGTGAACTATCCAGCCGTGTTTTCTTCCATCTGACACCATCATCCAGCAATTCCGCGTTTCTTCTCCAACTCGAACGTCTTTTCTATATCACGATCGACTCATTCGCCAAAAGTTCGAGTTTCTTTTCGGGAGACGTTAATCGAGACATCGAGACAGGATATATTCACGGACAAGCCATTAATTCGCTTTCTTTTATTACGAACATCGATTTACCGATTTCTCCTGACTAAAGAATTCAAGTTTACGCGGAATATTCGGAATTCTCCGATAAAACGCGGCGCTGATCGATTACGATACGGAAAAATCCTCGCGATCTATCTGTCGGTACCGAAATTACGAAATGGCGTGACGTTGCTCGACGTTTCCGCGAGTACTTGCGGCTTCAGGCGAAGATATTCCGGCGCGTGGGTAACCCGGGTTTTAATACAACGATTTACAACCTCGATACATCACCGGAACCAGCCGCAGCTGTCAAGATTTCGCGGGGAAAAATGGCCAGCGGGCGGGACTTTCTATTTGTCCGAGAGAAATCAAGATTATTTCGCTGAAAATCCATCGTTCTAATCCCCGGGTAAGCCGGCTAATTCTATCCCCGGTTTCAGCAAGGTCTCGAAAATCCGCGATTCACGGCCGGCCGCGAGAGCTTTAATCGTTCCGCTACGCGTCATTAATTACGCGATCACGACACGCGATATATAATCGATCTTTCCGCTGTCCGCGCGGATCGATGCCCGGCGTCGCGGCCCCGGTTAATTGATTCTGTCGGACGCTCGAAACTGCTCGCCGGCGATAATTATCGCGCGCTCGAGTTGCGCTGTCGCAGCACGGAAACACCGCGGAGGAACACCGCTGTCCAGCGGTTTTTCCGCCGGACATCGGCTACCTTTCGTTCGCTGAAAAATGATGGATCCCCTTGTCGCGTCGCGTCCCGTCGCGTCGCGTCGCGTCGCGCGGCGTGCCGCTTTTAATCGCGCGCGATCAATTTCCCCGGCGCTTTGATCGCGCGCGCGACCCGCCCTGCTGACTAAACGGATCTTCCGTACGTTTTTCCTCTCTCGGCCGCTCCGATTCCGCGCGATCTCGCCGGTTTTAACGCTCGCGTTTTAATTTCCCTCGGAAGTTGGAGTCTGGGTTAGCAGCTGAGCGGCGCAGGGTCGGCTCGGCGAGTTTGCGTAACTCCTCGCGTGTAGTTTCCCGGCGAATATCGCTCGCCTCAGAGGCAAGAAATTATTCGGTAACCCGTGCGCGATGTCTGCGCGAGTTTAAGGAAGACAAATAAGAGGGAGCGTAATTTAGAAGTTTCCTCGCCGGGGCGCAAAGTCGCCGGATTATGTTTCTACTTGTCACGTTTTCTATCTTTCAAAGCAGCGCGTACACGCGCCGGAAGCGTCGTTGTCTTCATTTCCGGGATAATGGTTAAATTACGAACGGCGTCGCTCCCGCGATCGATAGGCGGCGTTTCCACGCGATGGTTAGGCTTACGGTGAACTAATATTCCAGCAGGGAGAGAGGGTTGCAACGATTTATGGTGTAACGCGACGGTGTAACGGATTTATTTCCGCTTACGCTCCTCTCTATCGCGGCAATTCCCCGACCCCGCGGCGTCTTGTAATCCTCGGGACGAGTTCCCGTTAGAGCGGTCTGCACCGCGCCCGAAGAAACCTGGATTTAAGGATTTCGGTAGTTATATAGAGCATTAGAGTTCTCGATAGTTTCCTCGAAAACTGGCTTAAAACTCTTTCAAAACGCTGCCACTTCGGGAATCGTTCTAATCCCTTTTCCGATCGTTTTCCGGAGTAATTCTTTAAAAATCCCAGGTTCTCTTTAACCGCGAAATCGTTAGGTTTGCGAAGCGCGTATCAGCTGCACACGCGTAACCCTAATCGTCTTAATCCGTGCTCTATCAGCGAAGCGTAAACTGTTTATTTTATTACCGATTATAGCGCGTATTTTGGAAAACACAGGTAGCCAAACGAGTGGAAGGATCGATCCAGCGGCAAATCCAGTGGGCCGTGATATTATTTACAGTATTATGCAGCGTGTAGCACGTTTATATCCCGACACCGTTCGGTCAGTTTAGTTTCGCGCTGGGCCGGTGTTGCGGCTTGCCGCGCCGCGGCGGAAACCGACGCGCGGAAAATGGATTCGCCGACTCGAACTTAATGCGTTTTCACAGGCAGCTGACTGACCCTTACAGTCGACTAACTTGAATTAACGGAGCAACGATTACCAACGACCCGGTGTATACCTGGCCGAATATATCTGTCCGCAGGATTCATCTCGCGCGCCTGCAAACCGACCGCCTATCGCCCCTAATGAGTTTCTGTCGCTTCGCCACCGCGCGAATCCATCTCCGGGAAACTAGACGGTGTCGAAAACTCGGTCCACTCGGTTTAAAATTGACCCCTCTCGTTTCCCTACCCGTGACGGCCCAACTTTCCAACTCCGAGTCCCACCAGAGGCTTTCGCAAATCGTCGCCTCGCCAAGAATCTATCCAATCATCCTCCAGTTCGTCTCGGTTCGTCTGCCGAACGAACGTCAACGGAGGAGCAGAAGAGTCTAACCTCACGGTAGAGACGATCGCGCAACACCGGTCGAGATATTCGCGAAACTCGTGGTTGCTCGGCGAAATCGAAGCCGATTTAACGAGGGATTTCGAGGAAAATTTCGTCGATTACGTTAACCACCGAGCACTCCGGTTGCACCGGTGGTTCTCTGGTCCGTCAGCAACGAACGAAAGCTCGCTGGAACCCGTATGCGTGTTAGAGGAAAGAGAACACGTGCTCTCGCAGGCGGAGTCGGCCAATATCGGGAGGTAACCGTTTCGTTTGGTCGGAGCGTCAGTCGGCTCGAGGAAATGGTGGCCTCGGAACCAGCCACGGCATCTGCACCGTCTCGACAGCCTCCTGGCACGATTCTCCGGGCGAGCGAGCATCGAGTGATCGCTGATGCCGAAATAAAGAGAAATCTCCCGAGGGATCCTTTTATTGCTAGCCTATGCTACCCGTCCCTCTCCCCGGCGCCGGGATACGGGCGTCGAATGCATAGTGATCGCCTTATTTCGCCCCGACCGGCCGAATCTTGTCCATTACCGTGCCGTTTCCCGTTCCGGCAACTTCGGGGTCACCCGGCAGAAACCGTAGGAAACAGGAAATACCCGGCGTGCCTCGTGGACGCAACGAGCGCCGCCATATGGCGGATCACGTATGCCGCGCTGCTCCTGCAAATACAAACGTTTCGCTTTTTTACCGTCCTCCTTTTGCCGGAGATTGCTCCCGGGGAAAACTCGCGCGATGGAGAGGCACGGACGCGACAGACTCTCTTTCGGTTCGCCGACGCGCTCAGACCACACCAGAGGATATTTCTCCGGAACAAGCTGAAAGAATCGCTCGGGAAACAGCGCGGAGACGGCCAGGTTCATACCGAACAGCTTTTTCCAACTTTCCGGTCTCTGGTCGTTAAATCTGCCCGTCTCTTCTTCGAAACGACTGCTCGCGAGCAGCGAACAGAGTCGTCGATTAATCCAAGGATTCCTTCGGTTTGGCGATTCGCGAGACCGGGATTTATCGCGTGCATTCGCGTCGAACGTTGCCGCCGCGCGTGACGAAGGATTAATTCATCGAGAGTTCCGCGCTCGGTAATTGCGCTTGCCAGCGAGTTTCATAATTCAGAGGACCACGACGATATAATATCTACCTGGAATGATATCGGGTCATGAAGAATTCAATCTGTCTCCGGAATTGCTCGTTACCGGTTTGATGACCCTTCTCGTTGGTCTTTAAACGATTCACGGTTCTATATCGCAATAGAGTTTTCACGTTTTCGCGAACTCGCCTGACCCCGAGACAAGACGGACACGTAAGCCTGCCGCGAGTGCTAATTTCCCGCCGATCGAATCGCCGGTTTCTAATAGATCCCCGCAGACCAATGGCGGCCGCGGCACAAAGGCTCCTTTATGCCTCTGTCCCTCGTCGTAAAACTTTATTCCGCGCCTTTTTTCCCGCCCTTTATGCCCTTGATATCGGAAACCGGAGACCGGGAGGTCGCGTGAAATACGACAAAGCTCCATTCGTGGCCGGCCAGGCGAGAGGAATCGCGCGCTGCGGGGAAATCGAATGAAATCGATTTCATCGGGCAGACGGAGTATCAGCCACGTCGCTTCTTTCTCCCGTCTTTCTTTTCTCTCCTCCTCGGCGTCCGTCGCGCGTCCCTGGGACGGAAGACGCGACCCACATGCGACCAGTCGATCACGGGAATTAAACGATACCGTTACCCGTTCCGGAACACGCGAGTCTAACCGCGGGACTCGCGCTCCGTTTCCCGGGAGAAACACAATGATCGCGCTGAGAGTACCGTTTGCACCGTTTCCCTCGTCCTCGAGAAACTACCGTTCCGAGGACTGTTGCTTCCCGCGTCGTAGGATAAATCAGTGTCGCGCAACCGGTAATTTAGCAAGCTCCTCTCCCGAGGCAGGATCGAATCGATGGCAGACATTTTCCAGGACGTTGCCTCGACCTCCTCCCGATTTTGTTTCTCCACTGGAACCGACCATCTCGCCGGTTCTCGCTAACGTTCCCCGAGATAGTCGGGCACTTTAACTTGCGACTGCGCGGAAATTCCGTATGCTGATAGACGACGGTTACTCCAGAGACGCACATTTCATCTCGTCGCTCGCGCGTCCGGGAAACAAAGCCTCCCGGAGAAAGAATTACTCTCCACGGTTCCAACCTTTCTCCACGGAAACTTGTCGCCCGTTCTTCCCCAACTTTTGCCGCAGTTTCGGCCGTTGCGCTCGGCTAACGGAAACAGGAGTGTTCCGCGGGAAAACAGGCGGACCGAGGGTCGGAGTAGAGGCAGTCGGCCACTGGTCGGACGCGCGACCGACGATCCTCGGTTTTCGCTCGGATGACGCGTCGGCGTCGGTCGTAATCGCGCGCCGGGTCTTTAAATTCGCCCCTCTCCGCTCGTCGCGGTGTGGACAACGGTTAACGGGAAAATACGCGGTCGTTTGATTCACGGCCGATTGATCCGGCCCGATCGTAAATTCGTCCGGCGATCCACGCCCGCTGCGAATTGCCTAACAGTTGCATACTTTTGGCATAAACGGTACACGCTGCCGAATTATCACAGCGAATTAATCTTCCGGCCGCTGCGGGGAGTTCGATAAACCGTTGTAAATTCATCGGGCAGTTATTTCGACGCTTTTATTTGTTTTTCTCCTATTTCTCGCGTCTTTCTCCCTTTTTTTTACCCCCTATTTATTTTCCTACTTTTTTTCGCCCCTTCCCCCCGTTTTTCGTACAGAGTCCCGGCGGAAATTGCTTTCGATAAATTCCCGGAACCGCGGGAAATTATACGACCCCCCTCGAAGCCAAAATCGCCGGGAAATTTCGCGAGGGGATATTATGCGGCCAGTGTTTCCGATTTTTCATTACGATGCTCGGCGTCGCTCGCGGTTATCGCGCCCGAGCGCGTCGCGTTATTCTGACGGGCCTGATGTTTTCCTACCGATTCGAACGTGATCGTTGGTTCGAGAGTTTACGTTAATGTCGTTCCGTCGAGTCGCGACGAAAAGCTTTCGAAAACGGGGAAGCGAGACGCGAAAATCGCGTGGAAAAATCGAGTCCGCGTCGATATATCGTGGAGCCCGGCGTCCTCGAGCAGCCTTATCGGCGCTGGAGGTCTCTCTTTAAATTCTTCTGGAATATATACGCGATATAATCCGGGCGAGATTCCATCAGAGCATGGTGCAGGATGGATGGAGGCTGGGATCGAAGGGATAGCGCTGATCCGAGTCAATAAAGAGGAGAAAAAATCTTGGCTGGCCGGGAGGGGGTGGGGTTAGTCATCAAGTGGCGCACGGGGGTGGATTCGCCGAGAAGCGAGACTCTCGCGAAGGGTGGCGCCGGTATGGGGTAGAATCTCTCGAACGGGGCAGCTTATTGAATGCGATATTGGATTTTTGCCGACATTACGACCCTCCAGCTGATACCCGACCGCGAAACGACGGGGGAAATTTAAAACTCGTCACGTCACGGTCAACCACCGTTGCAAAGATGGACATTGCTACGGTAGCCTTGCTCGGACAGGGGGAATAAGCCTCGGAGCGAATCGTTGGGTTCAGGATTTCGAGTTTCAACGGCAGAGACACCGGCGCCTCTCGTTTTCCCTTCTTCGCGTTCCCATCACGTCCACGGGGTACTTTATCGCTTGTATCTGCCGACTTTACAGGGTTCCAACCGGATGGTTATCGGCCCTGCTCGATGGAAGTCCTCGGGTTTCAATGTTGTTTTCAGCCGCGAACCGGGTTACGTTATATCGATAAATTCCTCTACCATTTACAGACCCGAGGAATCTTGGTATCGACAGACGGTGAATCACGACCGGGAAGAATACGGTGTTTCTTTGACCGCGCGATGGCTCGACGGCGCGAAAGTGGCATTACCCACGTTTTAACGTTCCGACCTGTCCAAACCGATATGATTAATAACGGACCATTCACGCACACGACGTGACTCTCGGCGGTCTTGTCCCGCGTATAAATGATTATACACGCGAGTGGAGGCGTTCGCGCGCGAACACGTACATACGGAAAGGGAGACCGAACATTGTCAGATTGGCTGCCATTGACGAGACGTTGAATGCATTATCGAGTGACAGTAGTGTCAGATCGTCAACTCAGGGGAAAGGAAACAGCCCGAGGGAGAGAGCGAGAGAGAAGATGAAAGATGGATTCCGCGAAGAGACGAGTTACACGTTGGAAGAGCGACGCGGAGGCATCGGAAAGATCGGAGATCGATCTCGGTTACTCCCCTTCCCTCGACGACGATCGTTGGCAAATATCTTCCAGTCGATGGGCCGTTACCGAGTAACTCGAATACCGTTGATTACGTGGAATTTAGAACCGCATCGAACGCACGCGACCGAAACTATGATAATTCGAACCGTGCAGATAAGCCCCGCCGCCTATATCTCTCGCCGAGCCATTTAGATAACCCGAAAGCGTCGTTGGACGTCGAAGTTGGCGAGGATCGGCCGGCCGAGTGGGAGGGTTCGAGATTCTTCGAGGCAACCGAAATTACCCCGATCCTTTTCTCCCGACCCTTGTTCCGCGAGTCAGGGCCATGTTCCTCGGTGATTTTTCATAAGGATTTCATTTTCGCGGCGAAACGAAGCGGCGCAAGGGCGCCAGGGGGCGCTAGGGGGACGCGAATTGCTCGATGAGCATCGAAGGGGTTAAGGATGAGGAACGACGTGTCGGAGCTGGTAGAAATTGCCAGCTCAAAGAGGGAACATCGCCGCAATATTGTTCCTGGATCACGTTTTCTACTCGGCAAGAGTGGACGATTGATCATGTTGAACATCGGCGGTGGGACCGTATTACGGGGACGTGTCGCCATTTTTCTTCGCCCCCGCTATCTGTCTGTCTGTCTGTCCGTCCGTCCGTCTGTTCCTGCCGCTATCTTCGCGTCAGCCACCGAGCCCTCTGATCGGTGTTTGGTTTTGTCAACAAGCGTTCCTCCTCGTTATATATCGCGTTGTCCCGGCTTATCTCTGTACGCGGATTTTTTCGGGGCACCGTCAGGGCGCGGGGTGGCAAACGGGAGCCGTCGTGATCGATGGACGGAGCAATTAACTTTGTCGAATTAATCGAGTTATTCCGCTCGCGGAGAAGCGTCACGGTATGGAAATTTTTATTCCCCTCTTTTCTTTTTTCTTCTTTTTTTTTTCCGGGGAACTCGTTGCCCGGCGAAAGAAACAGGACTACGACGTCGCAGCGATTCGAGCGACCCTCGATCCCGTATTCCCGCGGGTGCCGAAGGGAGCAAGATTTTCGCGGAGTTTCGGGGAAAAATTTATCGCGTTCATTCCCGCGACGGCTAGCGATTTGGGATTCGCTTCGGTGGTTACCTCCGGTCGACTTTAAGTTTTAACGAGATCAGTGGTAAACTCCGCGTGACGAGGATTGTCGCAGCTCGTCGTAGCTCGTCGTAGAGGCGCCGCGTCTGCGACAGGTATAGTTCATTTCCCTCTTTTCGAACGTTCCTCGGGCCGAGGAACGAGCAACAAGAGAGAACCGTCGTGGAACATCCCAACACCTGCTTCTCCGACGAACGCATTCCATTTTAGCCGCGCGGAACGGCCGCGGCGGAAACTTCGTCCCGCTAAAAGAAAAGTTGCGAATCCTCGCGATCGATGCGTCCTTTTTCGAGCGTAACGCGAACTCGGCGCAGCGTTATCGTTTGTTCGAGGACCGTTCACGGACACACAGGAACACCTTTGCTTCGTTCCGTACTCGCGTTTATCCCGCGCTTCCATTACTCTCGAGCGCGAGCGGATTATAACCGTGTGCTGTAACAGGGAGCAGCGCGTGTTTCGCGCGAACCCAGGAAAAATGGAAGGTCGTGGAGCGAGGGCGGCGAATGCGGCGTGTAAGCCGCGGCGAGCGACGGCGTTTTAATGGCTCGTTAAAATTATTTTGCACAGCATAACGCGCGGTCGCGCGCGCAAATGGAAACGTAATAGCGGACACGCGATAGCAATGGAGCGGCCTGCGTGTTTTGCGGCCAAGCCTCGTTATCGTACCACCAATAATCGCGATTGATTTTACTCCGCGACGACTTGCGCCGCCGGCTCGCCCTAACCGCACCGTCGATTAACGATTCCTCGTTCGTTTGTCCATCTTCGCGTGTTCCGCGCCGCGATATCGTTGTTTAAATCCGGCACCGCGGTTTGGCAAACGGGTACGCGACGCCATCGATGATTCGTGGATAAGAGGGATCGCGAGAGTCATAAATGGACCGGAAATATTCGAGATCTCGCGCGCAGCGCTTAGCTTGCCAGCGCTTTTTAGACGACCAGACGAATCTTTGGCAAACGGTGCCAATTATGGAGTTTTTGCCACGCAGAGGTGGCCATGTTTCGGACTCGTGGACCTTCTATTGGCCCGTTGGCACGTTCCGGGGTGAATTTAATCCGGGAACGCGTGTCGCGAGTGATCGGAAGTAAGGACTCCGGTTGTCCAAGGACGCGCGATGGAGGAGGGAATATTTGCGAAAGAAATGCGAAACGAATGGCATCGGAGAGAGAGATTTGCGAGGAAAGCGGAATAAGAGTCGGAGAAATATAAAATCCGGAATAGAACGACGGGGAAATATAAAATCCGGATGAAAGATTAATTTCAGTGGAATTCAGGAACAGAATTCAGAACTCGGTGATAAAAGCGCGTGGAAACGAGTTTCATTAGAAATGCCGCGTTTTCCGGGCAATATGTAATTAATGGAGTAATGACGGCGTTATTGCTTTCTTTGTTCTCCGTGCAAACAATAGCAAATTTCCAATTAACGTTTAATTCTCTCGGCATTCAGGAATATTTTTCAATTGATACGAGTCTAATTGTTATAAAAATATTCCGTCGATGGGTGTTCCGCAATATTTTTATTCGTCAGCCGCGTCGTAACAATATATCGTTAAATAATTAAAAAATTATTAAATTGCACGAGTGAATGGAATGCAACGGAATATAGTTCGTGTACTACCTCGTCCGTGTCTCTGACCCACGTGCATAAAAATATTCGATCTTTCAACTGTAGGATAATAATAGCGCGTCAAAGCATTTTTACCATAAAGCAGACGGCTATTAATATCTGCGATTTTATTAAACGGCGATGAACGCGACAAAGTCGCCTCTGAAGTGCAAATGACCGACATTTCAATCGACGACGCGATCCAGACTTAAACCCGAGCCTATATCCTGGACATTCGCAAACACTCGCGTGTGTTTTCCCTTAACATAGAGGCCTCGGTTTCACAGAATCTCAGAGACCGAACACATTTACGCCACACTCGTACGATCTCAAGCTCTTCTACGTTTAGTTTTCTTAAGAATATGATCTATTCGTCGCAGAATCCCTCTTCGAACGTCATCGCTAATAGCGGTTTATTCCATTTTCCGATCACCGCTTCGAAATAATGGTCCCTCGAAAAAGAATCATCGCAGAAGAGGTCTTATAGCGACGAACGCGTAATTCCAGGCTATTCAAGCGACTTACTTTCTCACGGAACGTTATTACCGAGAATCGATAATTTTTCCAAACTACGAGCAACGTCGCGTCCTGTTCGCCGAATCTCGTAACCGATTATTCGATAAAATCCTAGCGAGCGTCGGAGGAAAGGCAGCAGGAACGAGCATCGGCAGAAAAAGAGGGAAAGAAAGAATTGATCGGCGATTTAGCGGCGGCAGAGTACGGGATCGGAGCGTGGCGATACGCTGATAAAGCATCGCCTGGCGTCGCACGGCGCGGCGCGGTGTCGCGTGACTATCCGGTCGCGCGGATAAATTTACACGCCGCCTCCCGTGTCCATTCATAAAGCCACTTGCAGGTGTGCCGTCGGTTACCACCACCATCGTGCCGGTTGCCCGCGGTACAATGGGCTCGGCGCGTGGAAGCGGCGCTAATAGTAGTAAAACGAAACGCCTTTGGCAACCTGAATGAAAGACGTGTGTTTAACTCTAATCACTCTCGGCAAACTCTATCCGGCTAATCGACTGTGTACACAGCCGGCGATGTTCGTGTCGTTGCACGATTGTTCGGCCGTTTCGATTCCCCGTCGACGCGTGTGCACGCGTTAATGACGACGTTGCCCAGAGATTGATGCCGCTGGACCGTTCAGCTGGCCAATCGATTAGAATTATCTTAACCCGTTGCGAAATGCCCATCGCGGACAGTTCACCGAGCATACGACACTCTTCCGAGTGTCGATGGATAGCCATTGTAACTTCTTCGCGCCGTTGCAACGCGAATAACCGCGGAGCAATTAACGGCAGCGGGGGATATTCGTAAATCGAGTATCGGAAATAACGCCGGTTAAAATACGATTCGCGATATGTTCGAACGTGATACGTATATCCGTGAAACGCGTCGGGATACAATGATTCGCGGGATTTTTGTTTCGCTGTCGTTCCACCGAATAAAATTAATGCACTAACGGGGAGCACGCGTTCTCTCATGCGGTGTAATGGCGGGTTCGGGACACGGTATAATAATAACGCCGTGTAACGGAATATCGACGGACGCAATAAACGCAGGAAAAACTTTATGGGTGACATGTGCTGCTCTTATCAGAGCGATTGACTGGCCGTTTTTCCGCACCCGCCATCTTGGCGCCGCTAAGGGTTCCGAGAAAAGATATCGAGAACGAGTAGTGTCTGACGATATCTACCGATCTCGTTGCTCGTTCACGGTAATAACGTTTGTTAAAATTCCGTATAATTAACGGAATATGTAAATAAATATTTGAATAAAGTTTCGGTACGAACGGCAACGGGGACCGTGTGCGGTTTAAAAATAAACGTCGGAATTAAACGTAACGATAATCGTTGAAATATTATTCGGGGAAAAAAGGCAACGTAACTGGCAGAGGAATAAAACGCTCGGCTGAAAGTGTTAACCGAGACGAAGCTGTTCTCCGTTCGCGAGTTTTCGCGAGTTTTCGCGCGGCGGCAGGGTGAACGAACCGATTTATGGATTTTGGCACACGGAGGCTCTTTCGCGAGTTCCTCGCGAACCGACTCCTCGTTGGCAGTAAAAAGCGCGAAACACTCGACGCTTTAATTACCCGACATTCAATTACACGTAACCTCGGCGTTTTGTTAACCGGTTTTACGAGGCTGCCAGTCTCTGCCCGGGCACCGTGAGTAATTCGGCCGCGGCCTCTCGAAGCGATCGGTAGCTGATGAGGGCGCCGTAAAAGGAGGAAATGGCTGCTTGTCGCGGCCGGAATTGCAACATCGACGTTAGCTTTACGGCTCCGTCGACCTCGCGTTTTCTCTCCCGAGGATCCGCTTTTATAGATTCCTCGCCGTCCGTCTGCTTCGACGCAGATTGAAGCGTGGACGGGTCGATCACGCTCCGGTATCGACGCGTGCGATTTCCGGAGCGACATCGATCTTCGCCGCGATCGGCGACACGCGTGCGTATCTCGGCCGCGAATCGTCCGCTTCTCCGAGAACTCTCGATACAGCGTTTCGTCGCTGGTAATGGGATGAAACTTGTACGTTTTCCTATCGGTCCTGATCTCCCGCTGATTCTCGGATACCCCATCTCGAAGCCCTGCTAATCTGCCCCCTTCCATCGGGGATTTCCAGTTCGCGGAAAGACGGTTTCAGGCGAATTTGCTTACGGCTCAACGCAGTCGTTCTGTAATCCCTTTACCTTCCGCGGCAACACGCGAATTAAAGACGAATCCGGTTTCATAAACGACCAGAGAGGAGAGGCAGCCGGGGACTCACGATGCGCCGGAGGATCAGCGCGGGTTTCCTCGCAAAGCGTACGAAATCGGCGTTTCAGCCGGGCGCAGGGGGCAGGGGAATGCTAACAACGTGGAATACTGATTTTAAGGCGGCGTTCCCGGACGCAAACATGCATCGAATATGCGCATAATAAAAGATTAAAGTATACATCAGCGGGGAATCCGGCGTGAACTCCGGCGGATGGCATCTCGCAAGCGTGTCACGACGCGAGCAGAAAAATGTGTACCATAGGCGACCGGGGTTCGAACGGGGTTCGAACGGGCCAAGCGTTTCTCCACTTTACATATTTACCTGTACGTGGGAAGTACACGTGCCAAGAGGTCGCTCGACTTCATTGAATACCGCGCGCCTTCCACCGATTTAATATCGCCTCTCGAATACCCGGAGGCCGGTGCTCTCCCTCGTCGGCCATCGAGAGTCTTCGGAGAAAAATTACTCCCTCCTCCCTTTGTACGGGATTTGCGAACGGGATTCGTGGCTGGCCAAGGGACGGAAATTCATAGCTCTGTAGCGAAATTTCCTCGGTGATTCGCTTGGAAACCTTTAACACCCCAAAGTCCGAGCTGGCGTCCTCAAAGGAAACTACGCGCTGCCGGATACGCTCGATACGATTCCACGACCATTCCAGAGCGTCGCGGACCAGCTAGACCAGCCGACCCACTCGACCTTCCACCAGTGCACACCCTCATGTACACCCTCGTGCACACACCCTGCTGGTCCGCGTGTTCGTTTAATCGTGTCGCGGGTCGGTCGAGATACGCGACGAACGGCGCGTTTGCACGAAGCCCTCTCGGGCTCGCGTGGTCCGTGCGAGCGTGTACCGACCAGCTGAATATATTTCCACGGCCACTCTCCCGATAGCCTCGTTTGTCACTTTCGTTTCCGCTGCCTAGCCCGAGCCTGACCCGACTCTCGCGTTGTATCTTAACGGGAAGGTTAACCCTGTTTGCAGGAGAGGTCGCGGGTGCTGCGACGTCCCGAACGGTCGTCCGGCTAAACACGACCGGTCTGGCCGGCGTAAATCCTCGATCGAGTAGCGTCCAAGTCGGTCGAACCGACGCGCAATATGCAAACGAAGGGAGAAGTTCCCTCGGCCGGGGGAATATGGGGAATTAATCGTTAAATTAATTCTAAAATTGGCGAGTCGGTAAGTTCGCGTTCCGTAATGGAGTTTGAAGTTCCACGGGCTTGTCGGGCTAATTGGAAAATGAAACAGAAGGGTTCGGGAGCTCTGGCTCTCGTGGGCCGAGCGCCGCGATATTCGGAAGATATCCCGGTGAAGGGATTTTTGACGACGACGATGGGCAGACCGTTGGGAAAGTTGGGAAAAATCGATAGGTGGTAGTTCGCCGGGTTCCCTTCTGTCCTTTCTAGCTGAGTTTCCATACCACGGGATGGTTACAGTTCGGCCACCGTCTCGGCCAGTTCCCGGACGCATATTCGGTATCTAACAGAGATTGTATCTGGTCGAAGTCGAATTTCTCGCGTCCCATTGTCGCTTCCGAATAGTCCAACTTCGCGATAAGTTGTCGGTGGTAATTTCTCGTCGCTTGCCAGCCAGCTGGATGGATCTCCGACTGGTTCTACGTCCGTTCGATGCACTCGTTCGTCGTCTTCAGCCGTATTCCGTGAAATTTTTCCCGCGTTCCACGAGTCAGTTGCACCCAGAGATTACGGCTTTCAGCCGCTTTGATCCCCGGATCAAAGCTATCCACCTCGCTACATCAAACGATTTCCTTCCGAGCTAATTCTCAGCGATTACGTTTCGACTCCGTGCACCGCGAACGCGATTTAAGAAGCTTCCTGGCGCCTGTCAACAGTCGTAGAGAAGTTTGTTAACAGTTTTCGCTACGTACGAGCCAGCCTGTTTGCTCTACCTCGTACCCGGCTACCTGCGTCACCTTGAACTCTCGTCTATTTGATCTTCCAGCTGAGCAATTATTTATTCTGTCTCGAGGAATAGCTCGTGGCCCGCGCGCGCGCGTCAGTCTGCCAAGTCGCCTAGAGGAGAAACTACGCCGCAGTCGAGTCATACTTCCTTCGACTCGGACGTTAACTTCCGGCGTAAACGGCACCCGCTACGAAGCCGACTCCGCGACAATTCCTCTCCGTTTCTCTCCGTTCCTCTCCGCGAGCTTCCTCTGCGTTTTTTCCAAACTAGCGAGGCTTTCGCATCGAGGAAATTCGCGAATTTTCCTAAACTCTCCGGAATTTTCCGCGAAACGTTTCCGCGGCGAATGATAAATATTCGATTTAACGAATGTAATCGGGGATAATGTCAGAGCGATACGGGAGATGGGAGATTTCGCGCACATTTCACGCGGCGTTTCGTTCGTCGCAATTAGTCGTTTGATAAATCGGATTATCCGACGGAAATTCGCGACGCGAATGTCTCTGGCGTTTACTCGATCGCGCTGTCGTACGGGAGACAGAGTCGGTTTGAGCTCGGCTCGATTCGAAACGCGCCTTTCGACCGTGAAACGCGCATTGTCCGTCGGGAAGCGTCGCGTCGGGATCCTGCGACGCTTTCGCTTCGGGACCCTGGTCAGGGACAGGCCGAGCTCGTTCGCGCGTGCAAATAATAAGGTTCGGTGTTTCTGGTCGGCGAAAGAGGGGGCACGAAACTCGGCGCGGACTCGTTAAGGCTTTTAAAAGAAAGCAACGTCGAGAAACTTTGCAGACCTCTCGGCGAGGAGGAAAGACGACGACGTCGACGACGACGACGACGACGACGAAGAGGATGGTCCAGCGAGCTTCCTACGCTTCACGGACCTCGTTATGATATTATGAGGGAAACGCGCATTTAAAGAGGCGAGTCGTGGGACGGGAGATGAGGAAGGGGGTGGAGCTGGCAAGGCGGGATGGGAAAAAAAGGGAGAAAGAAGAAGAGGCGGAGGACCCTCGACCGAGCACCTTACGGTCTAAGTGGCGCCGCTGCGAGGCGAGCGAAATAAAGATTTTTATCGCCGTCGTCAGTCGTCGAACTTTAAGGGCGTGCTTCGATTAGGCGCCGCGTACTTCCGACCTTCACCGCGAGCGGCGCGCCGGAGTTATTTACTACCTCCGCGCAAGTCGAACAACGTCAATCGCGAAGATCCGCGCAAATATCCCTCGCTTAGTCGCTAAAAATTAACAAACGTGGCGAGGAATTCGTCAGACGAGTTATTTACTACGTCCAAGGTAGTCGAAGCAACGTTAATCGCGAAGATCCGCGAAAATTTCGACGAATGATCCTATCGGTGATGTTTAACCGGTGAAAATTAACATACGGGACGACAGAACCGCGTGGCGATGGATCTACGACCTGCGAAACTCGGACGAACAGAGAGGATGAAGGTCTATTCGTTGGACGCGATTCGAAATGGAAACAGATCGCTCGTTTCCCGAACATACACTGTTCCCGTAATACCCGAAGTTCCCTGCGAGGTGTATCTCGAGCGACGGGAACTGGAACATCCTTGTAATTCCGCCAAGAAAGCTCTCGGTTATCCCGATCTTCGGAATTATTCCGCGTCCTTGTCCAAAAAGCAAAGACTCGTGTCTGCGCGAACGGTAAGCAGTCGGCAGACGATCGATGGACGGTTAATTCCGTGGAGATTCGGACGAGGCACGATTTCCGTGGAAAGGTGCTGTCGGTCACGCTTACCCTCGACTGGCTAACGAGATTCATTCGAGACGCGTTGTCGGAGGAGCACGAATCAATGGCCGTTGATTCCAGCGGAATTATCAGCATCCCGGGAGAGACTGCTGCACGGTAGGTAGCCTCCACTCGGCCACCAATTGAAACCGTAACGGTCCCATCTAATCGGCATCCCCGGAGTGGCGTTAAACGCGATTGGTTGCAGAAACACGCGGAGAAACGCGGTTGAAAAATGAACGGGATCGGAGAATCGGCGAAGCGATCCGTCGACGACGTTCGAGAAGAAAGGAATTAAGTTTCCTTCTCCCGACCCCCGAGATGATATTTCATTTCGCTCCGCTCTTCTAGGCGAGATAAACCGATTTCTTAATCCTCCCGCCCGCGGAGGTAGTCGGATCGCGGTATTCTCCTTTTTTTCCCGAGGCACAGAGACACAGAGGTGCACCGAGGAGGCCGGCGATGCGCTTGATGGAGCCGGTAATGGAAAGTTCGGGAGTGCAATTTCCTCAGGTAGCAGGGAGCCTGTATCGCTTTGGTGTTTGAAAATCGGTGCTCGTTAAACCGTCATTTGCACCCTCGCGAGCCCGACGAGTCGCTGCTCGATCGATTCATTATCGGAAAGTAAATTACAAACGAGCAGAGCGCTGCCGGGGTTTCGTCATTCGAATATTACCGGCTGACGGGATCGGTCGTGAAAAATTTAAAATTCCTTCGCGGCCCGGCGCGGGTTTCGCCGCGAACAATAATTCCACGTCACGGGTCTTTTCTCTTCCGCGGTGGCGGAAAATTCGATGGAAAATTCGGTGGGGAAATTCGGTGGGAAATTCGAGCCCGGAGAGCAAGGGACCGATGGGTTAGGTTTAGGTTCCTTGGTGGACGGGAGACATGGGACACGGGTGTTCGGTCGCGGCGCCGCGAGTCGAGAGAGTCGAAAAGAAAATATTTGTCGTCGGTTGGTCAAAGTGGTGGCCGGCCAGAAAGTGTCTCGACCGGAGGATCCAGCGACGCGCAGCACGCGTCGAGTGTTTAATCGCGTTATCGCCGTTTGTTTGCCGTCCATCTACAGATATTCCTCTGTGATCCGCGGTGGAACGCTCGCGTGTGCGTCGGCCTGTTTACCGGTAACACAGCTCCGAGCACGCACGGCCCCTCTTCCTAACCAGCGTTGCGGCTAATTGCACCTGTCAGCCAGACATAATCGATCCCGTGCAAAGAGGGGCCAGCAAGGGGTGGAAGGAACCGAGTGAAACATTGGCCGCGCATGATGAATGACGGACGAAGTCGTTGATTCCGGCTGGAGACAATGGGAAACGAGCTGCGGATGCTCGTGGGTAACCCCCGTTGGATTTAACCTAACGAGCAGGCCGAGAATTAGCCTCGCGTGCGAACCGATCGCGATGCTTCACAGAGAAATTAGGATACCCGGAATCGTACGTACTGTTTTGGTTGATAAGAGGCTAGCCAACTCTTGGGGATTGGCCGAGGGTAATCAGCTCGGTCTATCCGATTCCATCTTTCGTGGTGTATACCTTTGGTTGCGATACCGGAATAGATAGCGTCGTTATTTTTCTATCTAGCGTTAAATAATTAACAGATATCGCTATCGCGTGTAATATCTCGGTGCTTTATCGCGCTTCTTACTCGTTAACCTTGATCGCTTCGTTGTACTTTATCGTAGTTCGATATTACGTCGACGAAATCAGTTGAAATCGGTTTCGAGAAATTGTTTATCACGGAGAAAAGAGAACGATACGACACAATCTCGGGTATCCAATGGTACAACGAATACGTGCTCTCTCGGTTGGAAAGTGAATTGCGGGAAAAAATGGCAGGAAAGGAATTTTCACCGGTGTTGGGCAAGATACTGGGTATTGCTTATCGGTATTTGATACGACTGACATGGCCGTTGCACCGCGGGTATTCCGACAGAATCGCACTATGATCGATCAAATTCCCGTTCCTTTCGCTAACCTTTTCATTAGACAACGGGGAGTTCCATTAAAGAGAATTAAATCTCCTTTTACTCCACGCGAGTCTTATAAAGGCGAGCAGACCTTTGTTCCCCGTTCGTTAACCAAACTTCCGTGCCGGTTTTCGAAGATTACGCGGAGTAAGCTCTGTCGAACTCCCGCTCCAACTCGGGAAACTGTAGCCGGGCGATTCCGAATACCTAGATATACGACTAGAGAGAGAGAGGGTGAGAGAGAGAGGTAACCGGAGGGAAGACGCGAGTATCGCGACAGAATTTCCAAAGAGCGTTAGCGTCGCGGCGCTTTGTCCAGCGGTCTGCAAGTTTTTGCTTTCAAACTCCGCGGCGCGTATGCGCGGTCAATATCGGCCGCGAACTCGTGAGCGTATATTTTTTCGCGAATCGGTGGAAACACCGTCGGGATCCCCCGGGGCAAAAATTGAAGTTTGCACTGGTATCGGCAAATTCGCGAATCGTCGGCATTCCTCTGGAACGCGCCGGCGTTTGCCGACTCTCTCTCGCCCGTGCCCGACAAAAGCGTAATCGGGCAGAAAATATCGGCGAACTTGCGAGCGCACCAGAGGTTACCGATGTATTTGAAAACTTTATACCACTTTTACACTCCACTATTTCGGCCGAGCCGCGACAACACGGCGCGCGAACTTGCCCATTTCGACGCCGATCGAACTTTCGCCTTGGATATTCCCGAAAACGCGGTCGCCGCGTTTCCTACAGCATTTCCCACACAAAAGAAACCGGTCTGGCCGTTTCGAGTCGCGCGGAATCGAGGAAAAACCGAGTCTCAACTTTGAAAATCTCTCGACCTTTCCTCCACGACTTCTTCGTCCTCGGATTTTCCGCCGAATTTTCATCTTGCTCCACTTTCATCTAACCCAAAACCACCCTATTCCCCGAACTTCGATTATATCCTTCTTCTTCGTTTAATTCGATTTCTAATTCGATTTCCATTCTATCGAGGTCAGGCGATTAATCGTCGAATTTTCTTCGATTTTTCGTCCTGATCGATCGGAAGAGATCGGCCTATTTTCCGCGTCCCGATTATTCTTCCCCTCTCTTCTAATTCCGCGCGCCTGCGGTCGCGGCGGAATTGCGTTTTGCACGATTTGCTGGTCGACGAAGAGTGGCCGAGACACGCGAAAAATGCGGGGAATTCCGTGGCATGGAGAGGCTGGCGCGGATCATTAGGAACTAATGCAGCTGCTCGAACACGTGTTCTGAGGGCGAGCGTAGAATGACCGTAGTAAAGGCACTCGGTAAACTGCAATATCGAGTGAGTTATTCCATAATGGGTATTTACTGGGCAGAGCCAGAGCAGCGTCCAGTCGGCCGATGCACGGAGCGCATGTACGACGTTATGTGCATCGATGAGGCATACGCGCTATGTACGCGCGGTTTATAAAGAGAGGCCAGCAGCAGCGTTTCCCACACTGCTCCCATATCGTTTGCGTTTTTCCTCTCCGGCGAATTTCGCGCGCGTTGCGTGCCCTGGTAACGCATTTCGCGAGATACTCGCGGAAAAACTGCCAACTCGCGTTTCGTTCCACTCGGCAATTTGCCTCTCCGCGTTGCTATCTGGGAAAAATTCGCCGGACGATGGCATCCGAGACCCTAGCGATGACCCAAGACCGTTTTCCATTAGGAAAATCTGATTGAGAACCGATTTCCTGCCCCCGATTTTGATGTATCGAGGATATTTCCTGTTCTGCGCCCGATGGCTCGCGAAGACCTTCCAATGGCAGTCGATCATCGCGTGTGTTTTATGGAATTAACTTGCCGAGGGGTGAACAAACTGGCTCGGCCTGTGACCGACGCAGAGGAATCGCGGCCAGCTGCAGTCTCGGATTATCGGACGTTTTTCGGCCAAATTACTTATTTACCGGTGACTAATGGCGGACATTCCGCGGCGGAAGTAACGCCTGCGACTTCCGCGACTCCATCGCGGCCAAGTGCGCGCTCCCACTCGATTCAACGATTCCTCTTCGCTCGATCTCGACCTCGCTCGATTCCCGTCCTCTTGGGAACGTCTGTCGGCAATCGAGGAATTCTCGCGAAGTCGCGAGGCTCGCGATCGAGGAAATTCACGAGGACAGGCACACAGAGGGCGTTGGTTACAGAGGAACTCGAGTTGCTCTGGTTGCAGCTCCGGTTTAATGACTGCCGCGGTTATAACGATGGAAGTAATAACGCCGTTCGGTAATAACCGTAACTGATAGAAGCACGCGCGGCGTGTCGCGTATTCCCGGAATTATACTCTTTCCTTTCCGCAGTATAGCAACCTCGTATCCACCGGTTTCTTCTCTCCGCGTGCTTTTTCACGCTTCGCGGATCATCGCTGCCAATTAAACGAAACTTGGGGCAAATAATCCCCGCGAAGGTACTCGAATCGCGGGCCAGGTGTGTGCCCTGTAATTAGTAAACTTTCTCGTAAAACTTGCACCGACGGCAATCGTATCGCCTCTTCGAACGAGCATGTCAAGTTTTCCTCTGGCTGTCTCCGGAAGTTCCAAGTGCTCGTTACATGGTGACACATCGCGTACGAGCAGCTCGCTCCTTGCTCGCCTGCGAGTTCACGCGTAAGATCCGATACAGGCAGACAGCCATAGAAAATCCGTGATCCGAGAATAAGCTCGTCGGCCATACGTTCGCGCTCCTCTCCCTTTCTTCCGTTGCCCTCGAGCCACGAATCCGTCCGGCTCGCCTATCGATTTGCCAACAACTCCTCTTCTTCGACGCAGACGTGGGAACGAGTTTCGCGTTACTCGTTCCGACGAGAAACGAATTAGACGATTTTTCGCGAGAACCTCGCGCGGGATCCGATCGAGATTGCGAAATGGAAGGACGCCTCCTGCCGCGAAGGACGACGGGTCTGACGATCACGCTGTCTCGCAGGATGTAAACGGCGGCGGAGGAAATTACAGGAGGCTTGAAATTATCGAGTTATGTCGACAAATTAGATAGTTCGTAACCGCCGCTTAAGCTGCCGCTGCCTTAAGCTTCCGCCCCATTACAAACTCCGATGCGTTCCGCCCCGCTCCTCGTGCGTGTGCACCAAGGGTGAATCTACTTTACGCAAAGCCGCGTGTACGGTCCAATTAAAAGTTGCCGCCGGCAGCTCGCCGAGCCAATGAATAAACTTTCCTTTCCGCTGGGGGACGCGCGCGACTTTTTCGCGCAAACCTCCTCGCCAACTCTCCCCGCGAAACGCGCTCCGCGTGTTCGTGAACACCTCGATAACCATGTGACCGCTCTCTCTGCTCTTCTGTGAAAATTACCCCGAAATTCTCCTTAATTCACTTCCATTCTTGATTTCAAGCGTCTTCCATTCCGAAATATCTTCGTTCGGATTACTCATGAGCCATGGAACAAGGTCGGTTTCCCGTTTATTTTCGTCTTTCAGTGCCGGGAAAGTTCACTCGAGGTTATTCGAGCGATTTAAAACGAACCGCAGATAGCAAGGGAAATACAACGCGGTTGCGAAAAATGCGTACGGGTTTGCAGGAAGGGAAATTAACGGTTAGGAATAACGAGTGAAAAAAGAAGGGTTTCGTTCGTAGAGTTCACTTGTTGAACTGCTAAATATAATTGCATCCTTTTAACCGAGACTTTAGTCGCCGAAGGAAGCATGCTTTCTACGTACCACTCCGGCGATATAATCAAATAAGCACGAACAAGGTAAAATTGAAATTATTTAAATGGAGTAACCGTGCTACGAGGGGCATGAAAAAAGGGAGAAAGAAAAAAAAAAAAAAAACAAAACGCAGGCACAATTGCTGCATTTGCATGTTGGCAAGGACGGGAGGAAATGTGTCGCGTGTAAAAGTTGGAACACGTTCGGTGGGTAAATATTTTTGATCGACTGACAAGTTCCGCTTAAACGAATAACAGTCGATCCTCGGCTCGAGAGATCGCTGTTGTTTCATAACAATGAGTATTTGCATTGTAATCGACTTGTATTTTCAAACTTCCTGGATAAATATATCCCGGCGAGTTTTAGCCAGCCACAGTAGAACGACCGGGCCTGTGGTCAGACGTCACGGATCCGCGCGAATATTCGCGGATTACTCGCGTCGGCCTGCTTATTCCATCAATTTCGCGCGATTTCCGGCGGTCTAAAAACTTCTCACGGCGCAACGTTTATTTTATCCGAATAACTGGCGTTGTAATTTCAAACTTCTAACGCGGCAATGTCGGCCTCGTCGATGGGCCGCGCAACGTTTCACGATATTGCACGGAGCAGGCGAATTGCGAGGGAAATCCGCGCTGAATCAACGAATCAAACAGCGGATGCTCGGAGTTCTCTCCGCGGGTTGTTTAATAATTAATACGCGATACACGGTGATTATCACGGATAGGCGAAAAGTTGGAATTGCTAATAATCGAGCGCGCTCCGCGGCGGAATAGTTTCGGCGAATCGCGCGTCGGAACGTCGCGAAAGTTAACCGGTTCGCGTGCATTCGGCAATTAGGTGACTGGGAATGGATTCGCGTGCAGCGGGGTTCCCGGTTCTCCGTTACCAACTACGGGGCCCGATAACTTTCGACGACGTTCAACTTGCGCGGAGATTTCGCCGCCTCAGCTGGAGCTGACGCTTACTTCCGGCACCGAGAATTAAAATCCACTTAACCAGGGGCCGTGTTCCGGAACATAGGTGTGCATCGCGATTTTCCATTCGGCGCGAGCTCGTTCGAATTTTATGAAACGCCTCCGTGTTTTACGATCCTCGCGAGCAGCGTGTTTATTTTTGCACGACTCGTCGCTGGTGTTCGCGAACGCTCGCGAATAAATTTCGTCGCGCTCCGCGGATCCGGCGCGATCGTTTCCTCGGACCCGGTGGCAACCGAGATACCGTTCCATCTTTGCCACCAGCAATTTTTCCCCCGATCCTTTCGCGACGGCTGACAGAGTCCGCGTTTGAACTTGTTCCAGCGGAAAAAGTTGATAAATCCCCGGCAGCGTGAAACGGGTCGCGCGTTAATTAAATCCAGCTGTAACGGGAGCTCGACCTCGGGACGATCTCCTAATTTATGGATGTTGGATTTTCATTAAGACTTGGCCGCTCGATCTTTCCTCGCGGGCTCGAACCTAGATCGATCGGCGGATCGGTTTCCCGGAAATGGTGGCGGGGCCAGAGAGGTCGGCCGGTGTCGTCGTTAAGAAGACGAATTACTTACCAGCGGAAACGGAATCTTCGATAAACGCGGTCGGCCCGCGGAGTGACTCGTTTCTGCCCGAGACGGCTATTAGTCCCCTTATTCGTTAAGCCGAGTCAGGCTTTATTGACCGGGCGGAGACAGATTCGTCTAGTCACCGGCAAAATTCACGCCGTGACGAATGCCCGTTTCCACCGGCGACAGCCCCGGTAAATATCGTCTTCTTCCATCGTCTTCTTCGTCCATTAACCCGCCGCCATTGAACGCTCCGCGCGGACGTATTTTTACGGCGATTCTTTCCCGGCAGAATGCTCCAACTTGTTGCTGCCACGGCTTTTCGAATTGCGTGTACACCTGCTTGTCCCGCTTTTCGATTGATTTTCCACGGAGACTCGTCGATGCCGACCTCTCGCTCGCGCTATTTCAATTTGCCCGTTTTAATTCCGAACGGAACCTTTCTTCAAGCTCGAAACCCCGATAAAGGTATCGAGGATAAAAAAATAAAAAGTCAGATTACCCTTCCTCGACTTCCACGATTCACCTCCGGCCGATCCCGAAAAAGTTTCGATGATTTATCGCGGAGGGTGATTTATCGGAGGAATATTTAACGGGAAACGGCAGTGATAGAATTAGCGGGTAGACTGGCTAATTGCTCGAGCGGCTCGCGAATAGACCGACTCTAGCACCTGCCGGGAGTTATGGAAAAATTCGCTATGCAAACGAGCGGGACGCGTCGGCGAGGAATCGATGGGACGACGCGCGACGTCGAATCGAAGTTTCCGTTCTCGCGAAAAATCGAGGCTTCTCGATCGTACTTTGTCCGCGCGGTGTCTGCGGCGCCGGGGGTTTGAAAAATACCGGCGCGCGTCAGGCGGCCGCAATCTGAGGGGTGAATTTAAAATTCCGCATTATTTTGCATAGTTACGAGGCCGTCGGCCGCCTTCGCCGGCATAATCTTTATGCATAAGGCGGCCGGGAGTCGATTAATACGAACGTTAAGAGCGAAATTATTGTTAGGAATTCTTCGGGGAATTATTAACCCCGCTTCGCCGACGGAAGTTCCGTGCGGCGCGCGATATATCCGCGTTAAGTGCGCCGTCGTTCGCCGGAAACGCGGTCCGAGCTGTTAGATCTCTTCGAGTAGCCATGAAAATTCCGTGGTTATCGTTTACTTCTATCTTCGAGTTGGTCGCGTCGCGAACGATAAGAAGATCCAGCGATCGATGAGAAAGAAAGAAACACTCGAGAAGGAGAAAGTGGCTCTCGGTTGCGAGGGAAACTGATTGATAATTAGCGCGAATCAACTGCGCGAGTTATGGCATTATCGCGCGGTATCTCGAGGACGGTAAGTTATTCGGAAAGTTGGAAGATATTTCTACCAACTATCTAAACTCTCGACAGCTTCTCGCGATCTTCTCTATCTAATAAAATTCCTGATCGGGAAAGTCCGCGGTAGTTAATTCCGTTATACTCGGTCGCGTTCCGGAAACAGCGACTTCTCGTTCCCGTTTACCCGCGTTTCCACCGCGAAAGTGGCACGAGTCTCCATTTCGGTTTACCGAGCTGGCCGTTTCGAAAACGGCCCCGCCGAAGAAATATTCGGCAAAGCGTTATCGTTTTCGCAGGAAGCGAAGTGCTACGCTATAAAGCACGAAACGAATGGCGTTCGCGATTGTCAACCGCAAAGTAGCGAGCGGCAAGTTTCTCCATGTGAGGCCAGAAGTTTTCCACGGTCCGCCGAATATCTTCTTCCCCTTTGTTCTTACCTTCATTTCGTGGCCCGGCAGCGCGGCGGAACTCCGTAATGATGTTTAAAGTTCCTCCGATGGATCAACTTAACGAGTGGGTTTCTTGTTCCCCGTTTGGCAACGTTGAAACTTCCGCTGCTCGGCGAGAAACACGAGGCAGAGACGTTGCACGGGAGATAGGATAATTCTCCGTTCTCTGCTCGCGATGCGGCTGGAACAGGCGATAAAAAAAGGAAATATATCATTGGTAGAAATTGCGGCGAAGAACGGCGCATCGCGTTACGCGACGGGAATAATGACAGGGAATAGTGCTGTTAGCACCGATGGCGCGGTTTACGACACGCTGCTCGGGCTTCTGAATCGCAGTCGCGGAAGTGGAAGTCGTTTTCGGGAGAAATATCGCGGTTTATTATGTGGAATTTAATGTCGCTGCCTCGTGCGTTCGCAACGGTGAACGTAAAAGCCAGAATTTTTGAGGGAATACGCGGTTTCTCGTTCCAGTTCGCGTCATTGAACAGGTGGAATTTAGCGTTGGACATCGAACGGTACATTATTACCAAGATACTACGGGAAATCGTTTTGTTATATTTAATTCAGCTGGAATACTCGAGTAAATTGCTTTAGTTACATATTTGGAACGATATCGGATGGTAGCTATCGTAAAATGCTCGACTGATACGAGAAAAGTAAGTAGAGTAAGTCGGGATAGCCAGACGGTCGTATATACCAAAAGGAACAAGGGGTTGCTACGAGTCCTCGATGGCTCTGTGATATAGTTCGGGATTTCGAATCCCGTGGTCCTCGGCTCGATTCCTCGCTGGGTCGAGAAGAATTTTCTTCGTTAATAAATAATCCGCTCTTCTCGCGAGTGGGTAATAAAAGTATTACAGTAGCTTTTTCCGTTCTCCAGAAGAAACGGGATGACATCGTTCCAAATTTTTAGAAATTCGATAATTTCGAGATTATTCCACGATAGGTTACACAGAAAGAGAAAAGAGTAATAAATGTGTGTGTGGGACAAAAACACCCCCCTTTTATGGTGTGTGTGGCTATTTCTTCGTGACTGGCATTTTTCCAACTCCGTAAATTCCGAAAAACCAAAAATCGAGTTTCAAAAACACGAAAGAAAAGACAATTAAAGAAGACAAAAAACACACCTTGAAGTCAACGTTGTTTAAACGAGCGTCGTAACGGGCAAAGTCCATATCCTGGTGAACTCAAAAATTCGATTAAAAAAAAGTCACTTTGAAGTTAAAAAACGAATCAAAAGGGGGACAATGCGATTTTTTAAAAGACAAAAGGACGAATCTGCAGGAAAATAACGGAATGGGATAAAAAATTGGGAAAAAAGTGGGGAGCCAAAGAAATGTGAAAAAGGGGAGGAGAAAAAAAAAGGGAAATAGAGAGCAGTATTATAAAAAACGATTGTCGGTTCAATCCCGCAGCAAAGAACAAACAGAAGTTGATGACACAGAGTGGCTGCCATGGACTCGTGGAAAACCCATGGAAATTTATCGTCGGTGTCTGCGCAACGATCTCGTTGGAACACGGAGTTTATCGTGTAACATCAACAACGTGTTGTCGAGTGGCGTGCACGAAGAAAAGCGGAGGGGAGACAAAACAAAAAGAAAAAAATAGAGCCGTAAAGCGTGTAAGTCGACATCGGTGACTGGGAAATCTGTAATTCAATATCGGTCAGTGCTACTTCGTCGCCCGGGCGTTTTTCTACCGGCGAGATTCGCGACTCGTTNTTCGTCGCCCGGGCGTTTTTCTACCGGCGAGATTCGCGACTCGTTCGTCCTGTAGAGTCGGAGCCGGCGATAAGCTCTTCGGTTGTAAAACTTTCTGTCGAGCCCGGGCCGCTGTGTAGCCGACGAAACTTACGGGCGTTATAAATCCATCCCGCGTGTTTGGCGAATCATTCGGTTACGTACAGAGCATCCGTCGCGAGCAGAGGAATTCCGCGGGACGGGGACCGAAGGCTCTCGAACGTTGAGTACATTTCGACAGGTAATTGTTTAATTGCCAGAACAACGAAAGGACAGTGATGGACATTCGAATCGAACAAAATATTCCCGCGAAACTCATTTCACGCGCTTCAATGTCTGTCCCGTCCTCGGTACACCTTTTTATTCCCTGTCGCTTCGCCGCGAACACACAATACGCTGCGAACGAAGAATACAGGGACCACATATGCCTCTCTCAGCTAGCAATTCATGGATGCGCGCGTGATCGACCGTTAGTCGATCAATTTCTTTTAAATCCTCCGCTCCTCGCGAGACTCGATGTTTATCTGGTGGATTATAATAGTCGATCCTTGCGTCTTTCGTTTGTATTCCTTTTCGTTCTTTCTTTGCACTGTTTGTCTTATTCAGGGGTCATTTCGTCGTTCCTCTCTCGTTTGCGTGTACGTCGCTTTAGCCAGGCGAATGATCGCGAACAAACAGAGCCGTTGAACCGACGTTAAATATTCCACGCTTGCCAAACCAAGCGTATAATTTTTCGGCAAATCGTTTTTCCATGCGCGAGAAACAAACGAGCTATCGGGTACAGTCGGCCTAAATGGAACACCCGGTACATTGCCTGCTTGTTCGCGATCATTTTTTTTTTTTTTTCGTTCTCTACTCTTTTTTCGACATGATCATCGGACAGACAGATAAAATATTAATAATCGTTTTTTCGGCCTCTGGAATTCGAGCGCGAAGGCAGGATTCGATCCTCGTCGCCTCTGGTTTACCCGTTCGCGCCATTTCTCTTCTTTTGTTTTCTTTTTTTCTCCCCTGCTCACACTCTCTCTTTCTCTCTCCGCGCGCTCGTTTCTCTTTCTTTCCCGTCGCTCTCGAACGAACGATCGTTCCTAACGAGAGAAACGACTGGTTTTCCAAGCCGCGTTCTGCGGAATTCCGGCCGAATTGAAATTAATTAGCGATAAATTCTCCAGGCGCGACGCGTCGATGGCTCTCGCCCTCTCGTCGCGCCCCCATCCCCTCGTTTCCAATGTTTGACAATGAAAAAACGAATCTCCACGCGTCCCCCCTTCCCATCGTGCTAGCTAAATAATCGCTGGCAAGCGATCGTGTGCCGATGAGCGCGCGAATTTCACGCGAGCCAATTGGGGACCGCGCTCGCGCGACCCGTTCCTCACTTTCGATTTATTTTCTTTTCACCGAATTTCAAAAGATCGATCAACTTTCACGCGAATATTATCCGCGTTATTTCGAGAAATTATCGCACGACGTCAGCAATTTCGATAAAAGCCGGAATGGTTTAAAGCGCGAGAACGTCGGAACATTTCCCTTTTAAATCTCGCCTTTCCGCGTGAACGGGAAACGATTGCTCTCGTACTATTACAGAACGGCGTCAAAGGAACGACAAACAATCGCGAGCGCGAAGATTTATGGCCGGGCGAAGGAATCTTTAAGAATGATTTGTACCCCTAACGAAGAAGCTTTTCGAGCTTTACTTTATTGCCGGTGTTAAATCGCTCGGGCCAAGGAAATCCCGCGATCCGCGTCGAAAAGTGGATTAATGAATCACGCGGCTGACAACCGGTATAAATCGTCGGAAGTCGTAAGTGCATCGGCCGAATATTCACGAACGGTCCAAGTTCGCGGGAGAAGATAGCCGGGGCGAAGTGATTTTTGCCGCGGCTCGATAAATTATTTAACGCCCAGTGGGGGGCATCGCATCTCGTTCGTCGATCGATAAATTATTTATCGCGTCGCTTTCTGGCCGGCGAACTTTCGCCCGATCGAGTTCCGCGGCCCCGGTGCTCCGAGATTTCCTGGCACCATGCCGTCGCGACGTTTCCGCCTCTGCGCGCGGACCTGCATCCGCGCATGCAATATTTGTAAGCAAACTGCCTACGAATGATGTAACGCGACGCCGCTCGAGAAAGTTCCCCATCTCTAGCTCCTCTTGCGCCAACTTCCCGAAATCTCGGCCAAATTTTACCTTTTATCGCGACTTCTTTAACTTCTTTGCGTCACCAACTTCTCTCGTTTCGGGTTCGTTAACTTTTATTCCTCTCTATTTCCTCGCAATCGAACTACGGGCATTCTACTTTCGGCGATTCTCATTTTACGCAGGATTTCTTCGGGTTTTTCTGCTATTTTTATTAGATTATAACCATACGCGTTTCGTCTTGGGTCTACTAGGGATCTTTTCGATAAGGGTACCTACCTAGCAGGCTTCAGACTAGAAATACCAGTGCCAGGTCGGGAAGTTTTATTTGCAGGAAACGTAGGGCTCGAATCTCCTTTAATCCCCGTGACGGCGAGCGTGTGAACGGCGGCCGTCACATAAATATGTCACGTTTCCAAGGAATAGCAGACATTGCAGGAGCTCATGGCTGTTCTTTCTTCCGTTACGCTGCTCCGTTCTTGCGACAGGCTCTTTAGTAGCAGACGTCTCGAAGTTCCTTTAACCGAGCCGCTGTTCCTTTGATCCACTCGGTACACGGTACACCGTTCCCCGTGTCAAATTGCTTACGTTTTGCACCTCTTAGACTGCGAGTAGCTTCAAGGACTATTCACGGTGTACCAAGGATATTCTGTTCCCGGCATAGAAGAAAAGGAGCTCGATCAGTCGAACGGGCCGATGAGAAAAACGCCGGGCAATTAATTCCTTCTTAGAATCTTGTCCTTCTGTGAACGCGTTTATTAACACCGCGAAACCGTACACCGCTGCCATGTTACGCAAGTATATTTCATGCATCATAAAGGCGAATGGAAACGCGAGGCGCTTCATCGGAAGAGACGATCTCGTATAGCTTCGCGCGGTGTAACGTTTCCAATTCACCTGCTCTCCATTCCTCTCTTCATTTCGTGTCAACCCGTCTTCGCTTTCTCTCCGCGAGCCTTCCGATTCCTCGCGAGCACCTCGCATAGTACTCGCGCGATATCCACTTTCCAACCTTCCAACAATCGCTGCAAACATCGCGCGAATATTCTTCCCTTTCCTTTCTTTTTTCAATCTTCTTCTTTTTCTTCCTCCGCGAATATCCAAACAACTTACGATACCTCGTTCGCCAGGCACTCGTCGATTTCTCTCAACTCCGAATGCAGCTCCGATCCTCCAGCAGCAATCTCTCTCTCGAGGAACGTTTGTCTTCGGCGCGGAACGCTCGCGCCGCTGGAATTTCTGCGACGATAAGCAACACGTCGTCTGCGCGAATTAAGGCCCCTGAATTTATGCCAGCTCGAAGAATATATACTACAGACGCGGCTTTTGCACTTTGTCTCGCACTCCCGAGACCAGCTGTCTTCTCGAGCAATGGCTAGTCTGTTTCCGGAGTTCCCGAGAGAGTAAGGAAACGGATTTTCTAGTCCGGCGATCCTAGCCTCTTCCTGTCCGATTGCGTGTCTCTAATCAGTCGCTTACCAACGGGAAAGGCAGTTACTCCACGTCAATTTCCCGAAATACCGTAAGTAGATTGAACCGTCCGTTAGGACGCACGTTGATTTCTTTGCTGACTCTAGTTTCCCCCGATATTCGTCCTGGTTTCATCACGAGGAAACCTCTCGATGCGTAAAATCTTCAAAGTTCTATCCGTCAAGTCTTAAAACCTACGGTCCTGCATTCTCCTAGCGGAGCGTTCGCTTTTACCTCTCATGCGATGGCTACTCTCGCGTTGCGAACTCTGTTCAGGTCCTACCGATGCCGACCCTGCGATCTATCGAACAGCCGATCTCTTTAATGGTTCCTCGTATTCCGAATCTTCCTGAATTTTGACTCTCGAGTGATCACTAGAAACCTAGATCATCTCGAGACTCTTCTAGCTAGGGTCAAAAGATAATCGTACTCTTACAATTCGAAAAGAACTTTATGATTCTCGAGAATGATCGAAATTTCACTGATTTTGGTAACGTCATTCGTTAGTTTGCAAGTGTAAATCGACATTCCATTTTCACAGGAACACGAATCGATGAGTCTACCGATCGTAACTCACGAACAGACTATCGATCTGTTACCTCGTCTATGCTAACTATAAACAACGTAATACCGGTTATCATCGACGGATTGAAACGGGTCGTATTCTGGCAAACACGTAACGATTAGAGCCGCGTTATCTGTCGTCTAAATAATATTGATCGACCAAACAGTCAACGACCTGTTTGGTTAAATCGGGACAAGTCATCGTTCGCTGCTCGCGACAAAAATAGTCGTTACCGCGAGTCGATAAACTCGAAGTACCATTCATCTTCCCTTTCCAATTTCTGCTAAATTTCTAAATTTCCTCTTAGAACCGTCCGTGACTGATCGTCGCCAATCAAGACCTAGCTTCTATATACGCTTTTTGCAGCGACGAAACAAAAACCTGCGGAACCTCGATCGAACCAGTTCACGTTAATAAAAAGACGCGGTTAGATTAATCCTTGCCACAGAGTAGTCGATCCTATGGTACTATAGCGTTCGGTCCAAGGACCGGCATTGTCTTAGACGCGCGTTTGGCGTTCAGCTCACGAGGCAAGCCATTAGACAACGCGATCGTGCGAATCGCACCGGTTCGGGGGCTGTTTAGAACAGTTAGCAGTCTGCGGCGTACGTGCGTCGCCGGGTGTACGTGTCGAATTGCATATTCGGCGTGCAGGCGCAGCACGACGCCTGGCCGGACATCGCGCAACTTGCGACTGATTTATAATCGCGGTTCACCGACCCGTCACGATCCGAAGATACCGCGAAACAAACGCCTTCGACTACGTGACTTTCGCGCGCGAACAACTATGCGAAACTTCCACCCTCGACCTCGGCGAAACGCCGCTCCGCCGTTCCCGGTCCATTTTTAACATTCACCGATGCGTTCTTGAAATATGAAAGGACTTTTCTGGGACGGAGAACGAGATCCCAGCCGCGGCATTCGGCGTATCTCTCGCCCGAATGGAACCTGAAAGGATCCTAAACAACCGAAAGCGTACTTTCGCATCGGAGATTCAGAAAATCCGAAGCTACGAGCCGTCTCGTAGCTTCCACCGTGGATTTACCGTGAAATTCTTTCCTACCCGAGTTCGTTGTTGTCCAACAGCGTTAATTATAGAGAGAACGTTTCGCGTTAATTATCTCGACGACGAGAGGTTGCGTAACGTCGGGACAAACGATCGGAAAGTTTGGTAGAGAAGCGAGAAGGTTCTAATTCGAGCGCGGTCGTATGCGGCAGTAGAATAGGACAGCGCACGGTCAGACGCAGAGTCAGACGCAGCGCGGATTTCGCCGGCGGAAATCGAGTCGATCCTCGCGGAAGGATCAAACGGGCATTGAAATTGGTCATTCCGAGGGCGAGTCCAGTTTCCATGGCCTTTGTTATTCTATATTTCCGTAAAGGCCAGGGGGTCGGTCTCTTTTTTTTCCTTGCCTCGGCTTTTTCTCCTTTCCTGCCGCTCGAGGAAGAATTCCAAGGTGAGGACGGCAAGACAGTCGAGATTCCCTTGAATCTTCTTTGGCACGCTGTTGGTCGAGTGTCAGGAGAATAGACACGGCCAACAGTCGAGAGACAGAACGGCGAGAAAAAGCCGGAGATAAAGAAAAAGAGAAGAGGCAGACCGGAGGGAGCTGGGGAGGAAACGGAAAATGGGTCGTGGAACGGATTCGTTATTTTCTCCCGAGCTGTAGCGGCTCGACGGGAGAAATAAGTCGCGCTTCACTGGCGCGATGTTATCGCCGCTTTGGACGGAGATAAAGCGACGGGTCGTGACGAATAGTATGGAGATCGCGTTAGCCGCGTATTAACGAAATACCCTGGCATTCCGGGTAAATCGACGCGAACGGTGGAAATCGGGGAAAGAGGAACTCGCGCGTCCTTGATCTTTCCCACCGCGAATATTTCTCTCTCGATCGTAGAAAATACTCTAACCGCGCGTGGACGCTTTTAGAGAATCGATCGAACCGTTGCTCTCCGATCTTCCGTGGATTTTTCCCCGCGATATCCGAAAAGGGATTTACCTGTAGTCGAAATAAGCGGTTGAAACGATCCCTTTGTTCGAAAGTTAGAGTTTAAGCCGACGATCCGGGCCAGCTGGTAATAGCGTTTCATTTATCTCCAAGGTAGAATAGAGGATTCCGGCGGAGAGACGAGGATCGTTCCATTCATAAGCGCGCCGGCTCCTTCCGGTCCGTGTAACCGTAGTTTCGATCATCGGAGGACAATCGTGTCCGACAGCCGCATAAAAGTCCGTCCGTGGTAAATCATCCGCCTGAAACGGCAGCCGGATCGCGCTTCTTAATTGCACGGCAATTTCTCGCGATCGCATTAGAGCCCGGCATTCGTCTGGTTTAATGCTCCGCGGCAAGATCGCACTCGCGCCAACCCGCCGGCGAGTTTCGATGGCCGTGTACAGATCCGTCGACCAACTTGCCTGAAATATGCCAAGATAGTCTCGGAACGCGTTTCCATCGGGGCGACGTTTCGAAATGATCAGCGGAGTTACACGCGGGCGACTGGTCCTTCGCGCCGAGGCGCCTCGAAGTTTCAGCCGGTGCGGCAGTTAGTTGTCCCGGACTTCCGGGCTGCGCGAGGCTAATTTATCTCGGCTGCCAACGGATAAAACGTCTCGCTTCTTCGAACGAAACGTTCCTTGAGTCCCGGAGAACCGGGGAATACGCGCGATCGTTCGGGAAAGTCGAAGGAAAATCCGAGAGAGAAGCGGATGAAATATCGATCTATAAGAGCGTGAGCGAGATGAAGAGATAGCGGTTGCAACACGGAAACGATCTTTCTCTCGATGGAGGCTCGATGGAGGCTCGATGGAGGCTCGATGGAGGCTCGATGGAGGCTCGATGGTGGCTCGTTGCCGCGGTTACCACTTATCGCCCGGAGAGGACGCGGCGATTTAGCGATAATGGCGTGTTCCGGTCGCGCGAGCGAACGAGGACGCGGCGCATTCCGCGAGACGTCCCGTCGCGTCGCCGTCCGCCTCTCGGCTGACAGTCATTGTCCGTACTTATCCCTTAATGGACTCCTTATTTCGCCGCGTCTCGAGATAATCGCGAGCCCGCGAGGGTTGACGAGGCTAGGCAAATTCTGATGACGTCGGGAGACGCTGGGAGACGCTGGGTTCCCGGGGTATTACTCGGGAAAGCGAGGGTTCGCGGCTCTGCCTAGTGATTAATGGCGGGCTCTAATTGGAATTTCGTGTCGCGGCCGTCTGTTTGGCGTCTCGGATAAAAAGCCGAAGGTACACCCCGGCGACGCTCCTCGAACAGATAACTTTTTCGCCCTTAACTCCCTACCGGAAGCGACACGGCAATTTTATTACAATCCGCATTGATTCTTTCCACCTTCTCCGCTCGGATAGCCCATTTTCCCGGGGAGTTTCTTCGCAGCGAAAGACCGAAACGGGATTATACAAACGAGCCGGCGCTTAACGCGAATCGCTTCGATTTAACCGTTCCTCGCGAGGGTTGTCCGATCGCGACGCGAAATGGAAATGGAAAATTTGGTTAGGCGCGCGTGGCTGGATGGAACAGCGGCACCAGCCGCTTCGGGACCGTGACGATCCTTGACCCATTTCGATCTCGCCGAAAATACGCGAGAACGTTGCCTCGCAGCAGCCGCTGCTAAAAGGATCCCTCGCAGAGCCCTCTTCTCGCGAAATAGCCGGAAAAATTCGCGCGACATCTGGTCGAATTGGCATGGCCGATGGGCAAGTTGGACAATTTGAACGCGACGATCGTTTCACGGTCGCTAAGGGGTCGAGCGAGACTGCTCGTTATGAAATTTTCGAACTACCGAGTATAGCTCCTTTCTCCGTTTCTCCGGAAATTCCCAGTGGCCAGGGGTCGCTACGGGGTCGAGCGAGACTGCTCGTTATGAAATTTTCGAACTACCGGGTATAGCTCCTTTCTCCGTTTCTCCGGAAATTCCCAGTGGCCAGGGTACGCGTGGATTAAGGATACGAGGCTATGATGACCTCAGCAATGTGGAATTACGTCATAAACTGGGATCTCGTACAGCTGCACACCGCGTCCGCCTGCCTCCGGCCAGCAGTCCTTAATCCCTTACTCGCCGCGCGCCTCCACTCTGCAATCTCCCGGGTAATTCGCCTAAACAGAGAAATTACGCGACACGTTGTTTCTTTCGGACGAGAACACGAGACCGACACGGTCTCTCGACGATTCTTGCTTGAGAATGGCCCGTAATATCGGAGAGCGAGCGATCGTGCGGCACCGAGCGACGCGAGTTCCGGGAGACGCTCCGATTCGTCACGTCTCATTTGCAATTTCGCTCTCCCCTCGTGTTACGAATTTACAGAGTCGTGATAAGAATGATTTAAACGTGACGGGTTGCGAAACCGCTGGCCGGATCGGCCGATCGAGAAACATCTGTAAGCGATCACGGGGCGAGATAGAAAGGTGTTAATCGTCGCATTTGCATATTCATAAACGAAACCGGGCGTCCGCTGGCGAAATCCGCTGCGAAATTTATTTCTCTCACCGCGAGTACCTTTATCGTTAAGAAGAGAGGAAGAGAGAAAGAGAGAGAGAGAGAGAGAGAAGAGAAAAGAGGAACCGGGAGAGGAAGAGAAGATTGGGTGAAAAAAGTATTCCATAACAGCGTCTCGTTTTCGCGGCGATCGGTACGCCGTGCCTGTCCCGAGGACGGGAATGGGAAGGAATTTCGGGAACGTGCGTGGACTGTGCTAAACGCCGGAATAATTTAACGATACTTGGGGAAATTCGCGGAGAAGCCGAGTGGTTATCGCGGGCCAGATAAAAATTCCATACGTCGTCGGCCAATTCCCCGTGTTTCGGCCAACGCTCGCAAGCGAATCGAGCTTGCGAACCGTGCTTCGAGCAATCTCGCAGTAGTAAAACTGTTCGTCTTTTTCGCGAATGAAGGCCGCTTCGTCGATTTTTAACGCGATACAATTCCGTCCGCTTGCATTGTTAAAATCCGAAAATTCTCTTTCTCTCTCTCTCTCTCTCTCTCTCGATTACATTCCTCGCGTTCCAATCGTTTCATCCTCGCGATGTAAGCCTGTTTTCTCCGGTTTTCACTTGAGCTACGAATAAACCGACGCGTGTAAAATATTTCGATCGAGACACTCGAGCGCTAAATAACTGTTACGACCGCGATCGAAGATTAGGAAGTCGAAGAACGGAGCGATGGGAATGACTCGCGCGAAGAAGCGGAATCAGGAAGCGAAATGCTCGAAATAGAGCTACTCGGGGCCGGAGATAAGATTGCATACTCGGACCTAACTATGCTCCGATATTCTCGAATAGACTGCGCGTGTCTGTTGCTCGAAATGGAGTTGAAGTACGAAGTACAAGTGCGAGACAAGACGTATCTCGCTTCGAGTACGAATACCGTTTCATGTCGCGGGAATTTTTGAATTCATTTAACTTCGTTTCGGATCGGTCGATGTTTTCCGGCCGTCTTCTATCGGAAGACAGATTTTCGTGGATAGGATCCGCGCTGGTATAACGGTTCATCGATCCAGCGACCCTTTGAGGAGACGAGACTGTGAAAGCGCGTGCCGATATTTGCGAGGCTTCGAGCACCGGTGGATCGCGCGCCGAGACGCTGTCATCGAGACCTTTAGAGCAAACCTGAATCGTAAAAGCGTAACTTACGGCCGCGTCTGTAAAAACTGTCGCTGGCTTTCACGCGAGGATCGGCTATCGGCTAAACGCTATCGGGTAAACATTTTTCAAACGCGCCCGAAGCGGCCCGGATGTCAAAGCGTCGATCGCGAGTGATCTCGAGAATGTCTGGGGAAAAGGGAGGAGAAGGAGAGACGAAGTCGACTAGGAGGAAAGGCCGGGCGGGCGGGAGTGGAACGTGGCCGATTTGAACTTTCTCGTTTCATTACGAATGCGAAGGGAACTCGTTGAAAAGCCTCGAGTGGCTTTCCTTCGCGCGTAACGCGCGCACGTGTGAGGGAACTGGTCCCATTTCGAGGACGAGTTCTCGTTAATGCCGTTCGCGCGAGCTCCGAAAGAGTACCGGTATCAGAGAGAGAGATCGAGAGGAAGAGAGAAAGAGAGAGGCTGATTGGTTCGCTGGTAATTCGTGCCACGAATCTTCGGCGAGTGTCGGGGAAAATCAGGGGTCTAACAAGATTCAACGTCGAACGGGTACCGCCTGTATCTTCGATCGCGATGATTTTCCGGTCGTCGCTACGTGTCTGATTGAAAATACGCCAGGCAATCGCGATTTCACCGCGAGAACGGAATGTTCTCCGGCCATGGGACTGGCAAACGAGGACTTAGCTCCGTGATTCGAATACGGAATAATTATTCCCGACGAGGTTCCGCGCGTGTACCGTGTCCCGAGAAAGCCGGATGGTCGGTGGTACTACCTCGTCACCGTCCACATACCATTTTCGACCGCGAGGAATCCGGCACAGCTTTTTTTCCCGCGGACAAGGCTCGCCGAGGGAACCGCGGGGAACGGAACCGGTTCCATACGAGGGATATTCCTATCCCGTTTCCGTGCAGCCAACAAATTTCCTCGCACCCGGAGCATAACAAGCTAACAACGAAACAATCGCGCGCCACCCTATTCTCTTCCTCTTTAAACTCTCCTCATTGTTTTCCGCCTCCCTGTTTAAACTCGGAAATGCACACGGCGCTGGGTCCATTCCTCGGCCGTTTCCCGCAAACCTCGTCCGCGATTCTACGCGTGTAACCCCCTGCGAACGAAAGAGACCAAAACTTCCACCCCCTGTCTCTCCTCTCTCTCTCTTTCCGCGAAGCGGAGGACGGAACGATGCGAAACGGCGGCTAAATTAAGGGGCGAAAAAGTTAGAAAATTGGAAGTTAAATTAACGAATCCAAGTCGCGGGCGGGTATATGCAAGCTAGAGAGAGAAAAAGAGAGTGAGAGAAATAGAGGGAGAGAGAAAGAAAAATGGACTCCCGGCGAGAAGCATTGCGGACGCGGCGGGGTTGGACGAAATAATTATTTAAAACTGCGGAACACGGTTAAGCGAGGCGATTACGTTTGAAAGCGGCTGCGAGCCGCGACTGTTCCTCGAGGTCGCGACCGTTCGCGGGAAATGACTTTACCTCTAGCTTAGGAAAATTTACGAGTCTCCGTGTACCAGCGTCGCTAGGTCCACGTGCAGCAGCCGCGAAAACATCGCGTAGGGAGGATCGAGTAAGCGGCGACGATCGTAACCGGAAACCGTGGGTCAGGAGCTCGTTCAATTACCGCGATGGCTATTTTCTCCGCGTCGTGTGGTTAAAATCGGCCGGACGCCGGGCACCGCGAGCGTCGGCCCGTGCATCGATCGAGTCAGGACGCTCCGTTTCTCTCTCGCGTGTACCGGAAACTCGGTTGCGATCGCGACGGAGACCCGCAGGAAGTGGCCTAACTAGTGATCGTCTTCCTGTTGCGAGTCCAAGTGGAGGAGGAGCGGTGTCGTAAGCCTCGCGAAAGTAATCTAACTTTAGATGGCCAGGAGTTGCGCGTCCAGCATTCCGCGGGGTCTGTTGCGCGTGCACTGAAACCCGCGAGACGATTTCTCCTCGAGGAGAACGGTCGAGTCCGAAAGTGGGCCGATCGGGCCGCGTCTCCCGTTTCCTTTGTGTGTCATTAACTGTCGCGAAAGGTTAAACGACTGCCGCAACGGGATACCGGTCCGGGATCATCTTCGATTACCGGTCCATTGTCGACGAACCGGTCCTTTGTTGGCCCGTCCAGCTGTTCGGAATCTTCGCGAGTCTCTTTTATTCAGGGGCCCGAATCGCTTCGCGCGACTCGAGTGATTCCTCGATAGGTCCGTGACGCGTCCTCTCGAAGTCCTTTGACGTCGCTTCTCGATCCTTTGGAACGTCTTCGATCGAGTAAAGCGGGACGTTTCAGTCGGCGAACCGCTACGGGAACGAGTGTCAAAGGTCTCGACGGATGAGGAGCGATGGTTGGTCGAAGGAAGGGAGGAGGTGGAACACGCGTTCCGTGGAATAGCGCTAATTTGGTCTGGAGGGCTTAAGAGAATCGAGCAGGCTGTCGGATCGAAGCGCGAGTTGACACGCGAAGCGGCGTCTGGTCGGTCTCTGGTCTGGAGGACCATCGGAAGTTTCGGCTGCCGGCAGCCAAGACAAGACTTCCTCTGTAACACCTCAAAGCTTTCCCGCTGGTGAAAGTAGCTTTGCTCCCGCGGGAGGGCAGGGAGGAGTTATTCGTGCGCCTCGACCCTCTGTGCACAAGGCTTTCTGGTCTAACGAGTGAGCCTCCAGTTACAGTCCTTTCCGAAGCAAGCCGAAGCACCGGCAGCAACGCAGGACCTTTTACCCCGAGATCACCGGCACTCCCGGCGAAATAGCTGTAATGGATGTTTGCACGGGCGGCCAGCGCGTTTCGCGGGCAAACTCCGAAGGAAGATTGATCGGGCAAAGATGAGAGGATTCGCGGCGATGCGTCGTCGCAGCGCTGTCGGCCGGGATCGACCGAGCGCGTTCGCGAGGAACCAACGAGACAATTAACGGAGGCGGCCCGGTGTAGGGTGAGCAAAGGATCGAGAAGAGATAAGAGGCGCAATTGGCGAAGTTCGAGTCATCTTCGAGTCTGCGACAGTTGCCGAAGAACCGGCGAGACTCGGATGGTCGGCCTCTGGCGGCGTGAGTCGAACTCGCGCGAGCGATATCCTTGTCAGGAAGGTTCGCTGGGAAATGGTGGAACGGCGCGCGACGCAGCTGTAATCAAACCGCGTTCGCGATTCCATTTAGCCCTCCCGTTTAGATACGCGGTGGTTGATGGAGATGCATCGTTGCAGCTCGCGTGCAAAGCGAACTTACATCATCGGTATCGAACCGCGTCGATAAAGTGCCCCGAGGCTTCGCGAAATTGCCATAATGGCGGCTGCGTCGCGATAGTCGGCTATTCCGGCCGCCATTACGATCCCGGCCAGCGTTTAACGCTGCTTTCTCCCGTTTCCGCTCCTTTTTCTCCCTTTTCTCCTTTGCCGCGTGATTTCCTTAGCGAACGCCCGAAAGAATACCGCGTCCATTCCCACCGAGGGGAAAAAAGGTAACGCTCGACCTCCGGCTTTTTCTTCCTCTTTTCGACGTCCTCGTTCGCGCTGACGCACACCGGCGCCCGCGTCGGCACGAACGCGCGCTGGATGGCGAATAATTAGCGCGGCTCTCGCGGTGAATACATTAGCATGCATCAATTTAAAATAAGCGGCGTATCCGGCGTCGAGATGCATCAACGCTCCCCGCGTCCTTTATCCCGCCGTTTAGCCCACGCTCCGGGGGCATTTTCTTACCGAGCGATGCCTCCGAGAGTGCACGCCGGAGGTAACGCGATTAAACGCATAATCGAGTTCCATAGTCTCGAGGGTAAAGCCAATGGCGTCTATCGAAATCAAAGAAACCCGGCTATACACCGAAGCTCCGCTTTTCTCCCGCATTTTTAAATACCAATCCCGAGATCTTCAAACGCGAATCCGCGTTTAGCTATTTCTCCCGAATTTTTGCAACCGGAGAGAATTCGTTTTCTCCTTCGAATCGATTCCCGTACCACTCTCGACCTTTGCAAGGCACCGAGAGAGTCTCTTCGATATAACTCCTCGCCGAGCGTGGAATATCGAAAAAAAATCTTCGAAAGTGTCCACTTACGACGCGACAAAGCGACAAAGTAGCGAGGTTAGCTCCTCGGCCAAGTCGCCGCGCTACTGGACGGTTTCTTAATCAGTGCCTGGTCGGTGTTCAAAGGGTGCCGCCGACGCGTCGCGTCGTCCATTCCGAGGAGCGCTCTAATCCGTGCACGGCCGAGGTGCCTGACTTTGGCCAGCGACGAAACTTTTCCCAGACTTTTCCAAGACTTTTCGCGTCCCGAAAACTCGAACGGTGCTGGTTCGGCGATGGAAGGGTGGGAGGAGTGGGAAGGGGTAGCGGTCTGAGTCTTTCAGGGGGCGCACTCAATTTTCCGAGGCTTAACCGATCCGGTGTTTCTTCCCTTCGGTGGATCGAACCGCGGCACGCAAACACCGTCTCGTTCTCTTCGCTCGACTCGCGCGCGACGGGTTTTACCGTCGAGGAAAGAGACAACTCCATCGATTACGCGGTATTTTCTGCAGATTAGTCTCTTCGGGACAAGTCCGCCTCGTTTCGTCGTCTTCTTCGACGACTTCCTGCTTTTTCGCCATGGCGAGGGTTGCTTCTTTCTTTTTTACTCCTCGATGCGTTTCGCGGCATCGTGGATCTGGGGTGGGTGAAGGGCTCGTATACGAAACAGAATATTCCTGAGCGAGTCGACCTCGCGACGGAAATTCCGCGCGAGGTTCGAATGTAAAATTCAGCGGATTTATCGCCAGCGCGGCGGTTTCGCGAGCTCTCGAATTTTCTCCTCCCCGCGTATTGTCTGACGTGTTCTTCGAGTTACTCGGCTCCGCCCGAGACAGCCGGAACTTCTAATTTGCACTTCTAGTTCATATTTAATCTACGCGAGATGTTATCTCGCGTTTGCCGTGGCGCGACGGGGTTTGTTTGAGGAATCGCACGGATAGCGCGAGCGGTATTTTCCGCGGCGGAAATTGGGTCGGATCGAAAGCGGATCCGATAGCTCCGCGGACAAGGACAGTTTTCTGGACCGGGTCCCGGGTTTTAATTCGAAGTTAGGGCGTTCTACCAGCCGAATCATCGCGTTTAATTCCGGGGCAGAAGTTGGCCGGCTTTTACGTTTATTTCCGCCGCGGCTCGAGTGCCTTAGAATCACCGTGGCGAGAATACGTCGGAGAGAAGACGGCGAGTGGCTGGTGCACCGGCTCGAGTACGTTCCAGACATCGGTGGGATCGATTAAATGACACCCAAGAGGGACGGAATTTAGGAGGTGAAACTTTCTTCCTCGGGATTCCTGCACCGAGGACAAAAGTTCCGCGCTGCCAAGGTTACTCGTTTAAATAAAACTTCCTTACCGCAGTCCACTCGCCGAGAATCCTGCAAACACTCTCAACCACGAATTTCTCCGAATGTTTCGAGTCTCAAAATTTCTAATTTAATAGCCGGGCAACGATTCGCTTCGTTCCGTGCATCGAAGAACGTTTTATTAACCCCCTTTCTTCGTTCCCGCATGCACTGTTTGCACGCGTAAAAAGAAATACGCGTTATCGCAATTTCCCATTCGCGGTTCGTTACGTTTGTTATTGGAACGGTGATGGAGCTGTTACCAAAAATTGCCAAAAAATGTGCCTATCTCTGCATTTCGTTCCCAACAAATGTTTCCCCGGGTGTAACGCAATTCCACCGTCGCGATGAAAAATTCCGCGTATCCTACAATAAATATTGCCGTTCGAATTTGCCATTCGATTAAAGTCCGTAAATTTTTTCGAATATATAAAAACTCGTCTATTACGTTTTTCGTTCTGACGGATAAATCGTTCGATTTCCAAGTCGATTAACGAATAGACTAGAACTCTTTTTCTTTTCCTTTTTTTTTTGGAAATCACGGATTATTCCTATGGAATCGTGTACCGTTCTTCTCGGAAATTTCTCTGGAATTTCTCGGGAAATGTTGGCCTCGGTGAGGGAGGGAAAGTAAAGAAAGAAGAAAGCCGAGTGTATCGGTCAGCCAAGCACCCCGCGGCAGCTCGTTAAATCATCCCCGACTCTCGCGGACAAATAAGTCCACCGGGAGAGGGTTTTTTTGAATAAAGCCATGGCACGCGGTCGGAATTGGCTATTCGCCGGGTCTCGAGAAGCGGCCTAGAGATTTCTCAGCGGGGCGAGTCGCGACGGAACGCGCGCGTATAGATATATACCCGCTCCCGTTGCGAGGGAAGAGGGTGGATTAGGTCGGTTTAACGTGCGATCCGGCGAGGGTGGAGACGTCTCAATCGCGGCCGCGTCAAGGGGGATCTGCCGGTTGAACGTTGCTCCTGAAGGCCTGTTCAGATGGAAGCGACGATTAATCGAGAGACGCCGTGGGACTGCCACCCCCGGCCGAATTTACACGCCACCCTCGCCCGTCTTATCCTCCCGGGCTTTAGCCCCCGTCATTCTTCTTCGCCGACGCTGTTTCGATTCCGCGTCCTTCCGGCGTGACTGCAGCCCGAGCGGGATTACGCCCGCGTCGCCAGGGTGGATCTTGGTTTTATGACGGACAAGTCTGCACGCCGACCTTACGAATTTAGGGCGGCTCCCGATCTCGGCAGTCCTTAACGCTGGATTTAGAGGGTACGCCGCGCAACTCCCGATTTCGAATTTGTCGAAGCAAACACCTTTGCGAGACACCATTCGAGTATTCATATACCGGTGGATAATTCTCTCCTTTTTTAGAAAAATATTTTTCCACGGACTGTATTGATACGATGTCAGAGTCTAAACGGTTTTCAAATTTTTAATTAAAAATTTCGCATTTCTTTGATTAACAGTCACTCGACCGGCCATGGTAGATTTAGTATTAAGAACCGAGCGAGTAGATTGCTTAAAAATTCACAGGTGCTAACGTTGTCTGTATTATTTTCAGGTGAGCCAATTACCCTCCACCGGCCGAAATTCTCCGGAAGACGACGTAACCGTAAGTGACACGAACAAACCGAACCCGTGGCGCGAAACGCGCTAATCATCGGGCAAATAATCGGCCCGTTTACCCGCGGCTGATTTAATTTACGCGCGAAACGGCGATCGCGCGGCACGGTTAATTCGAGGATCCATACGGCGGACGGGAGTTGTGCAAACGAAACGGGGCCCCGGCCAATCGGGGTGCCGGTTTCCCGAGCGTAATTACGCACGCGTGCGCACGGTCCCCGCGTCTTGTCACCGCGACGCCGTGGGAAACATCGATGCTGGAAACGCGCCAATCCCGTCCTCGATGGCTTTGTTGCGCGTGGCAATTACGCGAGCCGCCGCTCGCTTTGTTGCCGCGACTTTTCCACCGACAGATATAATACGTCATGGTCCACGCGGTGCCGTGGTTTCGCCTTTGTTCCATTCGCCGCCACCCTTATTCGCGGACGCCACGGGCGAAGGTGCATCCCCGATGGGCTGCCTCGTCGAGGCGTCTCGACGTTCCTCACTTTTCCCGCCCTATTTCTCGCGGAAAAAATCAGACACTCAGGCTGCGAACGAGGAAAAAGTCTCGAGAGAAAGATGAAGTATAGTAGAGATTACAAATTCGCGACGGAGAAGGATCGGATGCGGAAGTAGCTGGAAGCCGATACGTTTAGGAGGAAAGAGCGGGTCAGGTGCAAAGGTAACTCGGATGGACGTCTTGGCACATGGACGCGGCCGTTGCAGCCCCGAGAAGGAAAGTAGCACAAAGGAAGGTTGGCGTGGCTGGAGCCCATCTCGTTACAGAGAGACCGCGGCCAGGGGTGGGCCAGGGGTGGAGGAAGTTCCGTATCGAGCCGCGAATTGGAGACGCGCCAGTTTTTCCATTCCGTCGTATATTTTTCACCTGCGCGACCAGCCTTTTGTTCCCGGCCAGGCAATTACGCCGGCACGGCGCGGCGTTACGGTCGCGCGGAGAACGCGAGCGGAGCGGAGCCGACGGGGGCTGCCAGGGTTTTGTTTCGCCCGGTGCGTCCCGAAATCCCGCGAAAGCGCGCGAGCGCACGCGCACACCGGATCCAGCCCCGCCGTGTTCCCGGGCCCCTTTGTACGCTTCACTTTCCGAGAAAGGATCGTCGATATATTCTTTCCGCGTCACCCTGTCGAATGGGAATGCGCGACTTT
>NIJG01000031.1:3592251-3661194 GCA_002201625.1 Euglossa dilemma
CCTCCATCCCTTCGTCCCGGAAGGATCGGGGTGCCCGAGAGAGGCCGCGACGAAAGAAGCGGCTTTTCCGGGGCGCTCGGCGCCGGGAATCAGAGCCGAACCCGTCGCCGTTCGACTTAATCGTCGCTCCGTGTAAAACCGTTCACGGCGAGATGGCCATGCGTGAAGCGATTCCCACGATTCTTTACGCGCTCTGAATATCCCTTTCTCACGAGCAATCGCCGGTTACGATCGCGATCGCCGGCAACTTTCGTTTCGATTCCACGCGACTTCGCGGAAATTCGACGAGCACAGACAATGGCGGACAATGGGGTTTCTCTCGGTTTACGGCAACTGGAGGCAGCCTCGAACTTTCCATCGTCGGCTCGTCGAGGTTGCTTGGCGAGGGCCGAAAGTTAAATATGTCGAGCGTGATGGATGAGCGCGTCGGACAGTTTCGATTCCTCGCTCGATCTCGCGTTTCGGAGAGGAGCGGAGTGACGTTAAACGGCGTGAAATCGAGGAGGAATTCGGAGAGCGACGTCGGATATCCGCAGTGCAGCGAGGAGGCCTGGGAATAGCGGAGAAAAGCTCACGCAGCGGTTTGTTATCGGCCATCACGGTCTCGCGTGCGCGGACGTGGTCGCGTGGAAATATTTTCTGCAACAATGCGTCGTTTAACCTTCCGATTATTCCTCAGCTGGGATTAATCGTCACCTTTTGCTCGGTCACCTTCGAGTCGCGGAGGCTCGGCGGCCATCGCGCCGGCATCCCGCAATTACCGGCGAAATTCCCTCCAAAATGGCCCTGCATTCCGTGCCCAACCGCATAATGCTTCGCAAAATACTGGTAAATTATGCGTCGCGTCACGACTCTGTAAAAATTCCCATCTCTCTCTGTCGCTCTCCGTCCGCCTTCCTCTCTCCGTGCTCGTCGCGATTTCGACGAGGTTAAATGGCGCTCAACGTCGCCATTTCGCCAAGATGCCAGCGTAGTAACTGGTTACGCGTCTCCGTAAAGATTAGTCCAGACTGAAGGATACAGAATTTCACGAATTATTCCCTGAGGGCCAGCGGGAAATTTTTCGGCGCATCGCGCGCTTGTTCCAAGCGTGGCGAGCGTGTACGAAAATGGAGGAAAGCGATGACCCGAATGCTGCCAACTCGTCTGGTTACATCGTCTAATAACAAGCTCGCGTTCATATGCGTTCATGTTAGCCCTGTTTAACGAGGAACTTTTTTTCTCCCCTGTGGAGGATCGCGCGTAATCGTTTCTTAGCTACCGAGTGGATAAAAGCGGCGATACCGCCGGTTCGGTCTCTATCCCCGTTATTATATCCTCGCGAGCATTAATCCGTCGACAAAGACGGGCTAAGTACCGCGTGGATAATAGCAGAAACATAATGCAGTCGGGCTACACGCTACAATGGTGCATCTTTAATCACCGATAAAATAGAGCAACGTTCTCAGAACCCGTCGGATTAACGCGGTAATCGCGCGAACGTTTCCCGCTGGACGGGACAATTTCGTGCGTTTTAACGCGCGTCGCGCTGCAAACCAGCCCGCTGATGACGATTTGTCTTCGTTCCCAGGTCGCGTGACCTCCGCGCCCCGCTTTTTCCCTCTCGTTGTCGCCGTGACGCAAAAATCGCCGCTCGCCCGAGCAGAAATTGAAAATTTCACGAGCAATCGAGTACGTACCGTGGTTTCGACTAGAAAAGGGGAGAGCGAGAGGGAGGGACTTTTTTTCGAGAGCCAGACCTGCGAATCGATGCCCTACATACGAGTGTGTGGAAATCGCGATAATGAAACGCATAGGTAATTAGAAATTATACGCGGAGAGGTCCTCGTGAACGGCCCGTGCATAATTGAAACCCTTAATTATTCCACTCTCGACTAGCTTTCTGCACCCCTGCCGCGGAGATTTCGCGGAAACCTGCGAGCTGCCGAAATTTCCATCGACCCTGCAATGTCTTCGCCTGATTTTAATTCGCCCTTGTCACATTTTCAATCGAGANGACTTTTTTTCGAGAGCCAGACCTGCGAATCGATGCCCTACATACGAGTGTGTGGAAATCGCGATAATGAAACGCATAGGTAATTAGAAATTATATCGTTACTGTGGTAAATTTCGCAAGATAAAACAAGATCTCCGTTAATCTATAAATTTTGACTACAAATTTTCTGGACTGTCGCGAGCAATCTCGCAGAAAATTCGCGCGCCAAAGCGGCAAGAACGGCACGCAATCGCTGGTACACCGTAACGACGGTGTATTCGCCTTGGTCTCTACGTTTCCCGTTCCGACACGCACGTGTGTAGAGCCGTGCCTCGTATTCACGCGCGTATCAGCGCGTGGCGCGTCTCAAGCGCATCCAGGCTTATGATTAATGGTCCCGGGCCGTGCGGGCCATTAGCGGGGCGGAGGCGCGGTAAAAAGCTGGTGGACGACGATAATTATGCGTTCGCCGAGGCAAAGTTCGGACAGGGGTTTGAGGCGCAAGAACGGAAGCGAGACATCGCATACCCTCGTGACGATTCGTTCGGCCTCGACGAGGACTCCGCTCCGTCCTGTCTTTCTCGGGTTTCACGCGAACAAGAAGGTTGCGTACGCGTCAGAGAATAGGCCGCGAACACGCGCGCGATAGGCGAGAGAAATTCACCCGGATTAAGGTTGTAAAACGGTAACTCGAGCAGCGCGATTAACCGGCAGTACCGTGTGCCGGGGCCGTGTGACATTTCGAACAAATACCAGCTGCTTATTATAATTGTAGATCAAGCTCTGTCAGGGTTAGATGTTAATAATACCGTATCTCCTGGTCGATGATCCTTATCGCGATCTTAACGTCGGCAATGACATTCCGCGAGTCGAGGAATAAGGCGTAATTTTTACGAAGCGGATACAAGTAGCGCGATACGGGTTATTACGAAAGAATCATCGTAGCCTGGCGATAAATCTCGCATTCGGCGGTAATTTTCCAAACGACCGGGTCCGCGAGGATTCGTGTCCCTTATCTCTCGGCCGTCTCACGCTCCAACCCAGAGACGAGCGTCGCAATAACTCTGGTGGCGAAACAACGCGTGGGAAGACGTCGCGAGCATGAAAGCGAGTCGTCCTACGGGACGCGCGATTTGCATATCGTTTGGTCGCGACGCGAATAAATTCTCCGTCCTCCTGCGCTCCGCGAGCGGCGGCCTCGACCCGCGTAACGAATCACGCGCGAAACTCCCGTCCTTTCGGGAATTATTCCGCGTTTAACGAGGCGTCGCGCTCTGGACGGAGAGCGGACGAAGGCATCGACGGGGTTCGAGTCGATTTCAACAGAGACCCCCGCTGGGACGCGTTTTTCCGCCGCGTGGGAAGAGGAAGAATCGAACTCCCTTTAATTACGATTATCCGGCCAATTAGCCCGCTCCGCGTCGCGTCATGCATTATTAATGGCGGCTTAATGGACCGATAAATTGTTTACGATGGCTGGCCATTTTTCGAGCCGGTCGATCCGCGGTTAACGCTAAGAAATCCAAACGATGCCCTTAATCGATCCCTGATTGAAAAGCTATGGACCAGTTCCACGTCGATCCCATTCCATTAGCGAAGATTTCGAGAGCTAAACGCGGATCGGTCGGCCGATCGACTCGTATGGTCCACGGGCGAGAAATGAAAAATGATCCTGCTGTTCCTCCGCGCGGCTTTTAATCCGATGAAACTCCGACCTTCGGACGTTAATCTACCCTCGCAATCGGGAGAACGGCTTTCGCTGCCCCTACGCGGCAAAAGGCCAACCGGGTGGGTAACAATTACGCACGCGTTCGTTATGTTAATTTTACGAGCGTTTCTCCATCGCCTGGCAGCGCCGGGCGTGTGCAGGTTGCCGCTCAAGGACGACGGGTCCGGAACAAGGCCGCGAGCGCGCAATCCCGCCGTCTATTAAGCACGTTCCAGCACGTTCAACCGGGAGAACCGTTATGTATCGCTGTCGCTGCACCCCGGGACATTCCTCGAGGACAGAGGATCGTTTGCCCGGTGTACCCGCTCGTAAAAGAACGCCCAGCCTGACTCGAACGTTTCCAGTTTACGGCCGATTGTTTCGCCGAACAATATACCCGCGGCATTGATTCTTAACGAGGCTATAGTGCTCGCGTAAGGGGCGCTCGTTCGGGTACGAACCCCCTGCGAGAAAGAGAGAGAGAGGGTCCCGGTCGGAAAATTAGTTGCGGCCGATTCGCGCTTCACGCGTGTTCCGCACCGATCCGAAACGAATTTACTCTCGCGCGTTCCAAGCGCCATTAATGACCGCGCTGTTCTTCGAAAGTCGCGTTCGACACCCGCCGATGATTACTATACCTTTCTAACGAGAGCCGGCGGTCATTAAATTCGGCCGGGCCACACGGCCGGAAATGCAATTATGCGATTCTCTGTGACAGCGAACGTGTTAATAAAACAGCAGTCGGGGGACGGCGGGGGAGGTATTGGCGACAATGCTGGGGGTAGATCGGCCGGACGCGAATCGTTTTAATAAATTCAATCGATCCGCGCTTGAATTTCCGAGCGGCGGAGCGCGTGTTCCCGCGTAGCGCGCGTTCCCGGCCATTCCGCCGTATTAAGCTCGCGCGGTCCATTTACCTCTCGCGTGGAAGACGATTCAGCGGGGAGGAACAATCGCGTGCCGCTTCGTTGTATCGGCCAGGCCGGCATTGTCAGAGACTCTCCCGACCACGGTTCTTCGGGGAATTTTTGGAAACGTTGAATCTCCGCTCCGCTCTCAATGGATCCCTTGTGCGACGAGTCGTCGTTGTTCGTTGAACGCGAAATGGACCGTGTTCGAGCACGCCGAGAACAGCGAGCCCTTGTGGCTCGTAAAGATGCCGAGTTCGCGGACGTTAATTGGTCCTATCTCGTTTCGAGGCCGCGTTCTTCGAATGCCGCTTGCTCTCTGGAAATTTCCAAAACGAGGGAATCGTGGAACGGATAACGAAGGATCTCGTGGTTTTTCGGGGTAGAATCTCGAGGTTTCGGAAGCTCGTGGCGAGGTTAGAGGATCGAGGCTAGGCCGGAGGCGAACGGTGAAACAATTAGGAACCACGGCGATGCGAGTTGAGCGGTTACGGAGTTTATCTGGCGCCGACACGCGTCGGGGTGCTCGATGGAGTTGCGAATCGGAAGACGGTTTTGGCGGTGACGGCCGCGAGGAATCTGGAACCGATGGAATCGCGATGCTCGTCATAATTTTTCATCCTTCCCGGCCTGCTGCAGTCCCCGCGGACGGGCCTCGAGGAATCCGGCCGGCGAGGCTGGCTATCGATTAGTCAAAGGATGCCATCGATGGCGAATAGCTGGCCTCGTTTTAATGGAGATTAATCAAGCCGTCCTATAATTAACGCCACTGCCTCGTTTAATTAAATTTCAATCGCGCGTGCACGCTTTGCGCGCGGAATCCGCGGATACCTCGGCTTCCTTAACGGACCCGTGACTTTGTACCCCCGTTGACGGACGTTCTAATAATTCCTGCCTCGGCACAACGGCTCTGCACGCTCCGCGAGAGTCTCGGAATCGCAGGAGTTATCGCGTAATTGCGCGCGATACGGGTGAAATCTCCGCGCCAGTTTCCCACCGGGCGATCCGCAATCGCGAGATTACCTCGAGACTATCTCGATCCCCGATCCTCCTTCGACTCTTGCCGATCGGCGAATTACGAAACCGACCGAATGCCGGCGTTATCGAGGAGTTTCACTTTCTTCCCGATCGCGAGAGGAAGCGAAGCAATGCACGCCCGACATTCCCCTGTGCTCGTTGCATTCTGCCGATAAATTGCAATCGCTTTTTCTCCGAGACTTTCACCGACCGGCCACGGATACTCGTTTCGTTTCGCGTGCGCCCAGCCGGCCTCGTAATTCTGATTCTTCCCTCGCTCCTTATCCAATCCGCGGATCTGGCCGTTTAACAACCGCCCGGAGCAGAGAGAGAGAGAAAGAGAGAGAGGGTATTCAACATCGCGCGGTATTCGAAAATCGGAAATTCCTGTGACGCCATTGCGGCCAGTTAACGTTACGGTTAACAGAGGTATCAAGAGCGAAACCGATAATTTGTTTCGTCATCGCGGCGTAGAGTGCGATTATTCGACCGGCTGGACAGGCGAGAGAAATGCGAGGTCACTTTCTCCGAGGTCCGAATTATCGTCTAGCCGCACGGGATCGATCCGAGCAGGCAGGGAAAAAAGTGCCGGCGAACTCGCGTTATTACCTTTCACCGGAGATCCTCGGTTACATTGTGGCCGAGCTTTCGGCCGGATAGCTAGACCGATCCTTTCACTGTGCCCGAGCAACTCCGCGAGCATCGCGTCAGCCAGTCGATTAAACGTTTCACAATATCGCTCCTGGCGGATTCCACTCCGTTTCTCCACTCCCGGCCCGTGCTTCCTGCAAACCCGTGAAATTTCTATCTAGATTCCATTCCGATCCCATCTCGCGGTCATCTCGCGGTCATCTCGCGGTCTTTGTCTCCTCCTCCACCGATTAAAGGATACTATCTGAGATTTTGCCGGATCCCACGGTGTCTCGCGTAAAATAAAATGGCCGCTGTTTCGCAGCGGGAATACCGATATTATCGTCTCGTTTGAAACAATCGTTCGGCTATTATCTATCCGCATTTGCCTTTTCGTAATTCAATTACTGGAAATGTACGGACGGTTTTGGTAAAGTCGATGTTAATTTTTATTAATACCACGCGGATGCGTTGCGAATTCGGTGTTAAAAAAGCAGAAACTTGGAAACGTCGTTAATATAACGGTAAGGAGCTAATCTTTCACCGGAGATGTTTCGTGTGTTTTCCATTTGAATACGACATTAGCGCGCGTAAATCACGGACACCTCGTTCCGCATTATCTGACAGAGATACATGCCCCATTCGCTGTAATTCTCCTGCATTATTTGCTGCGAACGCGTAAATTAAGCTCGTTTAATATCCCCGCGAGAAGACGCGAACTTATGATACATATCGCATCGAGGACACGTTGATTCAACGTTCCCCGTTCCTACTCGCGAAATCTTTATCTGTTACGTCTCTTTCCAAACTTTTCCGCGTGTATCTCGACACTGGGACCCTTTTCTTCTTCAAAAAATTTACTTAATTTCTTCGCTCCGTTTCTCCCGTTGTTTCGCCCTCGGTTCCTCTTCTTCCCCGTTATTAACGTCGCTTCGGATTAGGCCCCGTTCCGCGTGACAGTCCCCTTTCTCGCCCCATCGTTCGGCCCGCGTACCGAATTCGTCGACTACAATGACGACGGTAATAACGACGATACTAATAACGATAATAATAATAATCTTCTAATGGAAGTTTCCAGCGAGAAGAAGTCGCGATAAAAGCCGTAACTCGAGAGCTCGCGATTAATCCACTTTTAATAATTACTCCGCGAAAGGAAGCGCCGGGAGAATTTGGACGGTGGCCAACTGCGGCGTCTCCTCGAGGAGAACGAGGCTGAAACTTCGATCGACTCCGAGCACCGTGCCGATAACGACGACGTGACGGTGTTACGGAACTGTCGGCTCGTCGTTATTTCCGAGAATAAGCCCGATGCAAATATCTCGAAGCGGCACTCTCGGAGATGGCGTTTAAACCGCGAAACGGCTGAGGAAACGCGTCGGCCGCGGCTGGGATCGTCGATGAGCCAATTTGCTCGCGTTACCGTGGCCGGCCTATTATTCTTGGCACCGGTGATTGATCGTGATTCATCGGATCGAAAGAGATCGAGGTAATTACGCGGCCGGATTGCTTAGCAGCCCCAGTTATAAATGAGTTCATTATACAGCCGTTCCCGTGTAATGGGAGGCGCTTGAAAACAGGTTAGAAAAGCTGGCCAGGTAAATGTAATTACGAAAGATTATATCTAAGCCCTCCTAATCTCGTGACTCGCTGCGATGTTTGCCAGAGGAACCGGTAGATTTACAACGGCCAAGTGACGTAATTAACTGCCAGTTGTTTACCCGCGTTATAACGTACACCTGATAAATCACAATTCTCACCCTCTTTTACGTGCCTCGCATACCGGTATCGCGTTCGGTTTATCAGCCGGTTTCCACAAAGACGAAATTCCCAGCCGGACGAAATAACCAAATGAAAATTCGCATTTCCATCCTCTTCTCCCCGGTTTTTATTAAACATAACGCACCGGCGATTTATCGAACCGCAGGCGCGAGTCGATTAATCCCCGGAGAAAAGCGCGCGCGCACAAATAAAGCAAGTTTCGCAAAACGACAACGCGCGTTCTGCCGGAGTGTTTATCGGCCGACGCGATCCGAACGCGAGAACGTTTCGGCGGGAAGGTTCGAAAGTTGATTCGAGATCGGCGAACGATCGGCACGTGATCGACCGGCCGGATAACCACGCGGTGATAGGGATTGTCTAAATGGCCAGGTCGTTAGTGTTTCCATGAATACGCGAGTTTGACGAAACTCGGTAATTCCGGCAGCCGAAATCCTGGAGCGGCGTAATACGATGTCTGACGAGACCAGGCTAATGGCGGCCCGTGTAACGTGATAAGCGCCCCGTACGAGTCGTCGAAGAATAATATTGTAATTACCCAGCTGCCCGAAGAAGTCGAGCAACCGAGCTCTCCCCCGGTGATCCGAATAACTTCCGCGCGGAATTATTACGGGAATTAAATCTTTGCTTTGATCGAAACCCGTCTCGTGCTCTCCGCTACCGAATCCCTGGAACGTTCATCGATCTTTTCTTCGGAATTATCTTCTTCCGTGAAACGCGAATCGCATTAAAATCGTGGAATATCTTTCTCGCTCGTGGTACTCTTTCGTACGAAATGGACGAGAGATCAGTCGATCGGAGATCGTAACTTTTCTTCTCGTCTCCGGTAAAAATGAAACGCGGAGATATATCGCGCGATCGGAAGACTTCGAGGAGCTTCTAAATAACGCGATAACTCGCGGTGCAAACAGAAAGCGTGAAAAAAGAAGCGAGGAAGAAAGTCTGGAAGAAACTGGAATTCGAAATCACGATCTCGGATGCATATTCGAAAGGTGGAGGCGAGGCGAATGTCGGTCGGCGATCGCCGAGCGAGATCCGTAAACTCGATTCTCAGGCCGCATTCCCGGATTCCTCCGCAGTTGCAGCGTAATCGCGGTTTCGAGAGCGAACGGGTACCGAAGGATGATTCGTGAAAGGTGACCGTCGAATCAGCCTCCCCGTTCTCTTTTCGGGTTACTTAACCGAGTCGAGCGTTGCGACACGCGCCCGTCCAATGGACATTTCCAATCTCTCTCTTTCTTTCTCTCTCTCTCGCACGCCCTTTTCCTTTCTCCTTCTCCTTTCTCCACCACCGTGGTTCGCCGTCCACGCGCGAGGAAACCAAGAGTACCCCCTACCGGAGATCAGATTCGATCGATGATCTAGAATTCGAGTTTAACGCGGTCCGATTCTCCGATCGGTGTTTTACGACTGAGTTTCGCGAAAGTTCAGACGTCTCGCGTTTCACGCGTGGACGGGTCGCGTTCCAACGCGCCGAGATTCCGCGCGGCCTCCGCTTTGGGAAAAAAATTTCCGAAAGTTGGAAACCCGATGAGAAGCAGGACGAGAGGCGACAGCCAGAGATAGAGAGAGGGAGACGGCGAGAGGTGAAAAATTCGGGGAAACTCTACGGGGCGTGGAAAAATGGCGGAAAAAGGTTGGAAAGGCGGCGTGGAATGTCGTAACACTCGATACGCCGGGAAACCGGAGAACGAATAACCTTCCAATGAATCACCCCGGTGAAAGAGGTCGGGGCGCGCGGGCTCTCGAGATATCGTTTTAATAAATCAGCAGCTCGAGGGTTGTCAAAATTGAAACGGAGACGGTGCCTCTTTCACCGGACGGCGAGTAAAACTCATTAACGTAGCGACCGGAGTCGGTGCAATAATATCATCGTTCCGGGGCCCGATGTAACTCGACGTTTAATTAAACTCTCGAATCTCGGCCGCGTCTTCTCCGGCGATCCCGGTAACGCGTTCGCGATCGCGAATTCTTTGCCAAACAGAGGCGCCCGGCCAATTAATTCCGACCTCGTCCGAGGAATTTTCGTCTCGCGACCAGACGCGAGCGCCGCCCGAGGCGCCGCGATTCATTCGATTAGGCGAACGTTAATACGAGGAATCAGTCTGGAACGAGGGAAACGAAGGCACCCTTTTCCTTGCTCCAATTAACCGCGCCAGACGTTCCTCGCTGTTCGAGAAGCCTTCCGGAAACGACGAGCGGCTCCAGGTGCGAACGCTTCGGGTTTCCGCCGATCCTCGCGACGAATCGTTCGCGACGAATGTTCTCGACGGATGGCAAGGTTGCGGAGGATGGCGGTTCCTCAGACGTTCCTCTCCGACGTAACCGCGAATTCGCGGCTAGCGCGCGCGTCTAGGGCGCGAATTAATTCGCGGCACGCTTCGTTTTGGCACTCGAGCGACGCGCGTGCATCTTTCCTCGATACCGGTTGGAAGAGGAAAGCAGAGAGAGAAAGAGAGGGAAAGAGAGAGAGATAGAAGAACGAGAGGTAAAGAAGAAGGTAATCGGTATATATCTCGCACAGCTTTGTATATAGCTAGGTTTTCTGGATCTAAATTAAAATTTCATTTTATCCGGACTGTGTAGCAAGGGATTTTCCAGCGAGGAGAAAGAAGAGATTCGTCTGCCTGGTTTTTCCAGACGTATTCCGCGAGGACTATCAGAGTGTATATTAATTTCGTCGTTTCCACTATCTTCGAGGCAGCCATGCAAATTCCATGGTAACCCGACAGTTTCACGGAGGCTTAGCGTTTAATAATTTGCATGACGCATTACATACGTAAAGATGCGTTCCGCGGGTCGCTCTTATGTATAATGCATGTCCTCTTTAGCATTTTATCGCGCCGCTACTTCTGGCGGTAATTTACGCTCAAAGGGACGCGGAAAAAGGACAAACATTGCCGGTGGCCGTTCATTTACATATCGCCTAATTAAATTTCGTCCACGTACGGAAAGAACAGAGCGCCGGCGGATCGATCAGCCGCGCAGACGGATCGCGATACCTCGCGCGGGTTCGCGCGAGCAAAGTTACGACGATTTTTACGGGCCACTCGAAAAACTCTAGCCGAGCGTGAAAGGACGATTCTTTCGTCGATAAGATTACGTCTCCGTTTGCCCGCTACTCCATCCTCCTCTCTTTCCTCTCCTTCCTCTCCTACCTCTCCTTCCTCTCCTTCCTCCTCTTTCCCCGTCCTTTTCATCCGGAATAGAACGATCTTGCCTTTTCTCCGACCTTATGAAAAACCCCGTGTCCCTTTTGCACTTTATTAAAAGTCTCGCCGTTTCTCCCTTCCGCCCCTCGTGTTCGATTACTTTTATTTCACTGCCCTTCTCTCTCCCCGTCCCTCTCCTCCTCTTTTTTAAACAACTCGCGAGGACCCTATCGCTCCGGTTCGACCGACGATCGCTGCTGCGAGGGTATAAAAAAGCAACTCGCTGCTACGGTCTGTATAAGCGACGATAACTCTGCTTATCCTCTGCGGACAGAGAATTTCTTCTTCGAGGAACAACGAGCATCTAGATATTCGTATTCGATTGAGAGATAGTCCCGAGCTTTGCGGAGAATCCAGAATGGTTTTCTAGGATGTTCAGAAAAATTCCACGGGATCTAGGAATGTTAAAGGGTGTTTGCGCGAATCGCTAGTAACGAGGGAAATATGAAAACGCGAACGGAATCGTGGAAAAGACGCAAGTTTTGCGATTTTTCTTTTTTTCTCTCTCTTTTTTTGCACAGTGAAAGGGGCGCGAATACCGCTGAATCGCGGAAACGGCCGATTACCGCGTTTGAACCGCGAAAATTCGCAGTGGAAACGGACGGTGGACGCTGAGCCGCAGTAGAATCGGACGATCGAACGCACGTTTGCGCGCCGCGGCAGTTGACAAATCATTACCGAGTTTCGCGGTGCACGCGACGCGGTTGCATTTGCGTCTCGCAAAGGATTTTGGGTCGTTGCACCGGGCGAGCAGCGGCTGAGACAGGGAAACGCGAGTGTCTCTAATCTGTCAGATTAGAGATAAGATCGTAATAAAGAGTCGGAGACGCGAGAGCGAGAATTGGAATCGCTTCGACCGGTAGACTTAACGTATTATACTATTTATCCGAAATCCCTTGCAATTAGTCCAATGTATAATACACGGTAAGTAAACTCGAGTACTCTACAAATTTCGCGGAATACCTGCTCCGAATTAATCGACGCCTCGCTCTGATAGGGATCAGGAATTTGCCTGTTCAAAGCAGGCTAAGCGTTTGATGAAACCCACTATATTTCCCAGGAATATATTCCTCCTAATTTCGTCCGCGTCGAATGTAATTCCTCGCTCGACCCACTTCGCGAGAAATTTCCTCCTGGCCAAGCTTGAAATAATCACGATACAAACGACTTTTTCCTTCTTCCCTGGGCCATTCGACGAATCCTCGCATCCGAAGGAGCAGCTCCTTTCACGCTCGTCAAATTTTCGGCCACCCTCTCGCAGGAACGAGCTTCCTCCTTCATCCGCCATCCATGGAATCGCGATACTGTCCAACGACAGATCGAAACAGCCACGGCGACTATTTTGCATGGTAGAATCGCGTCGGGACTCGATATCTCGAGGGAGAGGAGCACGCGACGGCGCTTCGAGAGAGAGGCTCGTGAAAGGAGCAGCGGCCGAAGAGTCTCGCGAGATCTCTGGGTCCAGCAACTGGTCCATTTTGTCCCTCTTTCGGATGAGATTAAACGAACCGAGTGAAAGGACTTATTCAGCGGCCGTGTCCCGGAATTATTCGTCTTAATTCCTAACCAACGTCGCAGTCTTGCTCGCGCGGGATCCACGGATCCTGAGAATTCGGCACGATGACCCGAGCGTTGCAGCCCGATCGGCCGAGCGGCTAGATTGTGGGAACCCAGCGCGAAACGAGATTTCCATCCGATTTTTAACCGACCGACTCTTCCTCCTCTCCTCTCCCTTTCACTCGAGCCTCTTCCCTGAGAAAGAGAAGCCTCTTCAGCGACCGTGGAACGAGGAAACTCGTGATCGGCATTCGAAAGTTCGCTCGCGAGCTTTTTTATCTCAAACTATCGCTTCTTCCTCTTTCCCTGCCATCGGTTCTCGTCTCTCGCTGCTCTCGTCGAAAATATCCGTCGACCCGCCTCTGTTTTCCGCTCGTAGCAAGGCGGACGGTTGCATCTCGCCCGATTCCGCGGAGTTGCTAGCTAGGAATCTAAATTACGATGACTTGGCGCAAGCGAGCGGCGGCATAAATCATCAGCGGCGTCGTCGAGCCATTTAGAATTTCCGCGTGGAATTTCGCTAAGCTGCCCATCGGCTGGTTTCAGCCACGCGCGTCAGCGTCGTCGCGGCGGTATGCGGGTTCAGAATTTCATAAACCGGCGGCGAAGTCGCGCGCGAAGATCGATTGCGATTTTATTAAACCTGGAAAAACCGTTCAGCCGTGTTTCTATCAGCGCGAGTAGCCTCTCCGCGCGAGCCGCGCAGAAGCGTGAAAGTGGAAAGACGTCCTCCGCGTCGACCGGACTGTTCCTTGTTCCTTTCAGGCGCCTAAGAGAGGCGCGGCCGATATTACGGGCCTGCGGTGTCAACCTTCCGACCGTAATTTATGTTCGCGAGATCGCTCCAGCTTCCCTCTCCGGCCGTCGAGCCACGTTTTATTGCGCGCGAGACGCCGGCATAATGCAACGCCGCGTTTCAGGCGCGTTTCACCCGCGGCCATCCATCGCGGTGGATTTATAGAGCTCGCGAGAAGAGAAGCGAGGAAAGAAATATTCTATTTGCCTCGAACAGAGCTTCGAGCTTCCGAATCCTTCTGCACCCGGTAATTTCTTTCCTCTTCGGCGGCGGTCTCTGTCAACGCGACGCTATCTGACGCGTTGACAACGAGGGCGGCGAGTCTCGTTTGACAATGGGGTACGGGGGTCGCAAGGACTCGCAGTTGAGACCGCGACGCGTGGACACGCTGCGATGGTTGGCCAGTCGGAGAAAGGAGTCGGCGAGAAGATAAGGTCGAAATGTTCGACATGGCCAAAGCGTTACGAAACCTGTTCAGTAGGTCGGGATGATTTACATTGGCGTAAGCTAAGTTAATATCGCGTAGGTGGAATTAGAAATATATGTATATTACGGCGTGGGGTGCCAGGGACGGATTTGCCGGAGAAGTTTCTCAAGTTTCACGGCTTTGCGTATCGTATATCTGTTCGCTTGGTCGCGCTTGCTTAGAGAACTCTTTGTGCAGCTAATACGCTACTTTCGACTAAGTCGACGCGATGCCCGTGTATCCTGTTAGACTTTAACGCTCCGGAATCGCTGCTCGCTTTTATTTGCCGTTATAAGCGGCTCTCGTCGACGGTGTTCAAAGGCAGAGTCAAATTTCTAATGCGACAAAAGGTTCCGTTCTAATTTACAGCGCGAAATTAATTATAAAGCGAGATACGTAGGATCCGGATGTATAGAGTTTGGAACAGGGTTGAACAACTCCACGCGACGGGTCTCAGTCTAATTTTCTACTCTTTCACCTACGATCGTAGAAAACATCGCAAACCTGACGGTGGGTCCGGTTCTGGTCTCGTCCACTCTCGCTTCGCCGTTTAGGATCCTTCGGGTCAGGAAGCTGGGATCACGAGCAACGGGACGATCGTAATCACGGACCCAGCGAAACGCAATGAGCGAGGAGCAGCTGGAGCTTAATTCCTCGCTCGATAATTCGCCGCGTGTTCGCTGATCTCGCGGGCTCGCGAACTGGAATCGCTTCGCGTTTGCATAATTCGAGGATCGTTCACGGGTCGATGAGATGAACGGTTGCACGCGAGGAGGGAACAGTCAACCGTCTGCCAAAATAATTAAGCGCGGCAGCAGCTATAAATCTTGGGAAGCAACGAAGCAGCATCCGGCCGGGTTTGTCGCGTTCATTACCCAACTACGAAACTATTCGACGTGGTTCGAGAGTTGTCACCCCTGGAACCGCTGCCAGCCATCCGAACAATGTCCAGACTCGGTTTCGACCCTCGTCCCGGGACGTCCGGACACGTCGCGTGCATCGCGTTTAATGTTCCAGCGGATGCGCCCAGTCATTAGGGGCCATAATCATCGGCGACGTCTAATTGTATCGCACAATGATCGATGTTATTCCGACACTGCTAACTACCCCCGTGGGCTTCCCCGAGTTGTCAAACTCGCCGGTCCCGCCATCCTCTTGCTCCGGCTAACGCGCCAATCCTTCGGCAAAATGGTAATTTCACCGGAAGTTTACCCGTACGATCTTCCGAGATTTAATCCTCGACTGCCTAAGGATTTCGTATCGTTTCGAAAGCGAGCATCTGTCCGAAAAGATTTCTTCGACTACGATTAAAGCATTAGAATGCGTGAAAGACGCGAGAAAAGCGTCGATTTTAGATGAAAGGCGAGATAAATTCCGCTGGCAAATCGGATCATCGCCGTTTCATTCGAGATTTCGCGGAACCTGTAATTCGATATCGGCACGCAACAACGGTTCCATTCTTTTCAATGTAAACGGATTCGCCTGGATCGGCCATAATCGTCGCTGAAACTGTGCACGATCCAGAACGCAGCGCATCGATCAAGCGTCCCGATAAACGCGTCGATAATCATCGGGCTCTTTATGCCTGCTCGGCGCGGGAATTTTCGAATTGTTCCGTCGAGGGTAATTGGACTGTTATTCGCGGATCGTTCGTTAGAGCCGAATATTTAATTAGACACAGACACAGGCTAGAAGATCTAGCCCGGCTGTCGGATTGCAACAACCAGGCGCCGGTATAATCAGATTAACTAAATAATAATGGCGGATATATGCCCGCCCATCTCTACGCCGGTCCACGGATCGGCGTAATTAATTACAGGTTTTGTATCGCGGAATCCACTTACTTTCTAATCTGACGCAATGCGATTTCATCCGGTTGATGGATCCGCGATTAATTAGAACCCGGACGCGGGCGAAGAATCGCTCCGGTTTGTTCCTCGCCGGCTAAAATTGCGACGCGAGAAAGCGGCGGTTCCTGTTCGGGCTAATGAAACGATATTCCGCTTTGAATGGCCGTTTTAATGGGCCCCGATGGGATTGGGGTTCGGTGTGGCAAATCGCCGCGGAGGAGGAGGCGTCCGAGTCCCGTCCGGGAGAAAAGATCGAGAATTTTGATTCCGAGATGACGTCGGGTTTCTTCCAGCTGGGAAAATTTCTCTCGCGATAGATTTCTCGCTGAAAATCGTCCCGGGAACTCGAGGCGGAAGAATGCGAGGAGAATTTGTCTTCGCGGAGAATTCCGACGGTGATCTTCCGTTTAGCTCGAGCGTAATTTTCATTGAAATTGCGAAGAGATCGCGATGGGATAAGAGAGACCGGAGTTTGGAGGCGTGCACGCGATAATTGGTGGTCGGATCCATGGAAGGAAGAAACGTGGAAATCCGGATGGCGCTGTGGCAGAATTTTTAATTAAAAGGATCGGCATCTTGCAGGCGGGCAGCAGCCATCGCGGAGGTTTCGGCGCGACACCGAAGCGACACCGAAGCGACTCCGCTCGACGATCAGAAAGGTTCTCGCGCGACGAAAACACCGAGTCACGGATGTAATTTGATTAAAGTTGGATCCGGAGTTATCCGAGCGTCGAATGCAACCGTTCACATCCGTCGGAGATCCGCTGGCTGTTCAATTAACGGAATTCCAACCGTTCTCCGCGAGCTGACACGTTCTCCTATCCCCGTGCCTCCGTTCTTTCTTTCATTTCCCTTCTTCCTCTACTCTTATACATTCCTGCGTTGTTCCCTTCGCGTTACCTCGATCCCACGCCGTTCTTCCCTCTTCGCGGAAGAAATTTCGAATTGACCGAATTCTGCGAATATCTTCTCCGTAGGCGAATTAAAAGCGCGACGCTTCCGTCTGTCGGTAAACAACGCCGACGACAGCGCGGGATTCCTTCAAATTACGCGAGTATCGAAAGTTAAGCAGCTTACTCGGTGTTTTCCTTAGACAACGCGACGAGCTCCTGCGAAACTTCCTCCGGGTCTTACCCGGCAACTTTTCGCGCCTCGCGTTCCTAGCGCCCGACATCAACAACCATTCTCGAGTAAAAAAAAAGAAACGAAGAGAGAGGGAGGGAGAGAGAAAGAGGGAGAGTGAAAAGGGAAGAAGAAGGAAGGAATTCGTTGTAACAAAGTCCAAACAAACACGCACCTAGTTCGGAGTGAAAACCGAAAGCAACTTTGTTACCGGCGGTTTCCGCCAAGTTCTAGACAGGGTCCCCATTGGAAAAGTTGCCCTCGCGTTAATACAGTCCGTCGGCCGGCTTAACCAAGTTACTCTACCTGGAACCTCGGCTACTGTTATACTCCTGCCTCTTCCTTCCTCTTACCTTCGCCCTTCCGCGACCTTCTCTTCTTCTACGTTCCTCCTTTCCCAGCTTTCGTCCACACCTCCTAACAATCCTTCACGGTTACACGCTAGACGCGCTTAGACCGACCTCCAGGAGTTCGTGAAATAAGGGAGACAGAGAGGAGGAAAAAAAATGGGAAGAAAAGGGAAGTGTCGACGACGCGAGCGGATCCTCGGTGTCGTTTCCGGGCCAGCACGCGCAGCATCGGTAATCTTTCGCGTAGAACGAGTGGACGGATTTTGAGCTAAGCCAATTGGCCTTGTCGGTTTTGAGAAACCAGAAAGAGAGGAAGAGAGAGAGAGTTTTCGACTGAGCGCGGACGAGAATCGCGAAAGACGAGAGGATTAGGAAGTTTTTGCGGTCCCGTCCTTCGTTAACGTCGCCCTGGAAATTCTTAACACCTGGCTCAGGTTTCGTTGAAAGGTCGCGCGTAACGGAGAACGGCGGTAATTAAAGGCGTCGAGCACTTGACGAGACGCCGGAAGAATTACCGAAAGTGGGCTGTTGCGTTGAAGACAGCATCAAGGATCAACATTCGTTCCTCGGAGTATTTTAAATCCGAGGCAGCGGAAGCTTGCTAGAAAATGAGACGCCTTGAACGAATTCTTATTTATCGGAAAGATTTATGAAGCGAGGTAACGCGCGTTAGTAATTATATCGGCGGAAGTGCGTTTTCAGGACGATTAGCCGCGAGTGAAAGGTTGCACGTGCGTGGCTTTTGGATTTTCCAAGCGTCCGTTAAGCCGATCGCTTATAGACCGCGCGCAGATCAGCTGTGCGCAAACCCGATCGCCTTGATATTACAGTTTATTGCTAAAGCGTGGACTATTTGGAGAACGGCAAGGCTGAGCTGCGAGAGGAATCAAAGGATATCCTCCTCGACTTTCTAAAACGCTCGACCAGGCCTAGACGTAGAGCGTCGTTAAAATTTCGTCGTTCCAAGGACAGCGGTTTAACGGGTTCGCACCCGTTTCTAGCGTCGGGATCGTCGGTAATTTGTCGCGGAGCGTGTCAATAATTAAATATCCAACGATCCATCGTCGTATGAACGGGACTGATTGCGAGTAATTAGCGCGACGGCGACGCTGGCAATCGAATTGTCGACCGGTAAACAGCATTAGGAACTAACAACGCTCGCGTGTATCGTTTCCCTGTCATCCTTCTGACCGATTGAATCTGAAATTGGACGGCAGATGATCAGCGGCCGGACGGATCCGACCGACCGGATCCGAATTCCCCGTCAATTTCGCTCGACTTTCGATCCATCCCGATTTGCTTCCGCTTAATCTCGTGTAGAAAATCCCCCGATCGAGCGCGACGTCGTAATGGAAATTTAACCGACTCTGATAATCCAACGGAATATTAACCATCTCTGCGAAAAAACCGCGCATTCGCGTCATACTCCGAAACAAGCTCGCGATATTAATTACTTCTAATTGGTGCATACGACGGTGCATAGAGACAAAGCGCGTCACGGATGATCCGAAAAATTCAACGCGCGAATGGAACGATCCTGCTGAGCCAGATTCACGAGAAATTGCACTTTCGCTTCGGGAAACGCGCGGAAAGTCGATGGGAATCCATCGGGAAGCGTCGACCCGGTTTTCCAACGATTGCGAAAGGTTCGCGAGAGAAGGCCTGCCAGTTGCGCGACTAATTAGCGATCGTCCGGAGATTTCTCGATGGAGCAACATCGTTAACAACCCTATCCTAGCGAGTCCAGACCCCTGTGGCAACAGTTCCGCGATTCTCTTCGTTGCATTTCGAAAAAGTCCTTCGTAAGCGCGGCTCGATTCGACACGCGCTGACGCGTGCACGCGCGATTTAGTCGAAGATGAAACTGCGAGTTTAATAATTCACGCGCGATTACGAGCTCGTTTCGAATCGGTCAGGCGCGTGATTGATAATCGACGCAAATACGACCGCGCTTCGAGCCGACGATAATTTCGCGAACGGCCGGGAACTCGGCTAACGTAATTCGCGAGCCGGTACCTCCATCGTAATTGATACTTTCACCTGTGCTTTGGTACAGAGTACATCGGTACCTTCGTACCTGTTGATCGAAGACGACTCGCGCGTGTCCCGACGTCGCTTCTTCGGCGACAAATCGTCCCGGAACGTACGCGAGATGTTTCGCACTCCTTTCACCGATCGAACGTCCATTGGTTCTTTGTAGTCGCGCTGAACGCGATTTCGATACGATCCCGCATTCCGAAGCTGGAACGAAGACCGCTCGAACGTCGATGATCCCGCTGTCGATCATCCTCGAGCAAGCTTGTCGATGTTAAACAGCATCGGAGGAGCCACTTGTACCGGGCGATGTAATGCCTGTCATATTTCAAACACGAGAATTCCTTCGCGGAAGACGTCGTAATTTAACCGGAGACCGCTTCGAACACGCGTAATTAGCGCTGTGAATCGACCCTTTCATATCGGATAAAAGATGACTAATGTTTGGATAAATTACTCCTCGAAACGTCGACGTAAAGAATATCCCGATAATAAAAATAGCTGATGGACGTTGATCAATCTACGATAGTCGTGTCAAATTTCTTTCCAAATTCCTTCGATTTCGAGCAAACGAAACGTCTTCGGGGTATTCGAAGATGTTTCCGTGAAACTTAGAATAACGCGAGTCGTCGTGCGCGTTTCCGAGAATCATCGGATGCAGGTAGAAGGTCGGCAGGCGTACAGGTTTCGAGTTTTTCCGTTCTTCTATTGAAATGCCCGCGAAAAGGCCGCGCGTGGGCGTATTGCGCAGCTTGCTTCTACACCGCAAATTATTTCGAGGGTAAAAATAAACAGGCGAAATGTCAAAGGATATCTCGGCTGCTTAAAACGCCGAACGGGAGTGTAGGATGAATCGCGAAGCGTTCGTTCCTCGTTCCCCCGCGAAATATCGGCAACGGGGAGCCAGCCGAGCGTGTAAACGCCGTGTGTCTGGGTAATGAAACGTCGACAGATAATAATTACGGAGGAACTCAGGCGAATGCTCGCGATCGGCCCCGAAATTCAGCCACACGGAACCGGCATCCAGCTATTTCCCGGCCGCACTTGCCGGTGTCAATAACACGCGAGCGGATAAGCCAGCGACATCGCGAGCAGATACACGCGCGTGCATCGCGGCGGCAAACGCGCGTGACAGCTCGGCGAGGCGGATCGGATCGTCGGGAACGATCGAATACACGGAATCTCTTTCATCCTCGTCGCCGTGCGAACGAACCCGGCCAACCGGTCGTCTGCTAATTCTTTAATACCTATAAACTGTCGCGGCGGGATCAACGGCGGACATCGGGCTCCTCGTAGATGAACGATAGAAAGATCAACGCGAACGCCTCGATTGAACCGTCCAGAGAGAGAGAGAGAGAGGGTTTCACGAACGGATTTCCCGGGAAATTCGCCGATCCGGGGGGATTATCGAGGCCGCATGGCGCTGGCCGAAAATTTCTCTCCGTTCGGCGCGTTTAATTTTCGGCAGAGGGCAGGAGAAGGAGAAAAATCGAACGGCGGGATTCGAGTTCTTCGAAACGCTCGGATAGAAAACCGATTCGGAATTAAACCACCTATTCTCCGGTGCGACTCTACGAACGCCCGGGGAGCAGGAGCCCTGACGACGGGGGTGGTGCGTGAAAACATCGCGGCCGGAAATCGCGGGAAGCAGGGGGACGAGCTCGTCAGAGGGCTGCAACAAAGTCGATTGTGCCGGTGGCGTAATTCGAATTGCCGATTGAACCGGGAACAGCGGCGCGCAGGTCGAGGACGTGCTTCCTCCTCTACGCGTGTCCCTTCTCCGTTCACCCTTTCGTCGTCGTCAAAAAAGAGGAAAACAAAAAAAAAAAAAAAAAGGAAAAAGAGGGGAAAAAAGAAAAATTAGAAGAGAGGGAAAAAGGAGAAAGGAAAAAGCGTGTACTCGCTGGTGAAAAGGAAGAAAAAACAAGAGGGAGGGAAAAAAGGGACGCGCGGCTCGACCTGTCCTGGTCCATTGAAAAGTTTCGCAGCGTCGATGTTCGCTCCTCCATCCCCCTTCATTCAGCTTGTTCCCGGCTGCTCCCGTTTTTCTTCGTCGCCACGCGTGCGTCCAACCTGGATTATCCCGCTTCTCCGGATTCGGGATTCGCAAAAAGCCGAATCGCCCCACATTGTCCGGTTTATTAATACCCTGGACGTTTCGCCGCGCCGCCAGCTAAATTTTAGGCCGTGTTCCCACGACGAAACATACGCGCGCAAAAAACGGGAGGAAAAAAAAAATAGAGCCGGAAAGAAATATATAAACGAGGGCGGAAGGGATTCGCGGTTCGGTTGCCAAGCTGCGTCCAGTTTAATTTTTACATTTCGCTGGGTGATCGATTCGCTTTGATCCTCCGTTGATCCGTTTCATTCCACCCTGCGATTTCGAGCGTGTGACCGTTTCCATTGCTCACTTCCGTGAAAACAGAAGCACGGCACGTCGGTGAGACGACGAGACCGGTATCTCTCATAGACGCGACTAGAATAACGCGACGAGAGAGCGTCGGTCAATGATAGAATTAAATTAATTAGAATTTAACGTCTCTGTATCATTTGATTTCACGGCCGATTGCCGCGTGTCCGAACTGGAAATAGAGACGGCAAAATGGAAAGAGATATCGACGGGGAAAAACCGGGTGAAATTCGATTAAGAAAGAACAGTGGCGACGAGAGGAGCTTAACCGCGGGAATTCCATAAGCCCCCCGGTGGCACGTATGCTTAACCCCGGTGGAATAAAACGGCACCGCATGCGGCTTGTATCCGCTGGTTGTTCGGACACAATGGACAGCCGTTGTCCGTTCGGCGGAGTCCGAAACGAGAACTCCGGCGGTGCTGGGGCGCGTGTTCCACGCGGACAGAAGCCTCCGGTCGACCACTAAACGGCCGTGGACCGGGCGTAGCGTCGTTTGACATCGGCCACCGCGACATCGCGAAGAAGGGTTGCGGCGTGAAAAGTTTCCGAGCTGGATTGACGTGACACGGCCCTGCCGAGCGGACGCGAGCCGCACACCGACGGCCTTTAATTAATGGAAGCTGATCGCCGCTTTGGACGCTTCGGACGCTTTGGAACGGGCTCAGGGCCCAGCGTGTGTCCGAGCTGGCCCGTGTTGTACGCTCGGTGCGGCGGTCGCTCGCATGATTGGCGGTTGATTCGCTTCGGAGCTTTTCAATTATCGCGCTATTCGATCGCGGTCCGACGTCGTAATAATCGCGCGTGACGCGACGCCGATCCGCAAGTATGGAACGCGGTGAATTTCCAAGGGGTCCACAGTCGTCTTGACGCTCCGCGTGTTCCGATACTCGTTGTAATTATATCGTTGCTAACTTTTGCCCGTTTAAACTGAACCGCGCTAAGCCAGATCGCGAAATTCACCGGCTCGTTATCGTTTTTAATTAAACGAGTTCTCGGAAATGAACCACTCGCCAGTGCTATGAAATGAATTCCGATCTGCGCGCTGGTTAAACGCGTTGTGCAGATATATCGTAAGCGACGAGATTTCGAGATTTCTAAAGCTTCAAAGGTGATCGGGGAATTTATCCTTCGGATAATCGCCGGTTCGGGATATTTAATTCGTCGATCGTGAAACGAATTGCGCGCGTGCTAGGGGAAATTCGCGATGACTAGTTCTAATCCGTCGAATTGCACTTTCGAAGATACTTCGAGACGTCCGAATAAACGACGAATCATTCGCCGAGTTTAAACCTACGCGCTATGCTGTTAAATGACCGTCATCCGAGATTAATACGACCTGAAAAAACGTGCAGAAGAAAAACAGGAAAAAAATTAGTAAAACTTGAAGCAGCTCCGAAAAGTCTATTTTAATCGCGAAATAACAAAGATTAATCTCGCTTTAATTCATCTCCGGCACAAAGTTGCCCTCGGTAAGAACAGGATTATTCATCGTAATTCGAAAGTTCCATTTTCGCGGATTATAGAATCTGGATACCAGCAGCCGCGAAATTTACGAGAACGGCTTCTATTATTTTATTATTCAAATGGACAAAGGCAGAGGGTATTAATGCGGCTACGGGGCTGGAAGGTTTTCGAGGCTACGCTTTAACGATTGTCTCCGCCCCTTTCCTCTCGAGGGAGGCCGTGGAATTGGCGGAACGCGTGGAGTGGCTCTTAAAAAATTGAATTACGGCGTTCGAAATCGTATCACGTTGGACGAGACGTATAAAGGGGCGAGCGCGGCATAATGCATCGCGGGGCCGGGCACCCTCTAATAAGAATTCCCGTCCTCGACGTCGGCGTCGGCCGCCGCCGCCGCTGCCGTTCGTTCTCGCCTGCACGAAAAGCTTAAAAATGCGGCAATTCGCGCCTGCCAGCGGATTCTTCGCGCCACCGCAATCACGATCGTCGTACATTTTCCACCGCCAGCCGGATTAGCGAAGGATTATTGGTCCATGTAATTTATGCGCGTTATTCTTCTCCCGGGAACTTGGGAAACTTTCACGAACGCGCTAGAGCACCGGGGAAAGAAGGATCGCGGTGAAAATTCCTCGCGCGAAAACCGGCCGGTATTAAAATGCAAAAGGTGACGAAATCGGCGAGTTAGAGGGCGTTCGGCGAATGGGGGGATTGTAATAAATTCATCGAGCAGAGCGATCGATCGAGCTCGTCGGCCGCGTCGAATTCAGATTCGCGCTTAATCAAGTCGCGAACGAGGAAATCGCGTGGAGACGGCGGCAAATGAAGCGGCACGTAATGCCTCGTACGTTTCCGCGCGTATAAATACGCGGCGCGGGGCGCGCGGACGTGAACACGGTGGCGAAATACCAAGGAACACAGGCCGTTATCTCGGCAGCTGGAAGTCGGCGTCGTCTGGTCCGTGCCGGCCCGTCTAACTTACCAGATAGCGACGCACGCGTGTCGTTAACGACCGTTACACCGAACAAATAGCGACTGCTAAGCTGCGAATGGAAACCCTTCGCCGTGACACGCGATTTTCCCCGTCGTTACATCCGACCGCCGGTCTCGGCCAATTTTCCCCTTCGCTCTGGTCGTGTGCGAGGGGACAAACATTTCCGGTCGAAGGAGAATCGCGTTAACGACGGAAATCCACGTATGTATGTAACGAAGTTTACCTGGATCGTCCGAGTGTTATAAATATTATCGCTGCCGCGATAAAAGCCGGTGTTAATTTCTCTAGCGAGAAACGGTAGCGTCGAACCGCGAGGATTAAGAGATAACGCGAGTAACGAGCGAAAGGGTAGGTTTGCGAGAAAGGACTCGACGCGGTGGGTAATGGCCTCTAACTCGTATCCTTCGACTCGACGCGATTCCTCGGAGTCCGCGATAACCGACGGAGGTTGCCGGGCGGTCGTAAAACCGGATAGGTCTGAGAAAACCACGCGGCAACTGTCGTTGGCCCATAAAAACGCCTATTCGCGGTTTTGCCGCTAGAGGGGTGAAACAGGGGTGAGATGCAGCGACCGGTTCGCAGGGAGGCGACCGACAATAAACGCGTTGCGCGAACTTCAGCCTGCCGGCTGGCAGCGTAACAGAGATTAAAGAGGCGGCTTTATATCCCGGGTGAAACGAGCGCGACGGGACACCGCAAGAAGCAAGGTCGTCTGTTTTTCCATGCAGTCTCGGCCTCTAAGCGGCGGACATTCCGACGATTAACCGCGCTCCGCGCGCAACCCAAGCCAGCGAATTAGTTACCGGTAAATCTCCCGGCAGACTTTTCCCAACCTTTTCCCAGCCTTTTTCTCCCCCGTTCTTTCTCCTATGATCCCGATCCTTCGTTTCGAAATTACGGCCGCTCGTGGAAAAGTCGCGCCGATTTTCCTCTCACCGCGGCGTAATTGAATTTACGAGGAGAACCGACCGGGAGTTTTCCTCGGAACGGTGAAAGGGAAGATCGAAAGCCAGGCTCTTTCGTCGGTTCTCCGTATCGGGTTTATCCGCGTTCGCCGGTGGAAAGTAAAATACGCGCGTCTTCCTCTGTATATTTAGCAACAATACGACGGAGAACGCTAGCTGGATATTGCGACACGTAACGCTCATTAAACCGGTTAAAAAGGAATGTTACACCGAAGATTAACTCCAGAAGGCGCTTAACGGCTTCGTAAAGATTGCTGAAACAAGCCGGGGTCCGTAATAAAAAATAAATAAAAGAACGCAAGGAACGAAGATGTTGCGAAGCAATAAAATCTAGCAAACCAATTTTCCACTTTGACCGTTCTTATTTCCCATCCTGGTACCTTTCACTGTTGCGATCGTTTCCAGGTGTAGCTTGCCCCGATTCCCGTTAATCCCGCTGGTATATTAATTAAATGGATCTATACGATGGCCGTTCGAGCAGCCAGGGACGCAACCGGAAACATTAACGTCAGGATGGGTTTTACGGGAAGGAAAGTTCCGGGCGAAAGAAAGGGGATAATCCAATCACGTTTACGTTTTCGCCTGTGCCGAGGTAGTTTTAAATTTCACCGCTGTGCGATCGTGAAAGCCACCGACAGGGCTTTATCCTGAGAAGTAAATCCTATCGGTGGTATTTTCTCAAACATTTCCTAATCTCCATTCGAGCCTGTTCCACTCGAAAAGATTCGAAAAAAGAAAGGGGGGAAAAAACCAAAGTAAGTCAGAGAGAGGGAGAGTGGAAGGGTAGGAAAGAGAGAATCTTTAATTCAATAAGATCCTTACCATTCCTTACTCGTTCGAATATAAAGGAAGAGACGCGCGTAACTCGAGTTCCTCGAACAGAGATCTCGGAATCGCCCCTTGTTATCGGGAAAATCCAAAGATTTCCCAGATGAACCGAGGGATCATGTAAAACCCCGACTTTGTTCCGAAGCACGGGAGACAGGGATCGTATCGTCCAGCTATAAATAATAAGGGAAAGGATCTCGAGAAATAAGAACGAAGGAGAACCGCGAAAGAAAGCTGGGAAGAGTCGAGGGCAGCGGAAGGAGAGGAAAAGAGAGAGAGAGAAGAAGGAGAGATGCTTCGAGTTCGTCTGCAGGTGCTCGAGATTTTTGTTAGCGCGAGTCGAGGGTCAAAGGGAGCTGGAACGGCAGCCAGGATTCCGAAAGAAGAGGCCAGGACGAGCACGTATAAGCTGGAAAAAGCAAAGGCGTCCAAGACGTCGCGAAAAAGAGGGAGAGAGAGAGAGGGCCGCGCTCGTCTCCGTAGCAATTTAACGTCTAGAAACCAAGAGAACTCGGAAGTGGTCCTTTGGATATTCCGCGTTCGCTTTGTGACGCGCCCCTGCAACGCATATACGAGGAGAAATCGCTCACAAAGGGCGAAACGCTTGCGTAGACCGTTGGCGTAGGAAACGGCGTGCCATCGAGCACGCCAGGGCGTTGCCTCGCGCCACTGCATATTTTTCTTTTCCTCCTTTCTTCCTTCCTTTCCCTTATTTCTCTCCCTTTCAGGGGGAGACGGGGGTTGGTCCGCTTTGAGCGATTCCAAACGATGGATAGAAGTCGAAAGAGAAACGGCGGTGGAAGCGCGGAGGAACCGTGGCTTCAAAGCGCTCCAAGGAAGTATTTCCGGTCGTAAAATAGCGAGGCGCGGGTTTTACGATCTGCTCCGGGTATTTTTTCGCTGCTCGCTCGTTCGCTCGGTCGCTCGTTCGGTGGATCGCGCGAGCCGCTCGAGGAGTCGACTCGTTACGCGAACGGGATATGCCCGGGGTTCTTTCGGACTGCGAAAAAAAGAATCAAGCGGATACGGCAGGATGGTAGAGAGACGGTAATGTCGTTATTGATCCGATATACCGACGGGACGAAAATGATACCGGAAAAAGAAGAAGGGAGGTGAGGGGAAAAAAAGGAGAGAAGGGAAGCAGGTTGATGGAAAATAAATTAGCGGATGAGCGTTGACGAAAGGGAAGAATTTGACGAATTTACGCGACACGCCGGCGTCAAATAAAATTCTTGCTGCTCGTCAGATCGCCGCGTATAAGGAATTCCGTTATGAACATTGTCATAATTTTCGTCGTTTTTATGAAATCGTGCCGGAAAGGTGAATGGAGGGGAGGGAAATATTGGCCGCGTCAAAGTGTTTGTGTCGGTTTTCCGCGTCGGGACGCCGCGGGGACGCGAACGGTCGGAGACGAGGAGATCGGGACTCAAAGCACGGACGTCGTTCGACTAGCCTGAAAAGAAGAATCCTTTTCAGCTTTTCCCTCTGTGCGCGATCTTCGCGGGCCAGCTTAAATCGGGATTTCGATGGCTCGTGAAAATCTTAGGGCTTCGTTAAGACCTCAAAGCTTTGCCTCCTGGCCATCGGTTTCGAATTAGCGGATTTTCTCGGCCGCCGTTCACGATACCGGACTCTGCCAGTTGATTGCGCTCCGTGCTATTATTCTCCTCCATCCTCGTTGCTTTTAATCCCACGCGGAAAATTCCTCGCAGCGCGGAAAGAAAGGAGGGAATGAATGGCATTCGATGCGTCTTGGAAAACTCTGTTGCCGAAGCGTGAGCCATTAAGCAAATGGACCTCGTCTTTAGACGCGAAACGTTTCCCTGCGACTTTTCTAAGCGATTTAGCACCGAGATGCCTTATCTCGGCATTCCCAGCGATTGCGGATAACAGCCACGATAATATTCCCGAGTGACACGAAGAGCGAGTAGAATAAACCGCGAGAGTCAGACGGTTACGCGCCGAAAGAAAGAAAGAAATCGTTGACGCGAATCTTCGATGGTTCGGTGGTACAATTCTTCGAAATTTCTCTTCCAATTTCTCCCTTAATCCTCCACCCTGCTTTTTCGCGAGTACCGGTAGCCCCTATCTTTCGATTAAAACGTTCGCAAAAATACTAAAAGTAAAAAAACACGGTATCATGACTAGTATTCCAAACGGTACCATGTTTCTATTTATACCCTTCGTTTACCATCGGATATATGAAATTTTCGAAATCAAGAATTTTCAGTATTTGCACGCGTGTGTATTGCGTCGGACAAAAAAAAAAATTTGGACAAAGGGAGAAAAATCCTTCATAAAGAATACACGTTTCGATATTAAAAAAAAAATTTCTCCCAATATTTGTAGATACAACCTTTTTTAAGTATTTCCAATGGAATATAAAAAATATGTACAAGGGGGAAAGGTTTAGGTTAAAAAACGAGCAACGTAAAGACAAATTTACGCGTATGATAGAAGAGGCGAGGAGGAGAGGTATAATTAAAAGAGGAAAACATTCAACAGGGAGGAGGAAAGAGGTTAAAAAGGCTAGAAAGAAAATAGGAAAAAACGCGGCAGCGCAAAGTGCCTTTCCCTTAATTCGAGACCACTAGTTAGCGGTATAACTGTGACAATAGAACTTAAAAGGTCCTTCAAAGGCGAGGCAGAGGGAGGGGGATAGAGAAAAAGGGGCAAAAGGGAAGAAGCTCGAAGGAAAAAATCTAAATTCCGGCCGGAGAACGGGAGCGTTGCTCTGCGAGTTCTCGCAGAGAGCCGAAATTCCACGGGTAAAAAGGAGTTTGAGAGCGACGAATGCGCGTAATTAATTCGATTCGGTGGCAGAGAGAAGTCAGGAGGATAGAGCTCTCTGTCAAACACAGCATAGCGTATTTATTTCTTGTTGCGGGGTCGCGACGAAAAGCGATCCCGGTCGAAAGAGAGGAAGGATCCGCCTCGTTTCCGCGGGCTTTTTAATATCCTTGCAGTAATTATTCCGCGGAAGCGCACAAGGAATTAGACCGCGGACGCTCCGGGGTTAATTAAACTCCGCGACGCGGTATTATTGCGCGCACACACGCACACACACGCGCGCGCATGCGATTCCTCAAATTTGAGTAGTTTCGCGACGTCGCATACGCGTGCGAGAACAAGAGTCGTCTTCTTGCTCGCTCGCTTCGTTTAAACGCGACCGAGGCCAGCGCCATTTTGCCGCGCGATATCTGCGTTCGAGCGTGTCGGGCTGGCCGCGCGAGTTACGGCCTCGATCCGCTCGGGGATCGAAAAACCCGGAAGCGAATCGGGTCGCAGTAATTTCGAGGGTAACCGTTCTCGTTCCGGCAACTTTCTCCACCCCCGGAAGCTTTCGCCGTTGGTGGAGCCTGTTCGGGGCTGCGAGTTCGTAAAAATCCAAGAATCGTTCCGAGCGACAAACCGGAACCGCCCACGACGTTCGCCAGATAGCGAAGGTTTTATTCTTCGACCTCCGGCGCGCAACCCCTTCTCGAGTGGATTCAGCACCGTTCCCTGCTTAATCGGCCATTATTCCGACAACCAGCGATAAAGGGTCCGTGAAAGTCGAACGGGAAGCGGAGAGGAAAACGGGGGCCAAGCGGACGGGAGAATTTCGAGACGCGATGTCATCGAGATTTCATAACTTTAGCCTCTACCGGTGCAGTTTCTCGATTCGAGGTTAATTAAGCCGGGGCAAGGATAGAAAGAAAATCGTGGGGGTTGGACGGGGTAGAACGAAGGACGGTTCTTCCACGGTCGACGATCCGGGGTCGAATAATTAATAATCCTCTCTCCTCGACCTTCTTCCTCGGGACGCACGCGGTTTCTTAAGTTTCTTCCAGCGCTTCGTCGAGACGCGCCGCGTTCCAGGTGTCCCCGCGAAGTCTATCCGGAAGAATTCCGCGAGGACGCGAAGGAGCGGAGCTGATCGGCGCGCGGAAGGCCGTTTACGAGCGGTTCTAATTGGCCGAGCAGGCCGCCGCGAAGGAAATCCCGCGGCCAAGAAAGTTTCCGCGAAGGTAAATGTTGCCGGCGACGAGGCAAATATTGGCGCACGATTTACGGATACAAATATTGGCGCTCGTTAGTGTCCGCGGTGGAACGAATTGTCGAATCCGGATGGCTGGAACCGGATGCTAGAAAATGCCGAGCTCCACTTTTAATCCCGTTTTCTTTCTTTTCCTCCGCTACCGCCGTTCACGCTGCGAAATTCCCTCTGCTGTTGCTCCGACTTCCGCGGATTTTATCGAATATTCCAGATCGTTCCGCTTCGAAACGCTCCGGGTAACGGGTAGAAATTTCTCGTTGTTCGAAAGAATCGTTCGATACGCGACCGAGATTTTCTAATCGCCTGGGCTGAGAGACAGAGGGAGAGAGAGAGAGAGAATCGAAGGGAAGTTTGGGTTGGGTTTCGAGAGGGTTGGAACACGCGCCGCTTCGGTTCCGGTGTCGCGGAATTAAGACAGGCTTACGCATTTTACCGTTCGGAAACAGAGGGAAACAGAGGGAAACAGGCGAAGCGACGAGGCGTGTACGCGAAGTCGCGAGTGCTTTGCCTCGCAGCCGCGTCGGCCGGCTAAATCATGCTAAGCCTTGTTTATGCAGCTGCAAATTATGTTATTGCTCGAGCGGGAAGGCGAGTGGCGCGTGTTTGCGCGAGCGCTCGCGCGCCGCACTCCGATATTAATGATTAATTGGACGCTGTATGCCGGCTGGCACGAACGAGCTACTCGTAAATTCGCCACCGAGCCGATCGTATTAACTTTTACTCGGCCGTACGTGTCCCTTCGCGGCATTTACGCTCTCCGGGCCGCGATAAATCCTCCTGCGCGCCTTCTTCCACCGCTCGCGAAATATCGCGATGAAATTCACCTCGTGCGAGCTCGTAATCGCGGCGACGCTCGCGTCGGGGTTTCGGCTACGAATGATTTAAGGGACGACGGGAAAGATTCGTCGCTCTGGCCCGAGAATTAATCACTGGCAAATCGGAAAAACTCGACGCAATTTTTTCCGGCATTTCTTCCGGCGAACGTTATACATCCGGGGAATCCGGGATCGCTTTTGTGCCATCGCAATGATCGCTGGCTACTCGAGATTCGTTTTAATCACGGGATGGTAATGTTTTTCCCACGGCGGACCGTGGGGAACGTAAGTATCACGGAGAAAGCCGTGGAAACGCGGCGGACGATTTTAATTCCGCCTTAGTTTTACCGTGACGCTCGGCCTGACAAATAATTGCCGCATAAATTCCGCTGCACGTTCTCCTGATAAAACGAATCTTAATTCGCCCGCGGCGGCCGAGGTGTAATCGCCGCGAGATCGAGGGAATCCGAAACTGAAATTCCATTCGCCCTCTTTCCGACACCGTCTCAATTCATTCCGCCGCGCGTTCGAAGATTAAAAGCGCATCTCCGTAATTCCGTGTGTCATTAAGATTTCCCGGCATACTCCTCGCGCAGTCGGGAACCCAAGACGGCGAGATAGCCAAACGCGTATTACGGTTATCTAACCCAATTAACGAAACGAACTCCCGCGACTCCATCCAGTTCTAATCCCTCGACACCGAGAAGCAACCGCGACTATCCTAATCAAACGTTTCCATAGACGATCAAAGGCGTTCCCGACTATCGATTCCCTCCGATTCGATTCATCGCCGTTCCCCAGGCGGCCATCGCAGCCTTATAACCAACTCCACCGCGCCAACAAACATCCAAGCTTCCCGTCCACCGAATAACACCCTCTCTACCCTCCCCTGTATCGACAGTGTGTGCACGTGGGCCAACCTTCCTCGGTGAACCTTCCTGGATGAACCTTCCTGGGTGAACCTTGCTGGGCGAGCGTCTCCGTAGGAAAACAGGGTAGTCTGGAAGGCATAATGGAACTTGGTGACATTCGGTCGAGCCACCGTGTCCCCGTCCTTTGTTCCAGACGTAAGAGAATGTCATCCCTTATTGCTACCACCCCGAGTCTCGGCCCGGAAGACGAGGGTGCGGTGCGGAACGTCTGTTCGATTGCGAGATCGACCCCTTCCGACCGCTCGCGGAATGCGAGAATTTATTCCCGGACATTCTGTCGGCTCGTAGCCGGACATTTCCCGAGCGAGATCGAGGAATATTCCTCGATGCTCCTCCTTCCTTTCTTTCGCTTCCTTTTCACCGTTTCACGCGTCTGGCGACGTCTACTCGTCTCCGTTCTCGCAAACTTTTTACACGCGAGATTTGACGCACCTTCCCGCTTACTTTCTTCCAATTTCTTCCCGTTCGTCTCGCCGATATTCAAACTGCGGCAAGTTCGAGTTTTACGCGGAATTATTCTTCGGTTTTTCTTCCTCCTCGTGGTCCTAGCGTCGAGACGTTCGAAGGGATCTTCCTCATGGACGTTTCGCGATTCCCAGGGATTTTTCGCGAAGCGAAACGAACGACCTACGCGGCAATTTCGACAAAGACTCGGGATGACGAGGAATTAGCGGGAATTACGAGGTCTAGGACTTAAATTGGGGCGATTTTTCGCGGAACTCTTGCTCGCGCGGTAAATACCAGAGGATTCCAGGCCGGCGAATTTTCCGCCGTTTCGGTTTGTCCTCCGACACCGATTTGCCCGCTTTGCGAGAAATTTTTAACCTCCATAACGCGGTGAAAAATGGCGGAAGACACCGGTGGCGCGTAGCCTTGCCTAGCCTGCGGTTCCCAGTCATTTGTTAGGCGATCGCACGCGCGCCTCTCTGCGAAAATCCTCGTTTTTTCCACGTCGCGCAGCGGCAGGGGGGAAAATTGCGGGGAACGCAGCCTAGGAAAAGAATCTCGAGGTGAAAAGTTCGCGGATCGCGTGCCGCGGGAAATTAACGGGGAAACGAATGGGCGAGATGCCGGTGCCTGCTACGGGGATGTGTGCCGGTTCTCTTCGCAATTCGTAATATCGAGATGCTGACTAAGTGGCGCGGATACGTCTCCGAACTATTCGCTGAATTTGGTTATCCCGGTATTCCGAGAATTTCCAGCGTTACAGACGCCGGAACACTTTTATCTCTGCGATAGTTACGATTTTTTCAACTCGCAGCGCGGGATATAACGCGACGATATTGATCTTTCCGTTTGCGAATTTTTCAAATTCCAATGGTTATTACTCCACTTTATATATTTTATTCATTCTCCTCTTTGATCACAGTGGCTATCCACTGGATATCTACGAAATCGCGTTTCATAGCGAATTTTGCATACCGAATTAAAGCATCGCGGATCGCGCTGTACTATCTCTCTTATAACATTGATAAAAATAAAGCTTTTAAAATAAAGGTGAACAATGTGGGAGCGATTTCTATCCTCTACGTCTTCTTCGTTCGTTACCGCACGTTTTTAATAAATATCGTATACTTCCATCGCTTACAATTTATTTCGCTATAACCTTTGAACAATCTCGCGAGACCAGACGGATTTCTCTCGAAGCGAGGTAAAGCTAAACCCGGCGAAGTAACTAGTGGACATTCGTTAGCCGATCACTGCAGGGTCGAACGTTTGCGAGTTGGATAAGTTGTAACTCCCTGTTGCTTGACCCCCGCGAAATCTCGCCGTCTAGTTGGACGAGCTGGAAAAAGGTTGTTTCCAAGAGGAAACGCTGGCTGTAGTCGTGGCAAGCCAGGTCCACCTATAGACTTTATGGCAGGCTTTAAGTGTCGTCCTTTCGCGTTGAAACCTCGTACGTGCCTGACTCGCAAACGACAGCGTTAAAATACGTCGGTGTCGTCGCGAAATTTGTCGAGATATTAACGAAAAAATGTCGCACCTTGGTTATCGCCAAGAATAACCGATTATTCGATTCAAATTTTTAAACCCCTACGTGTTAGATGCAGGCGGTTAGAGAGAAGTAAAGGAATTAATGACAGTTTTATTTGAAATAGAAGAAAGGACTCGCTCGATGCGTTTGGTCACGTTCATCCAAAATTTCTCGATCTACCACTGTCTCCGTTTCTCGTCTTTCATTTCTCGTTTGTCCCAGACGCTGCTCGCATTTCCTCGGAACCGAACTTGTTTCATTGCGTTCCGGCGGATATTAAAAAGCTGGCTTAAGCAGAGGTAATCGCGACTCTGTTACGCATTTACAAATCGCGCAATTACCGTCAGAAGCTAAATTTTAAAGGGCGAAAATGCCGACAAGTATAATCACCTGGTCCAACTTGGCGCCGTCTTTGTAAAACTTGGTCCCATGCTTTTCTATTAATTCTACGAGATTGAAGAGAGCGCAGAAACTATAATTGAATTTCGCAGTCCCACGAGTAGAAAGAATTCCCTGCGCAAATTTGCATTTCGAAGTTGCCCGTGGGAACAGGACTTCAATGGCGTTCGTGTCGTCGCGAGGGTGTTCCCGCCGTGAGCAAAGAGAGCCGGCAGAGTTCCGCCGTCCATGCTTCTTTCTCATTAGCCATACATTGTTCTCCGTGGAAGAAAAATATCTTTCACCGGTGTCAAAATGTCCCGCGAGGAGGCGCGCGTATAACTCACGCGAACGAGAAACCGTAAATCAACACGTGGCGGTTAGAATAAACAATATGAAGTAATCGCATAGTATCCGTTTCGCGACGCGGGAAAAGGAGGAACGTTCGAGCAGACAGAAGGAGGAGGAAACGGTGGACCGGCAAGCCTGAAATTTACCGTCGCGACTTCCTCCCGGAGGGAAAGAGGAGGGAAGGAGGAGGCGGTGCAGGCAAGCTTATATTTACTGGCGGAAGAGGTAGAGTTTCAATTATTTTCCTGGCCGCAATAGTCATGCGTCTTGCGGAAATTCCACGAGAAGAGGGACGCGGAGTGAAAAGAATTTTGCCGGTCGGCCAAGGTGCCGCAATGCTCGCCGGAAGAGGAATTACGGCTCGCCTCGTTGCATGGTCTCAGCGTCGCACTGATCATTTTTTCCCTTCGGCCACCGGCGAGCCCTGTCTCCCGTAAACGCGACCACTCGTCTTCCTTACGCTCGCGTAAGCGTTTCCCTCTTCCCGAGAATCGGTCGCGAAAGAATCCAAGCGAAAAAGGACGGAGACTCTGCGATCTTCGAGCAACGATTCGCGCGAGTTAGGAGAGTAGAGAGTATCTTTGTGAACGGTAGATCGAAGCTTTCGGTGTAATTTAAACTGGGGTCGCGAGCGAGGGCGCGACCGATAGAGAAAGCTTCTGCCCTCTTACCGATCGTTGAGGTCGGATTCGAGGTGACGGTGGTGTAACCCCTGTCGCTGGTTAGAGGTTAGATACATCTAGGGGCGAACTGCGGTCTGGACCGGAACGTTGACCCACTAAAGCCGACGGATACGCAGAAAACTCTGACTTCTACCCGAGAACCGATCGCAGAGCACCGTATTCCTACTTCCGATCTGATAATTACCGAACCGTTCCGTCGCCTTATCCGAGAATCACTCGCTCGTACGTTTCATTCGCGTAATCGATTCGGAAGCTCGTGTCTTCTCCGTACGATTCCCGAGGTTTCCGGCCAATCACGGCTGGATAGATTTCGATGACTGCATAAAATAGCAGTTAGATTTCCTCGGCTGGATCGGTGAACTCTCGTCGCCGTGAGGGCTCGAATTGCAATCGGAGAGAAAGGTGGAAAAAGCGGCCGGAGAGGAGAAGAGGGAGAAGAGTGGAGGGAGGAGAGCCGACGGCGTGCTCTCACGGAGGCGTATATTTACAGGCGTGCAGTTTCAATTATTCCCCTGGCCGGGTCGCAATACGTCACCGGTTGGTTGTGTATTAAGAAAATGCCGGGACGTGTGGCCCATGAATCGAATCGAGTCCTCGTTTCTTCGACTTCTCTCCGCGACACGTACACACCGAGGGCGCAACACAGGCCTGGGAATACGTAGACGGAGAGAGAGAGAGAGGAAGAGAGAGAGAGTGGCGGAGGCGGAGTTTTCGTTTCGCGACACCGAATTTATCTTCCCCGAGGAAATTAGAAAAGGCATCCTTCGCGACGCGTTCCGCGAGCCCCGACCTCCGGTTCCCACCCCCTCTCGTCACCCCTCTCGTCATCCCTCTCGATCTATACTCCCGTGACGATATCCGGAAGCGATATATCAGAGACAGAGCCGAAAGAAATTGGAGAAAAATATTCCACGGTACCGGGAAGGTCTAACGCGGGCGCCGGAGATGGTTAATAGCGCGGAATCCGCGCTGGGCCGAGCGGGAAGGGTGAAATATCGCAAGGTCGAACAGATTACGCGGTTTCGTTGCGCGGACTTGGCGCGTGGCTTTAAGGGCTGGCTTCACGGCAAAGTTTTACCGGATTATTTTGCGCGAAAATCGCGATGAACGAGTTTGGAATATGTTTGGCGGAAAAGGAAGAGTTCCGTCGCGGCTCCTCTCCCTGGCAAACCAAGCGGAGAAGTTTATTCGTAAACGAGTTGGCGCGAATTTCCCGATCCCTCTCCTCCCTCTCGAGCATTCGGTACGAAACTAAAGTCCTCGTTGCGGCGTTCTTAACGCGATGATCGATCAAACGCGTTAATTAGAAGGAAAAACGCGAGTTTGGATCGACCGCCGCGGGCGGCCCGTTGAACGCGCTGCGTCGAGACGCTGCCGATCCAGTTCCCCGACTAGTTCCATTTTCTTAAACAACCTTCTTTCTTTTAATTCTCCGCCGTTATTCCCGCGGTGAACGAATTCGAAAGTTTGTCCGGGCAATACACCGCCGACCGGAGAGTAATCTTCGTGCCTTTCCGCGAAAGCACGCGTTAACCGTAAATTAAAAAGCCTTTAGTCGGGAACGCGACAGATGTTCCGCATCCACGCCATAAGCTTTGTCACTGTCGAGCGTTAACAATACAAAAATAGCCGGTACCACGTGTCAACAGTCGGCCGGCCATTAATCATGGACAACATTAGGCCGGGGAATAAGGGCGGCGGCGACAGTGCCGTGGCGATCTTCCAAAACCCGTTCGAAGCACGGATCGCTGCCGTGGTCGAAGATGAATTCCCTTTCGCGAGCAAATAAGACGTCAGCCGGATGACGTGCACGCGATATTCCTCCTCGTGCGGGGACCTGGAACGAGAACGCGACAGCTTCCGGTTCCATCCTCGGCGCCGCTCCCTNNNNTCTGTCTTCGCTCGCGTCGCCTATTAGTTTGAGAAATTCGCGCTGCAAGTTCACTCGCGCGCGAGAAATCTCGCTGACGGGATTCTCGCGTTACGCGGGAAATTCGAGTTCGGGGAAACCGGCAAGCGTGAGCGGATGAAAGACGGAAAACGCCGTCGTTTGAATATCGTTGATTCGTCTGGTTTGCTCGGGAAAGCGGGCCGCAAAACGTTTCGGATTTGATTTGCCGCTGAACGAATGGCACTGGCCTTTTAATGGAAACACCTGAAACACCTGGAGAATCTCGACTGATCCGGCGGGATCGCAGTGTCGTTTATTAGCAAAGGGAATCGGCGCGGCTGGTTCGTAGGCTTTGAACAGCCACTCGTGCCAGCGGGATCGCGGCAAGTGGCCGTGGAACAGAGGCCGAGAAGGAGGAAAAATCAAACAGCGATATAAATTCGATTGGAACGAGGGAATTGGAGTAGCTTCAGGCGGACGCCGCTGATCGAACCCTCTACAACTCGTCCCTCTGCAACGGCAACGTCACCGACCGACCGACCTCCGTCGCTTGTTGAATATTTGATAACGTCCTGCATGCCGGAAGTGCACTCCATATCGGTGCATACGGGCAGATACGTATCGGGTGGTGCTGTCTACATCGACCTACGGTGATACGCGTATGCGCCGTGATGCGCATCCAGATGCGGCGTACGTGTCCCGAAGGGAGAGAATCCCGGCTGCCAGGGGACAAGACATTTCCACTGAAATCACGCGCCATCCGAATAATAATTAATCCGCCCCTGTGGCTACGCGCCCCTTCCTCTTCCCTTCCCTACCCTCCTCCCTCCTCGCGTTTTCCGCCAGTCCTAATCCGTTCGAACGTTGTTTCCGGAGAACACAGCGACAAGTTGCCGGCAAGTTCGACGATCGTGGCCTTTCCAGACGCGAAACTTTCGCGGTCCGAAAGGATCGATGAAAGTTAAAAAGCACGCGGAGGAGGTTTATAGAAAGACAGAATGGCGCCTGGGAAGTTTAGTTACTAACCGCTGTTCGATAAATGTACTATAGATGAACGCGTCGACGTTTTGCCCGAACATTCGTCTCAATTCTACGAGATCACCGTGTTTATTTCCGGTACGATTCCTTAAGCGCGGCGTGACGAACTCTCTGGTTCCATGGAAACGAGCGTCGCGGGATAAATAAGGCATAGACAGCCATGACGTCTGCTTAGAGGCGCGACTGAAGCTTAGGAGAAATTGAATTTTAAAAATTCACCCGGGGCTCAGACGTACCCTTTCACGCGGCTCTGCGCGAATCAAGGGATTGCCGCGTTAATAGAGAAATTCGATTCGACGTTCTCCATCTCGTATTCCCTTTGTCCCCGCAGCGACAAAAAACACCGCCTGTCACCTGTACCCTCCGATCACCTGTCTACAGGTATCCGTCTAGACGCGCGACGAAATTACGCGTTTCCGCGGAAAACAGCGAATCTCTCTGGAAAAGAGAGAGAGAGAGATCCGTGCTTGGCCCGCGTGATCCCGTTGAAAAGGTCAGTCCTGAGAAAGCAAGATACGACTGTTCCATCATGGTCTCGCTCTGTCAACCCTCTTTCTTTCCCCGGAACCCCGGTGTGTATAGTCGTAACGAGGACGTGACAGGGCAATTGACACGAGAGCGGCCTGGATGGCCGAGGGTGTTAAACGCGAGCGTAGTATTCGAAGCGGAAACCACTCCGGGACTCGGCCCTAGTCCGATTCTCTCTCGACATTCTTTGCTATTACTGAATATTCATCTCTCCGCTCCGATTAGTACGTCCTCGTGCGCGTAGTAGCGGCCTGTTATTAATGCAGCCAGCGAACGAGAGGCGAGAGGGTGGCCCAGGCTGGGGGGTAGCGGGAGGGGGCGAGCCGAGCGAAGACCAGGTTACCGGAATTCATTATACCGCGTCGTATAGAGCGTTAGGTTCTTCAGCGTTGCGCCTCGCCTCAAAGAAGCGAAGAGTATACCGAGGCACTTGTTATAGCGGCGCGGAATAAAGTGCCTCGGCATAACAATCTCATCTGGGTAATTTATCGCGCGCTCGCCACGAGCAAAGATAAGGGACGCAACTTTCCCTCGGATTTTTTCTCCCCTTCCCCCTTCCCGACGGTTTCCAACGGTATTCCTCGCGGGAATACCGCGCCGAACGCGCGAATACGCCGAGAGGAACGCGACGAGAGGGTACCTATCCGACGACGATTCGGAATAAATCCGACGAAGGCAGAGACGAAGGATCGCGGGGCTAATCGGCGAATTAGCGATAGGTTGAATTACGGTGTACCGTTTAGGATTCGAGCGTTAAACTATTGGCTGGAAAGTTGGAGAATTGGGCTAGAATCTCGGCTGGCAATAAATTTCCGAGCTGCGCAACTCTAGAATCCCGGAGTCTTAATCCGGCGATGCAGGAATCCTAGAGACCCAGGATCCCTAGGCTCCGTGTCCTCCGAGTTTCCACGCGGCGATGTCACGCGGTTCCGAAATCTCGGAAATCTAGAACGTCGCGACGCGATCTTCGCGGGAGTAAATTTCCGTTCGCGCGAACCGCACCGCGCTGACAACGGTTTTATAAACACTACCCCGTGAAATATCGAATCGCGTTTTTTTTTCGCGCGATTATTCTCCGTTTCGATCGGATCGGGCCAACGTCCTCGCTTTTTCCCACGGAGAATCGCTTAGCGCGTCAACGTCAATTTCTCGAGGATCGATTGGACGTCGAGGCGACGATAAGCCGGAAAGCGTGGATGAAACTCACCCCCGGGAAAGACTCTTTGCTCGGGGTAACTGATATAAACGACAGCGGTGGGATCCCGGGCGACGACAATAATTCTCGATCAACCTCGAATCGCGTTCGCTCGTCTTAGTTGGCCAAAGCCTGGACTATCCGACGCGTCCGTTCGTTTCGATGCGACGCCGCTGCGGATAGACGAGAGAAAATGGCGGGCGGGGGTGGTCGGACTTGCCGCTCGTCCCGGCTCCGGGAACAGCATCTTGTATATCGATGAATTCGCAAAGTGCCGTCGAATGCATTTCGTTTGCATTCATTTCCCGGCCACTTTGAATAAATAACTCTTCCGGTGTCCCGGTTCCGAGGGTTGTTCGAACTGTTGAATGTCGCAGACAGCGGAGTCTCGCTTTCCGACGACAGAACGTCTCTCCCGGCTGAAGTTTGATCGTCTCAGACCACCGCTGCGCCAGCCGAACACGCAGCCGGAAGTTTGAAATCGTTACCGGGAGAGGATCGCGAGCGGAGGAAAGCTGCAAGAGCGGAGAAGACAGTGCTAAGCCACCAGCAACTGTGCTTTTATCGCGTCATTTTTTATCGCCGCGGCGGTACGCTTCGCGGATTCATAAAACTCTCTTTAAATACCGAGCGGAACTATGCGAGCCGAAGACACAAGTTTAACGTAATATATCTTCCTCTCGTAAACCTAGCGTCGGAAAATGTTAGAAAGAGAGTTCTTTCCTTCGAACCTCGATAAATTTGTCCCTTTAAGTGGAAATTTTCGAGTTTAACAGCAGATCGAATTCGGGAAAAATCTACGCTGCTAACTATCGAAGCCACGAAGAACCGAAATGAAAGACGCGGGAGAACGGATACGAGCGTCGAGAATTTTCCGCGTCGGGGTTGAACTCGCGAAAAATGACTCGCAAACGGTACGGAACGGTTGGTCGATCCACCTGCGCGATTCAGATCTTGACGGAGGATCGGAGAGCCCTAACGGAAGAGCAGGGACCTTTGATAATCCCAAGATTCCAGAGGAAACTCCGCAAAAGACCGCGATAATCTAACGGGGGATCGAAAGGACTATTACAGCGACCCGAAGACCCTCGGGATACCTTCGGCATTTCTGGGAACCGGTGAGTTTTCGAAATTATCAGCCTCGATTCGTTCAGGGAATACCTTACGGCCGCAGGATCGGAAGTTTCGAATCTCCCTTTCGACGTTTCTGTCTCTAACCGAGGGTTAGGTAGAAGCCTGTCCGTTTCGAGAGCTACGTCTGGTTTCCGGTGGTTTGGTCGCCGATAGCGAGGCCGAAAATAGCGCGAGGAAGCGAGAGCTCGTCCATCCGCAGCCATTCTTGCCTCCCCGGCCCGCCCCCTCGCCCGTAATTACGCATTCCACTAATTAAGGATGCAGGAAATTGCGCCGCTTAATTATTTTCTAATTAACGCCGACAGAGATAGCCGGGCCAACTATGTGACACTTCAGGTAACTTTAAGTGGAACGCCCCCGCCGGGAGCGGTCGACTGCGAGACTCTCTCTTCCGTTCGGGAGCAATTGGACGAAAATGCTCGCTCCTTTCACGCTGCTAACGGTCGAGTCTGCTGCCGGCCTCGGAAAAGGGGGGCGGCGTCCTCTCGTTTCCAGCTGAACTCGCGACTCAGAAACGGTGACGACCGGGCTTTTTTCAAATGATCGAGCCGCGCGAATTATTTCCGGATAAAACAACGCCGGTCGAGGAAGATTCCGGCGATACACCGGGCACGCGGGAAACGCGGGTTCCGAGGAAATGCAGGCACTCGCGGGGTTTGGAATTCCGACGGAATAGCAACGGAAATAGCACGGCCTCTCTCGGACGAATCGACGATAGAATCGAACCGATGTTCCGACGAGAACAATGCCGGAGATTCCCTGCCCCTTGGGCTTTTCTCCGAATATCGAGCATGGTCTCACGAGGCGTCGTCGACAAGACAGGCCCTGGCATAGGTGTCGCGGCGCAGAGAGCCGAAGTGGCAGGGGACTGAGGAACAATGGCGAAAGCTGGCTGCGAGGACTCGTATGGTCGATCAGTCGAACGATACGGAATCGGCCACACCTGAGACCGGCGGCCAATTGCCACCCTGTACCGCGGTCTGTGCAGCGGGATTCGGCTCCTTGGAGCCTGATAAATGCACGGATTCGAGGGGAGGACGAGACGCGTCGGTTTAGCTGTGCATAGACGTGCGTACACGGCGAACGCCGAGCCGGGCTTCTGGGAATAGACACATATGGCGGATGCAGATACCGGTGTCTGGCAAACGATTAAACGTTTCGAGCAATTAGAAGGTGAAGCGGCGGAGCTCGTGCCCTGGTTCCAGTCCAATGATTTACGGGTCTATCGGCAACCCGTTTCTTCCGCCTCTATTCTCTCCAAGATTATCTACTTACGCGTCTAATATCCCACGTAATTCTCCGCCGTTCTCCTGTCCTTGTGTCTGGCACGCCGGGACTTATGCTACTTACGCACGCTTAGAACGCGTCAGTCCGGATAGTAGTACCCACGGAAGTGGTACGAGTCGACGTATGGTCCGACGCGCGTACCGCGGTTTTAAAGAATCCACTCTCTACCCTCGTTTCCTCGCGTTTTTCTCCGCGTGACCAACGTTCTATCCTGTTCCGCGAATAAATCCGCGTTCCACGGAGAACGTCAGCGAACCCGACGTTGTTGCTTTGCGTTAACGTCACGGAACGGGTAACGAGTTTTGCGGAAAAATTCACCGCGTCACCGGGCGTCCGAATTTATCGCGGGACCGGATCAACCGGAGATCCTAATCCACCGCGAAGGTCCTTCGGCGTAGCGCCATTATTTCTCTAATGGAAGGCATTCCAGGGGACGCGGAGCGTAATCGGTGATCACGTTGTTCAACGTGACACTGTCGAAGCCACTTATCGACCACATTTTCTAATTCCCGGCAATTCCGTTTCCATGGTGCTCAGCCACCCCAGCCGGCACGTGTTCCCGTTGTTTCACCGATATAATTGCGCCACACCATCTCCGCGAATTTCCCCGATATTAGTCCCAACGTTGTTCTCCGAAATTTCAGACCGGCCATGGAATTTCCGACTCGAGAGTGAACGAGCAACGTTTTTCTCGCGAGCACGCGAAACGCCCCGTTCAAATATTTTCTTACATCTCGAAAATTTCCCCGCTGTTTTTTCCACCACCAAGAAAACCACCCACGGGTTGCTTACAGAGGCTTCCACGAAGCATCGTAACGAACAATTCGCGAAATCGTGTTTCCAGGGGTGAAAGAAAAAGAAAGAAAGAAAAAAGGAACCGAAGGAATTCGCTGTAACTCGGACAACGTCGGAATCGTTCTCGTATTTTTCGTTCGGTTTTATTTAGGCTGGCGTTGGCGGACTATCGGGTCGCTGGCGCGTTCGCTCGAAAATCACAGGCGCGTTTTGCCAGAAATATGAAATGCACATATTTCAATGGCGAGTCCGGGGCATTCACGCGCTCGGAAAATAGAGATAAAATGCCCGAAAACAGCGCTACCACCGATTCGGCTGGCCAGCCAGTATGAATCTATTAATGCTTCCCCCATCCGGTTTATCTGTCAACGGTCCGGTTTATCCGCGCGCCACCTCGTCCACGACGGCCGGTCTCGAACCGATGGATTTTCCAAAGGGTCACAGCCTCCTGTGACACAGACTCGCGTCGATACATCATCGGGGAACGAGCGGACTCGGCCGCGCGGCTCGATTTCATCGCGTGCCAAAGAGATCGCGGTAAAACTCGAGACGCGAGAAATAAACTCTTTTATCGCCGTGGCACGCGAGAGGAACTCGCCATCTCCGACGTTCCCCTGCCTGCCCGTGTCAACGGCGAGTATTTCGTTGCCCGTTTATGGGCGTTTCTACATCGGAATGAATTTATTTATTAACGAGAAAGCGGCGCGGCGGAGCGGACGACCGGGGGGGTCGACCGCGATTCGCGAAATTTATGAACGCTTTATGCCGCCGTAAAACGAGCAGGACGGAATTGTAAATTGAGAAAAAACCGTTCTGGCCGGCGGCGAACGAACAGCGATACGTATCCGCCGCAACACGGTGGAAAAAAGCGCGTCGTTCCGTGCACGGGGCTCGTGAAATTTTCATGGGGAAATATCGCCTCCGTCCGAGGCATGTCGCGATACCGCGATACCTGTCCGACGTCCTTTTTCCATTAATTAAAACCGACGTGACTCTCCATCCAGAACGCGGCGAAATAAAAGCAGCCGAGCGGATGATGTTTCCCGTGTTCCTAAAATGCACCTTCTTCCTGGACACCGGTGATTCCGTTTCGTACTCGCGCGCGATCGCGCATGGAAAAATAACCGACCACTCGGGATCTATTCGTTGATCTATTTTTCCGATATGCAAATGACCTTCGGTTTAATCCTAGGATCATTCGTACCGCGTTTCTTGGCGAGAGCCAGCGATCGGGGGTCATCGAATATCGTTCCTGGAATATCGGCTATGCGCATCTCGTTGACCCAAGGCTGCTCCTGCGATCGACCGGGAAACAATCGCAGAGCATCTGACGCGCGGAAATGAAAAAAAAAAAGAAAAAAGGGAGGGTCCTAGTAGGCGAGGGATCGGTAGAAACCGCGTCCGCGCGGTCTTCATCCATCAAAATCAATCTAGCCGACGAGTGGGCTGTTCCACGATACCTCTCCTCTCGATAAACGAACCGGAAGAGCGAGGAGCGGACCTGATCAGTCATCCGATCGAGCGCGGAAGCGGCGCCATTAAAGTTGCAAGCCTTCCAGCCTCGCCGGAGGTTTCAGCGCTGCGCCGGCTATTATTTCTGATAATCCGACAGTTCGATTAATTCGAGATCCCGGATTAGGCGGATCCTTCGGTTCGAGCCTTCCCCGGGGGTTTCCAAGGAGTTCCCAACAGAAGGGTTCTTTTCGGGCCGATGTTCCGTTGGAAATAATTGGAGGATCACGCGGCCGAAGGAGGGATAAGAAATTTTCCGTACAATACCGCGGGAACGGGTGGCGGTGCTCGACGTTCCTGGCATTTTCGTGAATTACTTCGTCCGGATCGAAGTCGCGGACGAAACAATGGCACGAGAGTTCTCTCCTCGCGCACGATGTTCCGGATACAATATCGTCCGACATTACCGCAGAAACAACTGACGATTAAAGCGCAGAATGCGGTGGAATATTAAATTCCGGTTTCAAAGAAAGCTTGCCGAGGTCTCGAGCGAGAGCGTTTGAAAGCGCGTTACAAGCCCTGCCGCATTGTGCTCGGCCGACGCTTCGCCGGCGTGCCAGCAGACGCGTGCACCGTCTAGAATTTTGTCCGGCACCGTCCGTGTTACATTTCAACGTAACATTACCCGTCGACCTCTCGAGATCTTTCCACCGGCTCCGCGATTCTTACGCAAATATCCCTTCTTTACGCCCGGCCGAAACTTTCCCCTCGAACGACCGTCCGAAACTTCTCGTCTTCTCCGATAAGATTCAATCCCGGCCGCCTATGCTAGACCACGAAAGGAAAGCTGGGACAAGGAAGGAGCAGGATGGAGAGCAGGTAGGGCCGACAGTAAATTTACATTAGGGGCCAGCGGCGGGGACACGGGAAAGCTCTCTCCCCGTTTCCCGGCCCGTCCTATCGACTTACATCCTGATCTATCCCCGCGTCCCTCATAGATCCCCCGCTGGACGATTCTTCACCGCGAGACGTCCGATCGCAACGTCTCCCTCGGCGTCGCGGCGGTGGAGATCGACGAGCTCGCGGAACGAGACGCTCGGGAAGTCCGGCCGGAAACGCGGGGATCTACGAGCATCAGATATACGGTGGTATCCGCGAGCAGCGTCGCCGGAACGAGGCAAGGAAAATATTCGGGGAAGCGAATTCAAAGGGAAATACGCGACTCCGTGCTGCTTTGGATACTCCAGCCAAGATAAGATACCGCGTAACTTTTCCGCATCGACCATCGTGTCTCGCGAAACGAGGAAGAACCTCGCCGTGCGTTTTTTCGGATAGCTTCACTCGCTGGATGTTTTCCGGCAGAAGGAGAAATAAAGTTAATATTTTTCAAGGTATACTTGGCCAAATGCACTGGCTCTCGGTTTGAACCTCGGACAGATCTCGAGATCGTCTCTGCGTAGATCGTTTAACGCATCAACGATCGTGGTTGCGATGTCGTAAGAGATAATTTGGTGAAGGTTATTCGAAGTGAAATTTCGCGTGCCGTTAGCTCGCGACGTTGGCAACGTGGATGCTGAATAGTTCGCTTTATGAAAGTTGAAAGGAACGGGATTCCATTGTCCATCGGGCGAGAGGATTCGGCGGTGCGGCGAACGGCATGAATTTTTGACAGGGAACAATCGAATGGAGCGTTCGGAGGCCGAAACGACGCGGTTTCCCGAACGGAATTGGGTCGACGTCGGTTGATCCTTTTTTTCCGGCCGATCCTCGCGAGAAAAATAGCGGTGTTTTTGCGGGCGCACAGGTGCGACGCGTTTTAATAAAGTCGCCCGTTTAATTGTCAAGCTTTTTTATCGCGCTCGCGTCTAGCATTCGGAAAAGGGGGTTCGGCGGGGCGCTGGCGCGTGGCCAAAGCGATTTCGCGGCGTACGAACGCTTAAGAAGAAATTTAAACGTCGTCCGTGAACGAAATTCCAGGTTTGCCGCGGCCCCGGGAAGAAAAGTTGCCCGATCCCGCGTAATCTTCGCGCCGATAAAGCGGCGAAATTCCATTAAGCCGCGTAAGTTACACAATGAACTCCGACATCCTGTTGGAACTTAATATATTGACACGCGCGATGTTTTTTAAAAGCTCAAAGAGGCCGGGGACCGGGCAACTTTGCCGAGCGGATAAGCTCGTCGAGGAAGTAATTAACTAATGTTCGTGTACCGTACACCCTTCGAGAACAGACCGGTGCGAGAAAAAGGCGAGATGAAAGAAGGAAAAGAAGCGAGGGGCGGGTGAAAGTTTGAAAATCAATTTTAATAGAAAGGTCGGGGCTACTCGAGCGCTGAAACTTTCAGGGGGAAGTTGCGTTCGGATAAAGATCGCGTTGAAAAGCGTCTTCGCTTTAGAAAAATCCGCTCGGCCATTCTGGCCGATTCTCCGCGCGAACACGCTCGGCTTGGCGACTCGGCGAAGAAGACAGCGATCGAGATAACGAGCGAACGAGCGTGCGAAATGGGTCGAGTGCTCGCGAGTCTCTTTCCACCCCCGGTCCCGTGGCCGGGGCTTCTCTCGATCTTATCGATAATCTATGGAAATTATCGAAGCGACGATTGTATAATTCCCTGTCGTTCTCGCTCCTCAAAATTCCCTGGAATAATCGAAGGAAACTTGCCGGAATAAAGGGGACCCGAAGAAGCTGCGAAAGACCGGAAAGCTGTGGAAAGTGTGTTACCAAGTTTGGCAACTTCTTGGAAATTATTCCGACGAAAAAGGGGAGATTATTTCGAATGAAAAGCAAAGAGACGCGAGAAGAGGAGGAGGAGGAGGAGGAGGGGGAAGGGATGAAAGAGGGAGAAAGGAAGACGTCTTCGGGGCAACTTACCCTTTTCGAGAGAGATCCAAACACGCCTCGCTGACAAACTTTCACCCTTTATTTACACCGTATCACGCTCGCCGGATGAGGGGCCATCTTCGACAGATTCTCTAGCCGTTCCGCGACTACAAAGGGAAGTAAGAGCAGTCGCTTGCATCTGGCCTGGAAACATCTCCCGAAGGGTTCTTTCACGGAGCCGACTCTGGCCGCGACGTCCGATTTCAACGGCAGCTATACGTCCCGGAAGAGAGTCTCTACCAGCTCGCGAAGACTCCAGTCCCGGGGAAGGATCGAACCAGAGCACGGTCTATTGTTGCCGGTTAATTAAGGGAATTGATGAAAGATTAAGGAGTTCCTCCTGGCCGTAGTCGTCGTACCCGTCCTCGTACCCGTCCTCGCCGTTCGCCATCCGACGTACATCCCCTCTAGAAGACTAGCTGGAACTCGATCAGCGACGTATTGTGCTTCAGATATCGAGCGTTTTCTACCCCCTGCCTTCCCTCTAGCCTACTTCCTCTCTCTATCGCGCTCTTTCCTCGCGTATACGCGCGTGTATACACGCGCGTCTGAACGGGAAGAGGGAATAGTGGAACGCGGGAGAAAGGCTGGAAACTGGCGCGGAGGGTGAGAGCAATCGAGAGAGACTCGGCGATCTTGTCTCGGGATAAAAATTTCATCGCGCTATCGTCGAGTCGCGTACGGATTCTCGTCTTGGGGTAATTAATTACGGGCGGCCGGGTCGTCCGGAGAAAGATCAGCTCGCGCGCTGGGGTAAAAAACTTTCTCCCCCATGCTGGTAACCGTATTTCATCCTCTCGGCCCCGTGATTTCTGTTTTCCTTTCTTTTTCCCTCGTCCCATCTTCCACTCCCGCGACCCCCACTCACCCCCTCGGCCCCGGTCGATGCGGGTTAATCGAGTCGGGGAATTAATCTTGTTTAGCTGACTCCGTGAAACGGCTCGGCCACGCTCGATCAAACGTATATTCTACTTTTCGGGAGGAACAGGCCAGAGGAAGGCGTGACTTTCGCCCTACGCCCCCCGTTACGTAAGTATCGATCCTCCGCCCTCTGCGAGCCTGTTAGCCCCCAAATGAGCAACCTCGACCGGTCGGCGTTTGACGCGCAGTTACTCCGACGTTCGGTGTAATTCGAATTAAACGAACTGCGGCACCCCGATGGATCCTCCGCTTCGAACTCGCCCTACCTCCCGTGGATTCGCGGGAGGAAAATTACCGGCGCCCGATTTTCAACAGGGAGAGACGGAATTATCGAGCGGACGGCGAAGTCGATCCGCAACGAAACAACGGGCAACGAGACCGCGCTTGGCGGTGGACGATTCCGGACCAACGTTCCGGCCAATTACGCCGAGCGTAAACGTAGAAGTAGCGGCGAGTTGGACGAATATACGGGGCTGGGAAGTGTGATCCCGGGTCTGCGTCGGGATGCTAAGTGGATTGCCGTCGAGACGTTAAATTACCCGTGAGCCGATGGCGGACCGAGCCGCAATCGTCCGAAACCGCGGCGGCTAACGCGCCGGCCATTAACCGCAACAATCTTGTGTACAACGGCGGCCTCGAGGAGGTCCATTCGGTTCGCGGATCAGCCGGAATTACCCTGCGCGATTAATCCTCCGCGGAAACGGCGATGGCCGTCGATGCCGGTCCCGTTTAATTAACCAACGAACGAGATCGTTCCGCGAGGGGAACGTTGTAATTCCGTTCGTTTCGGGGTTTTACAGCCGCACGGATTGTTTCAGGTTAGTAATCGCGAGGATCACGAAACTATACCATTAATTTGCGTCGCGTTTCGTAATTCGTACGGGGGCCGCGTTAATTACGCCGGCAGAATGTAATAAACGTTTCGTTTCGCCGTCGGTTATTCCGGGTGTAATTTCACGGTTAATTGGAGCTATGGACGTTGATTGCTCGCGCTACTTCGTGCCGCGGAATCGCGGCCCTCGGCTTCGATTACACCGATAATTTCGAATTTCCCCGAATAAATCTCGGATCAGTCGGCGTCCGTTTTCGGGGTTCACGGGGGTCAACCTGGGCAGAGAAAGGGGGGAGAGAACGGGGAGAGAAGGGAGCTGTTCCCCGACCGGGGGAGAGAGAGCGATCCTCGGGGATGAAAGTGGTCGATTTGTCTGGACCAGTCGCGGGGAAAAAATGATGGTCGGGAATAAATCGAACGAGATTTATTCAAAGGAGTATAAGGAGCTTTCGCTGAAATTCCCGGTTTCCTCTCCACCCTTCGCCAGACGTCGCGCCGATTTTTCCGAATAAGCTTCTTCCTGGCTAAAAGCTCTTTATACCGCCGCTGATATACGCGACGCATTTTATACGCGGCACGCTTATGTTCCTGGCAAAGTGGGCAGATCCTCGTAGCTGATTTCGATACAGCCTCGTTGAAAATCCGCAACGTTACGCGTGCAACGGACCAGGTCCGATTCTCCTCTGCCTCTTCGCTCGAGGAACACCTCGTTTCTCGCGTGCAAAAACCCGAGATACTTGGCAGGTACCATTGTTTATCTAGTCCGCTCCTGAAAGGAACGCGGGTCTAAACCTAGGGAATTTCCTTTAACACGTTCGCTGCGTACGTTTCATATCCGAGCGGGCACGTAGCCTCGCGATGCGCGCGCGCGATAACAGTTCCAGTATGAGTTGCATTTTAAGAACGGCGAAATTCTGCGAGAAGCTCGCGCGACGACAAAGCGCGCGTCGTTACGGGAGAGGAAAAAGAGCCGCGCGAGAAAGAGAATTAGTTAACGAGATATTTAACGAAAATAGCATCAACGCCGAGCGTGTTAACGTCGTGTTGTGGGCGCCGTTACGCGCGGCGAATCGATCAGGTAACGCGAACAAACAAACAAACAAGCCTAAAACGTGCGCAAACAAAGCGACCCTGTAAACAAACAACCGGAGAAGGTAAATAAACAAAGGGCCCCGGCCGGGCGGTATCGAGCAGCTCGGATGGATCGTTTAGGCGAGAAAACTTCGCGGGCCAGGGAATGAAACGCGAACGAGGCGGAATTAAGCCGCGGCGATTCTCGCGAGCGAGATCGAGGGAGATCGAGTGAGATCGCTCTGGGACGATTTTCCGCGGAGGATTCGCGAGGAGATTTAATCCGCGCGGGACAGCGGTACGAATTTAAGCGGCCGCGCGTCCAAGTGTCAGCTGTCTACTTTGTCCAGGCAGCGTTTCCAGGCAAATCCGCGGCGTGTAGTTTCTATATGCAAATCTACTCATAACTCACCGGGAACGTATCGGACGGACCGTACCGCCGGAGCGTACCGACCCTCTCTTCCTTTTCGTCTCTCGCCTACTTTCCACGCCGATCCCTGTCTCTCCCTAGCTCTCCCTAGCTCTTCTCGAAATGTAAATCGCAGGGGAACCGCCAAAGGACCCGGCTGGCCTGCAAAAACAGCGGCTGGAATATGCCTCTTCAGCCACCGTCGAGATTCACGCAAACGTGTCCCTCTCGTTCAATCTTCCTCCTCCTCCTCAGGACCTACCTACGAATTTCCGTTTCACCGTTGAAAGGTTGTATCCCTTATTTAGAAGGGTCGCGTCACGGCCCGGCCCGTAATTCCGCTTCGTGTTTATAACGCGTTGTCCGCGTAACTCTATAACCCACGGGGTTCGATTGTCCCGACAGTTTCGATAACGCGACGATCCCGCCTACTCCATAGTCGTAATAGTCCGTTGATTGACTCGATGCCCCGATAATCCCAATTGTCCCGTGATCTCGATCACCTGATAACTCCGGCCCGCTGCTAGTCCAGTTAATTTCCAGTTTAATAACCTGGCAACCTTGACAGTCTCGCTAATATCGTAAATTTGACGATCTAGTAATTCCGATTAATCACTCCCCCCGATCCTCCACCGTCACGATCATAATCTTCATAGACAACTCGCATAATTCCGGAATGATACGTCGATAATCCGACGGGATATCAGAATTCCCGATGTATCGATACTAACTGATTCATCTGCCGCGTCCGTTCGATTCGAGAAAAGTTACCAGCGTCGTAGTTTGTTTCTCGCGTGTCGATCTTTGTATCGGTCTTCGAGATTTGACAATCCCGGCGCGTTTTCGAAAATCGCGGGAATTTCGAAGAAATCGACTCAGCGATTCTCCCAACATCTGCATAGAACGAGACGCTGAAATTGGGCTAGAGCCACGAGGATGAGGCACGTTTGGATAGGCAGACAATCAGGGGTCGTATTAGCGACAGCACAATGTACGTGACGATTACGGTTCACCTCGTGACATAACGCTTCCCGTGACGGATGACGGCGTCATCATAATTTACTCCTGGAAAATGTATCCTCGCGTGGCCATATCGAAACAAGCCAATATCGTTAACTCTAATTCGCTTGCGTTTGCGCGCGCATTGTCGGCCGACAATAACGAGATTAATAATGCGACCCTGGCCGATAATAATCGCAGAATCACGTGTCAGGTCGATATCGGCCCGTTCGATTTCGGTCAGCTACGGCAGCGAGCAAAAACTAACGAGTTATCGCGATACCGATCAATTAATCTTTTTTCAACTTTCCCGTGCGTTTGTCGAAACTCTTGTCTTTTGTCGCGCGTCTAGCGAGTATCGGCGAAGATCAAGGAATCGTCGCGATGATCGACGATTAGCAACGGTTTGCTCGGCGATTAACACGAGGAGAAACGAGGTGCTGGCAGCTGGCAGAGCTGGAAGGGAGAGGGAAGCCTCGCGGCGAGGATAAATTGACTCATCTCCGAGACGATGGTTTAATTCGAACGATAACGATCCATATCGGGTCTCGGTTAATGGAAAACCAGCGGGCCAAATAAGTCGTCGCCTCGACAATGGTTCGTTAAAAGCGCAGGCTACTCGCGAAATGGCAGCCTTGCCGACAATAGAGAGGGATTGCCAGGCGCGCCGGTGTAAAATGCGATAAATTTCATTTTGTCACGATTACGCGATTCCTCCCGATTCGGGGGAACGGCTAGCGTGCGAATCGAACGCGGGACAAAGGAATATCAGGTATTTGGAGGGGTTTGCACGCGATTGTACGCGGTTCCTGTACCGTCAGCGACGCCTTTTTTCCCCGGCTTCCGTTTTCGCGTCGCGGCCGCGCACCGCGTCCTCCGGCCGGTCATTGTTCAAGTCTATCGCGATAAGCCCGCGCCGCTGCATTTCCGGGGGCTTCGCGTAATCGTTGCACGCGCAATGAATTTTATGACGGATACGTGCGGCGAATTTGTCAAGCGAGAAGAGATAATGCGACGAGACCGCGATCGCCGCGCGGATTTACCCGCCGCCGCTCTTTCCGCCGATCGATCCGCACGGAACACGGAAATACATTCTTCCCGACGCGTTGCGGGCAAACAAAGAGAACCAAGAAGCTCCGACGCTCGTGCACGCTGACTTTCGTCCTCGAATAGCGCAGGAGAGAAAAGAATTTCAGCCGCTTCGCCTACGATATCGCGCGAGACACGCGAGGAGTTCGAATCAAGTGCGAGCGCGACGAGAGGCGTGGCTTGTACCCGGGCCTGATGTAAATATCGTCGGCCTCGGACAGGCTCGCGCCGAATTTCCGAAGATGTCTCGCTCGCTCAGTTACGTGTTATTCTTCGACGCGTTCGGACAAAGCGACTCGACGCGTGACCGAGTCTGTTTTCAATCGTGCCACGTGGCATAGCATCTTTATTCGCTGGGGAAGGGGTCCGCGAGGACAAGGTGAGTTCAATGGCACGTTCTGTAATACGATTGCGCTTTTTTAATTAGCGGAAATAAAATATCAAACACCAGAGACGTGACTCGTAGATATTATTCGACGTAAACAACGCGGCTCAGACTCAGTTGTTTTTTGCCTATTGTTATTCTCGTCGCGTGAGCTTTAATTTTCCTCGGTGTTTTTCCATCCAAACAAGTCGATGCTCATCTGTTACGTGTTATTCTTTGCCGCGTTCGAATGGTACGGCTCCACGTGCGACTATGTGTCTTTGTTGCTCGATCGTAGCACGTGGCACGTTAATTATCGGAAATAAAATATTCAGTGTCGCGAGATGTCTTTGTGTCTCGGTCACGTGTTCTTTGTCGTGTTCGGAAGTGATTCGACGCGTCATCGATTCAATTTTAACTACTTGATCATGACACGCAAGGACAAAGGTTAACAAGGACCGAGTGAGTTCAGTGTCGCGTCGACTAATACGATTAGCGAAAGTAAAACTCGGGACAGAGGAAACTAAATGAAATTCCGATGGAGAGATATATCGCGACTTTGTGTTATCCCATTCTCCGCGCACGTGTCCTGTTTCCATGAGCTCGTATCAACTCGAGGAGTGACCTACCAGCTTACGGAAGATAACATTCCAGAACGGTTCGAAAACGCGAGTGTATCGGACACGGAGTTTCTTCGTGTTTCTTAAGAAAAATAAGGGAAGAGAAGAGAGTCGCGGCCGGATTTCTTTCGGCTAAATATTATCGTAGTGTCACGGTCTAACTGCAGAGTTCATCGAGTTTCATTTCGGCGAACCGAACGGTCGTTGCGACGTCACGTGGTCCACGAGGGAACCGGATGCAACAGCTTGCCGCGCGGTGGCTAGCCGACTGCACTTCCGGTTTAATGCAGCCCCTGACCCGTGAATTAATATTTCATCCTGGCTACGTTTTGTCGCATTTCTCTCTCCCTCTTCCTAGCCGTCTTCTTTCCCTTTCGCTCGCTCGGAGCTTTCACGGTTCGTTTTCCATCGACTGCTCCACTCGCCCCTTTGTTCTCGTTCGAGTCATTTACTTTCCTCTGCATCTTTGACCGTGAATCCGAGCCACGCCATTTACCACCCTCGTAGAAAGTATCGCTATTTACAGCTCACTCCCGGGACGCCGGGATTGTTTGCGCTTGCCCTTTTGTTCCGTCGATCGATCACCGATTTCGCCCACCCCGCCAACTCGTTCCCTTCCATTTCCCTCCCGTTTCGATCTTAATATACCGTGACATTGCTCCATGCGATTCCACCAAGCCACTGCGATTTTACCTTCGTCTCCTCCGCCGAGAACAATCCGATCCCTCTCGTCGGAGATCCTCCCGACCCTCGGACTCGACTTTAACCGGCTCCTCCTCTTACAATTCCTCCCGTTCCTCTTGCATCCGACTCTCTGTATGTCCAGACGTCCAATTACAGAGAGAAACGGCAGTCCAGACCTCTTGCTTTCGTCTTCCTGGTCGTAATTTTCCCTGTGACCGGCCCGTGCATAATTTTCACCGTTGGTCCACGAGATGTAGGCCGTTGAAAGTCAACGTTAGGTTTACCGATGATCGACACACCCGGGATGGTTCCGTGGTGACTCCGGGTGTAGTTGCTGACGCGCATCTATGTTAGGCAAACAGACAGGTCGAGATCCGGGATGGGAGCCGATGAGCAAAATTCGATGACCTATATATCCGATGCACAATACGTCCTCCGGGTACAAAGGGCACAGGGGGAGATACGAAGTGCCTTGCGACTCTCCATATCGATTCAAAATCAATACGGCGTATCTCGATGATGTGTCAATACAAAGAGCCCCGAGCGTGCAGCCAGCCCTGGCCAGCCTTACAATTGGTTCTTGTACCGAAGCCAACTAAAGGCCTCGAGAGCTGCGAAGGCCGACGGTTCTTGCATCGATTTCGTCCCGCTCCCAACTCCCTGCCATCCTGGATAGTCTAGCTGGGACTGGCTGTCGTGCCTGCGAATCGAATATTTCCAAGTGTCGGTCGATACTTTGGGGAACGCTCGGTGTTACACGGCTCGGAGAGCATGCCTCGAATTCTTGGCTACGTTTCCGTGTCGGGATTGTTGATTAATTTCCCGGATAGTTTCTTTACCGAACGGCGGACCGATTTTTTTCTCCCCCGGCGATGCCTAGCGTAGCTTCCGGGAGGGAGATCGACGTCGCGCGGACTGCCGGGTAATAGTTTAGAGTGGCAACTCGCCCCGGTACCTGCCGCAGAGTGCGCTGAGAATGGATGGCAGAACTCGGAAATTTTCGCCAAGTGCCAAGTATCGACTTCGCTCGAGTACGTTCCTGTGCATAGACCGAGCATGTGTCTGGAATATCGGCGCGGCGCGAGTTATAGCGCAATCGTGTATGATGCCGATTTAACGCACTGGCAGACCGTCCTGTACAGAACGGAACTTTTATGACTTTGACCGCCGAGTGACTGGGTAAATTATTGACCGTCCGTGGACAGCATCACGTACCTTCCGCTCCTTCCACCTCTCGTAATTTTTCTCCGCGTCCCATGCCCCGCCGACGCGATGTTTGCCCTTCGAATGAAATATTTATGCGGCACAAACAAATTCCGTTCGGCAAACTTGATAAAGCGCCTTCAGGAAGATTTTTGTTTGCTTGCAGAACGAAAACAGAGCTCTACGACTGAAGGAGCCTGCTTCGTTGGCCCTCTCTGCCGGAAACTCCGGCAGCTACGTGGACCCAGATGGCACCGCCATTGTGATGTCATCCGAGCTGCTACCTGCGCCCACTCCGGACCCGAGGGTCACGTGGAATTACTTCGACGAGCAGGGGTAAGATCGAATCCCACCCCCGATCGTCTCTCGATTACGAATTAAAAACGATCCGATAGTTGATTTTCGAACGAGTATCAGGATGATCCAACGGATGCTCGTCCCCGATAGTTCTTGAAAGCGTTTCGAAACGAATCGACTCGGGTTCCATTCCGACTAGGCGAATGAATATTTATAAATCGGCGGATAGAAAATTCAATTTCGCCATCGGTACATGGCTCAGCGCGCGATTCTAATTCACGCTGAGCCACGGGCGCCGGCGATGCAGCGTAATAGAAAGTATTTGGAAAGCGGTTGCGGCGCAATCTCGATGCAAGGCGCAAGAACTGAATACTAATCGGCACTCGTGACGGGCGTATGCATTGTTAAACGTCCGAAAAAGCATTGCAAGATTCGCTATTAACGTGCCTGCAGCGGAACTGCGGACGTTGCTTTCCCGGCTTGGCACATCGAAACTAATTATTTCGCGAGCTTGTCGGGACCGCGTGTCATTCCTGGCAGGCATCCGTGAAACCGAACGTTCGCGCGAAATTTTCCCGGCTCGCGCGTTTTTACGTCGACCAATTAACGCGCGTACATTTGCGACGTCTTCAGGTACGTGTCAAGAGGAGGACTACGAGCAGGCGAGGACCCGTACGCCAGGAACAAGTTCAACCAGGAAGCCTCCGATGGACTGCCGAGCAATCGCGATATCCCTGATACCCGCAGTGCAATGTGAGTAGAATTATCTTTCGTCGGAAACGATACGATCGGGAAATTGATCGCGTGACGCTCCCGTCGGCGGCGAAGACGTAATCATAAAAAGGGAAATCGGATCGCGAGGAAATAAAAGAACGCGGTTTGATACATCTCGATCGGGTGTCGTCTGTCTCGCTGTCGCGACGATCTTCGCGTCGATGAGCTGACACGGGGAGACGTGGATGTCGTAGGAAGGAAACGCGAGAAAATTTCACGGTGAATATCCGCGGACGAGCGCCGATCGTTGGGAATCGTAGAGATGCAGCTGAACGAATCGAGGCGACAGATGGGTATCGCTGGGAACGTTCGTCCGACGAGGAAGACCAGCAGGAGGCGAAATTTGCCCTGCCGGTCGATCAATCCGTTCATACGTTATTACTGGGACCTTCGGGAGCAGTACAGCAGGAATTATCCATCGCAGGTGATAGCGAAACTCGCGGCCGATCAGTGGGAGCTTATGGACCTGCCCTCCAAGAGGTCCTACATCAGGGCCGCCATTGCTCAGCGAAGGCGCCAATGTAGAACCCTTTCCAGAAGGAGATAACGGTTTATCCGTGAATATCGCAATTTACCCCGAATCTCGTCAACGTCGACTGCATTTCATTCGCTTCTCTGTCTCTTTACGCAGATCCTTCGGAACGCGCGAACGTCATCGCACGCGCGAAAATTTAATTTCACGTCTCGTCGTGCCCTGGTGAATCATCGCCGAGGTATCTTGCTCGGGAGGAATATTCATTTCCGTGGGGCAACAAAATTGGAAAGCGGTACGAAGCAATCATCTATCCAGAAAGAGGGAGAGAGACGAATATTCTCCGAGTATACTTAATCGTACGATTGTATCACGCGTTTCATATTTCCCTTGACATTTTATTGTATCTCGAAAGCCACGTGTCGTGAATCATGTATCGTATATAGACGGAATCTCCATATCACCGGTGTCGTTATTCCCAGCGTGGATTTTTAGCCTCCGCCTTGGTGGAACAGCGCCCGGGTCACCATTATTCCGAGCTCCGCCGAAACGATTGACCCTTTCGATTAAATACCAACCGTTTTTGGGGGCTTCCCCGCGTATGATGGAACACGCATGAATTAAAGATGAGGTGTTCGTCGAAAGGAACCGGGAGGTTTTAATCGCGGTACGTGGACGTTTCGTATTCAAAAATCGTACCCGGCACGAATCTACGGCCGGAACGCGGATCTTCCCCTTCCATTCTCATCTTTCCCTTGGCTTTTTCCAATTTTATTTCACCGAATTACACCGATCCCGTCTGGCAGAGACAGGAGCACGTTTGCTTTCCCGTTTTTCGCGACCGGTCGAGTTACAAATTTGATCAAACCTTGGAAACTGGCGTGGAAATCAGGATGCCAGCAGGCAGCGGGGAATCGAGTTCGCAAAGTTTAGGGATCCGCCGGTTAATGGTATCGCCCGGTTTCCACGCTTCGCTCTGCCTACTATCCCCTGCTAACAAGAACCCTCTTCTTCCGCGTGGTCCGCGGAAATGCCGCTTGGAAACGCTAGGCGCGTTTCGCGCTGGCGAAAAACGAAAAGGGCAACGAGCCTTGGATACGCGCGCGCGCGCGCATCGCTCGGGAAATTTCCCGCGTTACGGGACGAATTAATTATCGAGCGACGTTGGAAATAAATTCGGTGCCGGGTCGGTGTCCATTCAGCCGCCGGGTAATCAATGGTTAATGGAAGCAATCTAATTTCGGGGGCCCGGCTACTTTTATGGACCCGTAATTTATTCGCTGTTTGCGCCGGAATAAAGCTTCCTTCCAGCGTTGTCGTTTGTACCGGCGCTGAATTTACGATGCATTTTATTAATTGAAACGCTTGGGGAACGCTGCGGAACGGTTTGGACGAGGCCGGCCGCCGGATGAAAGGAAGAGACACGCGAGAGGCTCTTTCGCCTGGTCGGCCGTCGCGATCGATACCGCTTTCAAATCGAATGGCTCTCCCCTTCTGTTCGGAATGCATTTTCCGGCGACACCGCCTTTCCGACTGTCTCCTCCGCCGGCGCAGGAGGACCCTTCAATCCTCCGCGCTGATCTAATTTCCTCCTCGCTCCACCTACGCTCGGCCGTATCCTGTTTCACGCCAACAGACGCGTTCAACAAGTACCAAGGCCCCCGCGACCCGCTTACCAAAACGATCCAGGCTCCTTCCACCGACCAACCTTTCCACAAATTTCTTACGCATTTTCCACTGGACCCGAAAAAATATCGCGCTGCGGAAGATTGGAAAATCTATTTCTTTGATTTTTGTGAATTTTATTTCTTCGATTTTAACCTAACTCTCCTTTCTTCGTTTTACAACTTCCCTTTCATCAGGCGAGGAAGAATCATCGATCGAAGGAAAGTGAAAAGCGCGTAGGACAGGAATTAATAATAGAGCCATTGCAATTTTAAGCAATCGCGATAAAACGAGTGGAAATACGCGAGAAACGGGCTCATAAAGAATGTAGAGCGGCACGTGCGAAATTGCCAACCCGTTAATATTCGATGCAACGCGGGCTGGAAGGAGAATTGTTGTTTAAACCTGATTTGCATCGCGGCGGCGTTTGTAACGTTTAGCAAACGTCGATTGCCCAAAATCCGATAGCTCGAATGTTATGTAAATGTTGAACGACTCCATTGAGAGTAGCTACGAAGTGGACCCTGCAGATCCCCGCGGTTCGTGTTATCAGCCTGTCGAACCTGACTCCGTAAAACCCGACAGAAATATCGTTTATCCCGTATAGCCTCTCCGAAAATCGTATCTTCCTCTGTTGCCGCAATGGGGAACGAGTGGTACCCGATCGACTGACACGAAGGAAGAAAAACTGCTCGCGACTGCTGCTAAATACGGAATGAAACGCGTTTCGATTCAACGAGGAACCGAAACGGATGGCATCGAGAGGTCTAAGATCGAGATGCAATTTTTGGACGAGACTTTTAAACTCGCAGCGGAACCCTCTTACCGCGAGTTAATCGAATTCCTATTGATCTTGCGTTCCATCGAGATAATGTCCCCCTTAATATCGTTCTGCCTCGACCGCGGCGCGGTTTGCTGCCTCGCGTTACTTCGCTTTTACGTCATGATTTCCCGGTTTCCCGGGCGAATATAATTAAAGAAGAAACACTGCTATAAGCAGCATCGTGGCAACTTCAAAAAGTACACCGGCGTCTCATGTATTATTCACGCGTGGCGTTTCATCTCCGTGCTCGCGATTCTTGTCTCGATGTTCCTTAGCCCGCGACCGGCTGTTTCCGATAATGGAATAGTTGTATCACTTATACGCAACGTCGGCAACTTAAATATTTATGCGGCAGCCACGGCGCGCCCGAATGCACACCAGTCGTTGCATTAAACATGTCAACGCGACCCGAAGGCACCGGAAGTCGCGGCAGAAACTCCGATAGGACCTCCAGCTCCTCGGTATACGGCTTAACGATTCGAAGATTCGCAAGTTCCAGCTCTGAGATGCGTCGCGATCGACATCGTCGTGACATCAGGATCTCGATGGTCGCCGATTCGAAATCCCGATGAGACCAGCGATGAACACATCGTGTTAGAATCTCAGAGGTGTTCGACGATCGTTGCACGATTGCGAGTGCTTTATCGGGAATATTTCGAGAAATTTCCATAGAATGAAACTCGACGCGGTGTCGATATATATAATAATTATAACGTATAATTACCCTGAATAATTAACCTTGAGCGGGATGGAAGAAGAATATCCCCTGTTCGATGGAGCAATTAAAGCTCGTCTTGGAGACCGTACGCGATGAATGAACGGGGGAGAAACTCGATCGGGATTTCATCAACTGGTCGCGAACTAATTAGCGTATAGCAGCTCCGCGAGACGTAAAGATCGCGGGGTCGTAAAATCGGTCAAACATGAAAGTTTAGGTATTCAAGGCTTCTGGGCCAGTGAATCGGGAGAAGTTAGAAGACGAGGATTCGAACCCGAGGCAACACCGGCACCGGAGTATACTCTGCGGTGTACTTCCGCGTGGTTCAATCCCCCGCTGTTGATATGATTTCTACAGCGGCTACGTTACTCCTTTTTATTCGGGGAAATTTCATTTTTCCCTATCTCCGTTATTTTCCTTTTATTTCCCTCCGTCTCCTTTACGTCCGCTTCGCGTTTTTTTATCATTATTGCGAATCTTCTTCGGTATCTCCGCCTTACTGTCTTTCTCGTCGTTGCGATGCCTCTCGCAATGTCCTCGCGCGATTTTTATTTCGGACGATTCCGCAGACTGCGCGGCATACGTCCCGCTGCTTAGTGGGTTGAATTTGGTTTTAAATTGGTTTTAAAATTGGATCGCGAGATATCGCGTAAAATTGGAGGAGTGCACTTATAAACGGTGTATCGCGGCTGGATAGTCGGGAGATATGACTTTTAAGAAAGTGACTGATAACGACGTGAGTAGTGAGCGTATGGAAGTCGGCCAAAGGGTTAAGTGGTCTCAGCTTCGAGCGCCGTGACGCTCGCATAAATCACAGGCGTAGGTACCGACTAGAACCTTCGTGAAAATTGCCAAGTGCCCGTCCGTTCCCGTACCTCTGGGAGTAATATTTAACCTAAAATATTACTTATCATCGACTCGGTACTCCGTGGCATTTTCACCTTCTCCTCGACTCTTCCTTAATTAAGCGTAGAATCCGCTTAGCGGAATAATTCTTGCTAATTTCGAATCTCCAGCTGCACCGATCCGATCTCTCCGATATTCCAGGAATAACTGTTAAATTAACGAAACAAGTTACAACCCGTCGACCAGCCGGGGAGTAAAAATTTGCGTCGACGAGGTCGAGAAAGGTCGAACACTGCGAGCAACCCTACGTTCGAACGAGTAACACCAGAATTACCGTGTAAATCGTATACGTTAATCATTGCACGTGTCGCGATCGATCTCTCTCGTATTAAAAGGATAATTGTTAAATTAATAAATGAATCGCGATAATTAATAAATGGGTCATCGCAGAGGACATATTTTACCATTGGTTCAGTGTCCGTGCCGAAGGTAGAACGTAGATCTGATTATCGTTACGTTAATCGATGCCGTTGCTGGACGTTTTAATTCACAATCCCGCTGTATCCGCGAAAATAACTGCACGTTCCTCGATTCCGCTCGTTTGCTCTCGCTTGTCTTATCGCCGCGGTAACCCGGTGTAACTCGATGAAATATTCAAGTGTCGATGGAAAGTTACCCCCGGCGATAATCCGGAAGAATAACTGGTAAAGGGGGGGATCCGGAATATTTTTTCGAGGAACGACAAGAACTTTCGCGCCTCGGTAAATCAATATTCGGGCAGGGAGTTTTCGAGTTGCCCCGGCGAGGTGTCCTTTGTTGCATAAAACATCGAAGGGCCGTGGATTTTCATTTCGCCCGGTCTCGTCTACCCGTTCGATTCCCCTCGTCCTCTCGTCATCCTCCTCGTTCCTCCTCGAGTCTTCCCTTTCGAGGATTCATCCCCGTCCATCCCCTTCCTTTTACGAGCAAGATCACGTCTCCAGCCGGCGAGGATATTGATCCTTCAATCGGGAAAGCCGGCTTGATCGATCAGCGACATTTGCCGGCGTCTGTACAAACTCGTCTGATACTACTTGCCCGCGCCGTCTGGCTTGTTCCAGGGCCCGGTTACGGTTACGAGTACACACTTGACTTTAAAAAGAAGCATCTCGGTAAACGAAAAATCTCTTACGTTACAAAACAGATAAAACACTTGGTAGGTACTGAGAGATACCCTCTCATCGCGGAGCGAGAAGTGGATCGTGCCAGGTCCTCGAAGACGTGATCAAGGAGGACATCTTGTCCGGCACTCGCGATCCGCTCAGACCCTCGGGTTAACGTTCGCGATAGCTGACGATCATCGAGACGGAATACGAAACGGAATACGAAACGGAATACGAAACGGAATACGAAACGAAATACGAAACGAGTGGAATTCCGACGTCTACTGCGTGGCGACTGAAAAGGGGTCGCGTGTTCGGGACATCCCCTTTAACAAACCGCATTATCTCACTTCTGCCCGAAAACTCGCGATGCCAATTACGAAGCGTGGCCAGAGCAGACGGCGAGGAGAAGCCTCGTAAAAGATGGTATCTTGTCCGGTACACGTGGCGGCCGCAATAAAGCCGCCTTCGCAACCGGCACTAACCATCGACACACGTACGTACGAAATGCCTGCAGATCCTCCAATACCCAGTGCTAGAGGAATAACGCGGCTGCTCGCTCCGGAACGGAACAGAGCACGCTCGTACGCCGCTCGATAAGGCCCGGAGAACGCGGACAAACTGATTTCTCGGTCGGGAAACTGGTCGTTCCGCGATATCGGCCACGATGCCAACTGCCGACGACGACGATACACTCGCCGCGGATCCTCGAATCCACTGTCCTCGCGATACTCCTCCCGTGTGCATTTCCTGTCTCTCTCTATGTATCTCTCTCGCTCTTTCTCTCCGTCTGTTTCACTCTCTTTCCGCCGGGGGCCATTATTTTCCCCGGATCCGGCAGGAGGAGGCGCGGTTATTGCGAGATATAATGGGCACAATAGCGGCGGAACACGGTCGCGGATTCGGCGATTGTTGACGGTTCAAGTGGCGCGGATTTAGGATATCGAATTGGACGACGATCGATTCGAGAACGAGCAGAAATTCGAGCGTGGTTCCCCCTTAATTGGAGGAAATTGCTGTTTCGCGACCGTAAGACCGTTTCGAAAATATCACCGGACAATCGGAGGACCGAAGGCCGAGGAGTATCCGAACGCGATGCGAGATGGAATAATACGTAAATTCACCGATGTTTTTTACCCTGTCTTCCGGCGCGGTCGGCGAAACGACCCGGTGCCGTGGCGCGTAATTACGATCCGCGGGAGAATTCGAAAAATAAACGCGGCCGGTGTTCCAGTTTCCATAAAATGGGTCATTGAATCTTCTCCTTTCCGATATACGAGATTAAGCGCGCGTTCCCTGTAGACGGCCTCAGGGTGTGCAACAAAAGGATCCACGGCTTTAAAAAGCTAGCTCCGACCTCTTATCCTCCTGCGCTACCTGATCACCGACGCTTCGTACGCGAGCGGCGTCGGTGTTATTTTTACGTGTGCCTTTTACAGCCGATTATGCGTCCCCCGCCGCTCCGGACAGTTCCGCCCTGGTAAACGCGCAGTAGCCCACGGTCATCCGGTCGTGAAGTAGGGCAAAAGTTGATCAGCCTAGTCGCTCCGATCGACGAATTCACGATAAAACGCTCGAGATTCCCGGAAAGGTGACCGGAAATTTTTCAAAGGCACAGGACCGGGTATAATAATCCCGGAACGTCCTCTCGAAGAATAGAATAACGGAACACGGAGCAGGATTGCTCGTAAAGTTTATTAACCGGCAAAAGAAGATCCCGGTGTACTCTGGCAGCTCTTCGGTTCCACGCTTGGGAACTTTTCTATTTTTTCTTCCATTTTTTCCACCCCCTCTCTCTCTCTCTCTCTATTTCTTCTTTTTTTTTATCGTTCCACCTGCTGACGCGAAATTGCGCTCTTTTGTCGCGACGGGGGATAGACTTCTTCGGCGGGCATCGACGCAGACTCCACCCTCCGGCACGCGGGCCGCGCTGGAAAGTTAATTTCGTTGGCCACGATGAACGGTTCCCATTGTTTCGCCCGTCGTTATATTCGTATCGAGTTCCGGCTAATAAAATTTACGAGCGGCCGCGTGACATTTCATATTGTCGAACGTGAACGCGGCGGGGAAGATTCATTATGACAAGCTTTGTTCCCTCCCGCTTCTCTTTTGACTTCTGCATAAATAGCCTTTTTTACCGGGATATCAGGCATTTCGGTTACGCGGGGTTAATTGTTCCACCGAAACCGGAGGCCTGGAATTTCGCTGGATTCTCTCCCCTATGTATTTTTTATATCCCCTTTCTCCTCTTCCTTTTTCTCGTTTTCTTTTTCCCTCCGAGTTTCATATGTTCTATATAACAGAGACAAAAGATTTTTTTCAACGCGTTGCCCGTTGATCCGAGCGGTTGAACCCGGCGAGCAAACAGCCTGGCCCGACACAATTACGCGTTATTAACGATCGTTCGTAATCCGCAGGATTCCTCGATTAATGACGGCGGTGCCGGATAATTAATAAAACCATCGCGAATGGCGATATTGAATCGGCGGTGTTGATTTCTGTTTCGATCTGCCCGGCGTGTCCGTGTCGGGGCTACGATTAAAGCGTTTGCGCGACGGATTAATTCAAACAAAACCGTGACAACCGTTCGTGCCGTTGAAAAGGGACGCGAGCCAAAAAAGCTGATCCACCGGGAAAAGTCCGAGTCGTTAGTACACGGGACTCTCTGTCGGAAACTACGGGTAATTAGGGAGTTGCTCGGAAATAGTTGTCCCGTTAGAGCGGAACCGGGGAAAAAGAGAATCGGAGACGTTTTTGGTCGCTCGGACTATCCGAACTACATCGCGTTAATCCATCGACGTTTCCCTTTTTCCTTCTCCTTCGTCTCGTTCGAGAAGCCGCGAGAACATGGACTTCCGCGGACGTGGCACCATCGAGAGAAGCCCGAGGGCACCGGATAACACCGAGCGGACCAATTTTCCCAAACTTCTACGCCGTTCAGCTCCGAGCCCCTTGGAATATACTTGCCACGAGCCGGAATCTGCCGAATCTCATGGATATGTAATATACGACCGACGTCGCGACGCGGAAAGAGATAGACAGACGCGGCCGAGGTCTCGAGGCATCTCGAGAGTGGTCTGCGCGTGGCGCGCACGCGGACGCGGAATTCCCGGCGTTTAAACTAATTGCGAGCTCGAAAAATTGCTCCCTTTTGGAAAAGACGTAGAGGCACGAGGTGACAAAAGGGAGAGAGAACACCGCGGCGTTTTTACAGTTTCTACGTAAGCTGGAACGTCGTCTAAGCGACGGGTCTAAGCACACTTGGCAGGGAGCTTTGAAGCGGCTGCCGCACAAATGTGCTTCCACGGGCAAGTTCCTATTCTACGTCGAGGCAGCAGACAAGCCGACAGAAGCGTTTTATTCCCTTCTAGCCTCCTTTGTGCGTTTCGCCGGTCCCGGTGAAAATTGAAAAATGTCATTCGCCGTTCCGTTCGAGACGCTGGGTCGCGCGAATAATGCGACGAGACGCTGATAAAACGGAGAAGAACGAGCGTCGTAAATTGAGCCTTTCGCGAGGTAACGCGCAAGCTCATCCGCGCGCACGTACACGCCGCAACTTTATGAATTGATATTACCGCACGCGGCCGACGAAATATCGTACGTACGCGCGTACAGAACGGGCTCGCGTCGAGGACGAATGGTGGCTAGGCGGAAAAATATTAACGCGAACGCGAACGCGAAGGCACGCGCGGCAGCGTGACGATTCCTCCCCGGAAAATGTATAACAGGCGAATTAATTCGCCATCGTGTCACGGGAAAATCTGCATTTTAAATGTTCGCCGCTGGTCCGGGATCGGTGTGACTTTTGATCGACGGAAGATGGACGGGGTAAGCTGGCGGAAGGCGAGAGGAACGCGGAGCGGGCTCGAGCGCATCGATTCTCGCGCGTGCCGGAAAATAAATGCACGCGCACCAAGACGCAGTGGTTTGCACCTGGAAAACTAGTCCTCTGGCTTACCGGCGACGCTATAATTGTGTTTGCTTTCCATTTAAGTTGTTTGCACTTCTGTTTACCTCGTCGCCTCACCCCGTTAGCAAGACGCGTCTACCAGCTCAACTTTCCGTCGCTTAGTCGCGAGCTGTTTCTTCCTTCTCGGCCGCATCCCACGCCGCTCGCCTCGTTTTGTTTCGCACTTTTCCTCGCGCACCCGCGCCAAAGAATACCACGGCTCAAGTTAATTACGCGATTGAGTTTCCTGCGCTTGCTTATCGGTACCGCGACGCGATAAAACCCGACCGATCTACAGTTGCTATCGTAAATGTTTGCAAGGGTTCGAAGCGGCGTTTGTTTCAGACGTGGCCAATTAAGGGGTTGCTTCGGCAAGAGGGGAGCTTTCGGCGATTAAAGGGTTAAGCGAGAGTAACCGGGTTCATCGCGATTTTTTCACCACATTTTTCCTACGGTCCGTTAATTGGGATATTTTTGGAATTTGTAATTTTTGTAAATACCGCGAATCGGTGGGACAGAGATGAATGGAGAAAGGGAAATAGGAAAATAGGGGAATCTCAGTGGCTCAGTGACAATCGAGAACGTTTGTCACCGGTTTGACCAGCCTTCGAATCCTCGATACCTCGGTTTTCCAATCTTTCGACAATTCCCTTCGCAAATTTCGAGGTCTGGTCCATCTTCTCCGAGTTTCACAATCGTCCGTACATCACGTGCATGTACAACACGCGTCCGCGATGGCGTAACTGGATGCATGCTATATATACTCCGCGTGTTTCATCAATCATCCAAATCGATCGATTCGGATCAAAGAACCCACACACGGACAGGCAGGGTTTCTCAAACAAAATGTTCTTCGAGTACCTCGATCGATGTTTCTTCGCGATACACCGTCGAGCTTTCCTTCCGCGATATCTCGGACCCATTTGCAAATCGCGATAATTTCAATTTCTCTCCTTCTTATCTAAGAGAAAGAAAAAGTGCGATCCCTCTCGATTTTCTTTCGACGGGAAAACCTGTTAGTCTGCTCGCGAATCTCGATATCGCGGAGCGAGCCGCGTTCTCCGTGCATTTTTCGAGCAATGAATCACGCGAAAGGTGCGTGTGTGTTGCATATAAACGCACGGTGGAACGAGTTTGAGATACGGAATGAACTTTCCTTCTCGCTCGCCTGATCGCCTTAAACAGTGAGATCGACCACTTTCCCCGGAGTCAGTGTACCGTCACTTGTAGCTTCGGCAAGAGCGGAACAGCCGAGGCTGTGAGAACATGGCTAGAAAACGAAACTTCCCGCTCGTATACCGAGCCGATCCGCCTGACGACAGCTGGCCGCTGTCAATAATCGCGGTTTCGTCCCGACCAAGGTCGATGGAAGAAACGAACGCGGGGTTAGGCAACGCGGTAACGAAATTGTAATTAACGATAACGTTTCTGGAATTGGTTGAGAACAGCGCCGTATGCGTGGAATAAATCGATCGATTCCCGTTAGATTAGGTGGAGAAATTGTTAGCCAAAAGCAAATTGGGAAAGCCAGCCTCGCCTCGTCCCCCTTACGGGGCATTTCCCGGTACCCAATGACAGGCGAGTATGCGATGTAAATTGGAAATAGCATAAACGCGGGTCTGGTGCATAGCGCGCGTGTATTTCCTCGACGATGACACGCGGAAATCGTCTCCGCGTATATCAGGACAGGCTTGCGTCAGCTATTTAATCGGCGAACGTATCGCTTGTTTCGATGGATCGGTACGGCACATTGCGGTGTGCCCGGCCAACGACGACGGCTGATCATCGGAAACGCTGCAAACTCGTTGCATCCATTAATCATAGCGAGCCGCGCTATAACAACGTTGCAGGATGCAATACGACACTGCCATAACGATTTAGAGCCGATATTCTTCCACATCGGTGTGTATCCGCATATTACTCCGACTATTCGATAACGCAGTCGGATATTTTCCGTGGTGATTCGCAATTGGCTGCGGCGGGGGGCGACAGCGACCAGAGGGGAACAAAAAATTCGTTTTAAGCTTTAAACCGGTTAAATTCTCGAAGGCAAAGCCGCGACGAAACAAGTGGCCCATTGAAAATTTCCGGGACAGTCAGTGCTAATTAATTGTTTCCACGCAGCATGCCGGCAACGTTCATTTTCCCCTCTTGAAGCACGCGAAACAGAGCCCGGTCCTCCGCGAAACCGTCGGCTAATCCACGCTGGCAGGACAGTTTTAGTTGCCGCTGAATAATACATAAACCGCTTTGAAAATCAAAAAGTTGCGCGCCACCCGTCCTCCTGTCCATCTCTTCCCTCGACGTGTTTTTCCTCTCTACGCGCCGCCTGGCCCGTGCGAGTACTTAAAACGCGCGCAGCTGCCGCTTCCGCGCCGAGGACATCTCCCGTTTTTCCGCCCCTTGCCCTCCCCTTTTTTCCCAACCACCCGCGGCTTTCCTCCGCAACCTTTCCTCCCGTCACGCTAACTCGATTCCTCCGAGTTTATTCCACGGTAACGTCGCGCTTCGACTACCCCAGACAAACACGAAGGTCGTTTCCACGAACTCTTTCAGGCTTCAACGCGAAGACGTTCCGCCTCGACCACCGTTCGAACCGCGATTTCGTCACCTATGCAAATTAATGCCGCGCGAGC
>NIJG01000031.1:3661215-3690552 GCA_002201625.1 Euglossa dilemma
CGGGGCGTTGCGACGCGTCACGGACGCGCGGCGAGATTATCATAAACGCCGAGGTCGGCCAGCCGAGGAGAATCGTTCGGTAGTCACTCGATATTCATAGCGAGGCAATTCACGATCCATGAAAACGAGCGACAATACCGAGCCGTCTCGAGTCATTGATGACGAAGAGCACCGATCCGTGGAGAAAGTTCTCGTTAATCGATCAACGTTACCGTTTCATAGTCGATGCATCGCGGCGGCCACGGTGAATCCTCGCGGACCAATTAGGGGACCAAGCGTCCCACACCGATCCACGGGAAAGTTAGCTCGATAGCCGAAGGTATACGTGTTCGATTCTCACGCACTCGTTTCTTGCGGTGCCTCGTTTATTTCGATCTGCCTTGATCTCGAAACGTGACCCAATCTCCTCTCGGCCGGGGGTGCTTCTTTTCACCTTTCCACCCTGTCCTCCCTCTTTCGCCTTTCCGCTCCTCCAATTACAATTTCCTTCCGCCAGCTCCGTCGACTCGCGAAACGGCGGCTCGCGAATTTCTATTGCATCGAGAGAAAGGAACGACGTGATTCGTTTCACGGATAATCGTTCTCTTCTAGCAAGAGCGATTCGACCTGTATTCCGAATTATCTCGAGGATCTCGCGTCGCGATTAAAAGCGCGTTGAAAAGATGCGTATAACGAGCGAAAAAGATAACGGCCGTAGAGGGCGTAACGCGGAGGAGAGGAGAAGAGAGAAGAGTGGAAAATGCAGGCGGGTGGAAATAAAGGAAGGCAATTGCGGCAACTCGCGAGAAATTACGGGCGCCGCTGAGGCAGGGACGAAGACGTCGAAGAGCGGCGAGGAGACGAGCAGCCTGCGATCTCCTAAAAACTTATGCGAAATTAGATTTTAAATTCCTCGGGAGCCGCGTTGCCAACATCCGCCGCAGCCCGGCCCGAATTACGCTGGAGGTAGAGGCCCGTGGTGTGCCTTAAGCAGATGCAATTCTCCGCGGCGTTATGGCAGCCCGATCTCGGTCAGAGGGTGAGAAGAGACGAGGCGAACGGAGAGGGAGGAAATCGGGGTTTGAAGAAGCAAATCGACCATGGCCCCTCTCGACTTTATTTCAAGGATATTCCTCCATTTCCGCGTGTTATCCGCGTAATGCTTGCAAATAGAAATCGGCAGAGAACGGTCGGGGCTCGAAATGATTCGGCTGCCCGCCGATCCCACGGATTTCACGGCCTGATCGCCATTTCTTTCGTCCTTTCCGCCCTCCCGTTTCAATTTTCCAACGGATTTTCGACGCAACCGGCGTTATTAAATTCGCGAAAACATTTCCGATACGTCTCTCCACTCGATTCGTCCGAGAAGACGCCAAGTTCACGTCAACGCTACGCGTATCAAATCCTAACTCCGCACCCACGAGTATATACAACCACCGTATCGATAAATCGGAACATTATCGATTCTCCCGATAGTTCTGGTTCCTATCCCAGTCAAGCCTCATTATCCCCTTCGCGACACATTGGCGAACACGCCGCTTAAAACCGCGCGGGCAGATAACGAACGCGTCCTCGAAATAACGACACGACGGGCAAAACGTACAAAACCGGGAAAAACGAACTTTGATGTGCAGCCGTGAAACCCGGGGACATGTAGCAACACTGATCGATTACGGTGCACGATCAACGTACATACGCGCGATCGTTATCGAGCGGAACGCGATACCCTGTTCTAAACCTCGTCGCACGGCCATCCTTCATCCACGAGCATCGAGAGCCCGAACAGTAGAAGGGTTAGCAAAAGCTCCGACGAGACGATAAAACGACGTCCCGACAAAGTTACCATCGCGAACGCACTTAATCGAGGATTACGCGATAGACATCGGTGCATCAATCTACCCCGTCGCGTATTCACCCCTGGAGTCGAGGACTCAGGGTTGCAGCGGACATTCCAGGTGTATGGCCGCGGCGATAATGCGCCGAAGCCCGAAATTAGACAGTGGCACGGCCGGGTGCGATCCAATTTGTTTCGTAACGGGGCTAGGACAGGGCTGGGACGGAGGCGGGAGAAGGAGGGGCCTGAATCGAGCGCAATTTCGCGAATTCGGCCAGCCTCTGTGAATCCGGCTTAACGAGATTATCGGCCGGTACAAATTCGCGTGTCCGCCTAGCCGCCGCGCCGAAACGCCTCTGGAAAAACGAAATTTTCGATTTCCGAGCCGGAAGCGGACGATTAGCTGGCGATCGCGTCGTGACGCGCCACAGGGAACGTTCACGTGCGAACGGGCCATAATTGTCGCGGCCAGACAGAGGAACGTCCGTAATGCGCGCGGCCACGAAACCACGTGCACCCCCCGACGAAATCGTTTGCCTCTGATTTGCATAATTTACCGGGCAACGACGGCGCGCGCGCGCCACTGTGAACGACGCTGCGATTCCAGCTTCACCGACACGCGCACACATGCGCGTACGCGCGCGGAATTATGCGTGCGCGCACGAGTTTCCAGGGAGCGGGTTGAATTACGATCCGGCAAGGAATTTATGGGACGAACGGAGGGGCCACGCAAATGCGCGCGATTCGTCGTAAACAGTAGGAACTCGGTTTCTTTCTAGGGCATACCGAGTCTTTTCTCTTTTTTTCTTTTCTTTTTTCTTTCGCTTTCCTTTCCTTTCCCTCTCTGTGGATAGGAGAGGGGCGTTGGTTTTTCGCGAAGCTGGAGGTATTTCGGAGGGGAAGGAGAACGGACATAGGGTGACCGTAAGGCAGAGTTATCGTCGGTATAAATCAAACGACGCAATAAAAGTTTGGAGGTAAATCTCGGAAGTAAGGGCGAAGGAAGCTCGAGGGATGGTGGAGAGGCGGAGATGGAGGGAAGTGGATTCCGTGCTCGGTTTGTTAGTAACGGGAGTAAGAAGCAGGACCGGAGAAGAAAGTATTTACTTCGACGTGTTCTCTTTATCTGGATCTGTTCGTATCGTCTCCGACATAGTTGGGGATATTGTTCACGGTTCGGCTCGGAAGCGCGCGATATTACCCGTCTTCGATGGCTGCCGTTTATCTACGACCGTCAAATATTGAAACTCGCCCAAGGGGTGTGCTCTTGTTTCGCGTAAAACTCGCAGGGAATTATGCACCCTGCCACGGTCTATCTTGCGGGCCGTTCGCGATAAAACGGGCCGAGGTAGATTGTTCCGAACAAACAGCAGTCCCTGACCTACCTCGGCCGGCTAGACATTGCCAACTCAAATGTTTGCCACCTGGGGCCGGCGCCGAGGAACAAGTACCATCCCTTCGCCGTATGAAATGTTGCCACTCGTCCTGCTCGCGTCGTAAACCAAACCGCAATCGCGCGCCACGCTGACAACGCGAAACATCCTTCGCTTCCCCGCTCCAACCACCGATTCGACCCAATTAATTCAACCCCCTGCTGATTAGCGAACGTCGTCTTCCCGTGAACCGCGTTTATTCTCCATGGACTATGACTTCTAGTGCCATCGCTATATTCGAACATTTTTCGCGAGAGCGAGACGAGAGTCGACTGCACCGAGAATCTGTTTCCACTTTCCGGTTATTCATCGACCGTGAATCACCCTCGGAATCAAAATCGGACAAAGTTAACAGAGCGTCCCGGCGCAAAGAGCCTCGAGACACGGGGATGAAATAGCGAGGACGCGGACGATTACTCGAGAACGGTGAAAATCGGGAAATTACACCGTCAGACGGTGGTTACTTGCACGAGTCATAATATTGATATACCACCGAGGATTTATGCGCGCGACTTTCGGTATTTTTATTACCGCCGCGAGCCCGAGGAATGGCCGCATAAGTCAGGCATTACGAGACAGCCGTAGCATAATCTGCGGGACGAGACAAAATGTGAGACGTACCGAGACAAATGACAGGCCGCGCGCGATCGCCCATTAACCGTGTAAACGTTCTTCCGCGTGATTAATGGCACGATCAGCGACGTCGCCGCCACCGCCGACGCCTGGGACGACACCGAGGACGACGCCGGCGGAGCAGAGGCGGAACCGAGAAGAATTTCGAACCGTGGCCGATAATTAAATATCGGCCTCGGCGACTGTAAATTCACGGCGGGACGGGATCGTTGAAAGAAGAAAACGCCTCGTAGACACGGTTTCTACCGCCCGATATTTCTTTTTCCTGTAAAAAAAAAAACCAGAGAGGTCGGCCGCGCGAAAGTTAGGCGCATAAATTGCGCGGGTCAGTTGGCCGCGATCCTAGACTTCCGCGACCGTTTTGACGAAGCGGTTCTACCACATTCCCGACAAGGTCGTTTACCGAACAGTGACGAGATTAAATCTCCGATCCTCGAATCCGGGTCATTTTCGTTCGGAATTCGACACGAATTATCCGACCTCGCCGGGCCCACGTGCCTGGCCCCCCGATCCGCATTCCTAATTCGCCACGTAATTGAACTCTTTCTTTATTTTCTCTCTGTACCTTTCTCTTTCCCCGTCTTCGATTTTATCTCCGAATGGCCTCACGGAGAAGACGCTCGTGCCAGAAGAGCGTGATTCCGAGCATAAGTGGAGCAGGGAATTTTATTGCTCGAAAGATGAAGCATCGGAACTCTTGGCTGAGATCAAAGCCACTCGAGGAGTTCCTAGACTCGAAATAGGGAAAGTTAGAATTTAACGAAGAAAAGTCCGCGTGCTTTGAAAAATTGAAGCTGCCCTTTACTCCCGGGGATTAGCGAGCGAGTTTCTTAAGGACGTTACCGTAGTTACCAGCAAAGACTCGAGAACTTTTAACCATGCTCTCTAGACGACGTACGGGTAAATACGAATATGAATATCATTTCCTACGCTTCTCCCCATCGGGATCGCGTTTATCGCGTCTGCTCTCGATTCCTCTAAACGACGCGCCGAGGATTGGACGCTGCAAAATCGTACGATCCGAATGCGCGAGAGGACTCGAGCGTACAAACGTCGGGGAACGCGGGGACGAGGGAAAAAGCGGAAGAAGAAGAGGCTCGATTTCGGCGATATCCAGCAGCGCATCATGAATGCGAATCGCTAGCCGAAGAGCATAAGTTATAGACGCATTATTTCCGCGACGGAAGCTCGCCGGGGGAGCTTTTTCCTTCCACCGGCGGCGTTCCATCTCTTCCCCTTTATTTTACGCGTATATTTCCTCCGACCAGCCGATTCTTTTGTTTATCCCGCGCGGAGACAACGGGCCCTGCCTTCGATCTCCTCCCTCTTCTTCCTGGTCGCTCGTTTGTCTGTGAACGCCGGGTTCGTAACTATGGCCGGCCTCAGATTGTTTCCCCTCCAGCGGTGAGAAACGATAAATCGCGCGACTCGAACAGAGACACCGGAGCCAGGGGGAGGCCGTGGAATATCGAGCAGCCGCGAAATTAAATTCGTTAATCGGTCGATTGAAAATTTCGTTTCCTACCCCGATCCTCGGAATGGTCCCCTGAAAAATTCTTCGTTTCGTACCGCCGTTGTTCCCTTTCCGTCGTGGAAGCGCGGATTAAACCGCGCCGGGTTCTCAGATATTTTTCTCCCTTTTGTGATGCTCGCGGAGCAAAAGTTAGGGTTTCGCGGAGAGAACAATAGGATAGAGAACGGGGTCTTGAATTTCTAGCTACGATACCGGCGCAGAGATATTCGCGGAAATGTTTTCTGGAATGCCGAAAACCGTACTCGCGTTTGGTAGAGAATACGTTTCTTTGATAATACCGGAAATAATTACTCGTCTTTCGTCGAGCGAGATAAATGTGTGCCTAGGGAGACCCCGGCAATCACAGTTGACGTAACTATTTCCAACACAGTCGTGCTGGAGCGTTAATAAAGCAAGACGAACGCGACGAAGATGGACGAGCTGGAATCACAATCGTTTAACAGTCGTACCCGAGCAATCAGGAGTAAATAGAGGCGCGAGGGTTTGCAAGTTCCTGCTTCGTAGTTTGCCAAGTGGGCACGGCAATTTGCATAACATCGCGAATATATAGAGGATAATCCGCGATAACTTCTCCCTTGAAGCGTTCCGCTTATCGGCCGAGTAACAACGCGATAAGACAGTTCGCCGCTGCGGCGCAGATGTTGATGGGAAAATAATTCCCCTTGGGTTCCCAGACGCGTTAGCGTCATCGCGCAAAGAGTTGCAGGCGCATAATCTCGCGCGGTTAATTTTTCTCCGATCCCGCGAGCATCGTGGACGAAGCAGCCTCGGGAAAATCGCACAGGAGAAGAGAAGGAAGAAAAAAGTCAGAAAAATTCGCGCCGGAAATCAATGTTTCTTCGCGATGTGGAATTACCCGGGGACGCAGGGACGTAATCGAAAAGCACTCGGAAGCGAGGCAAAGAAGAGGAATCCCGTAACGATTCGGGCAACTCCGAAGAGCTTCTCGGCCGAAACTTTCGCCGGGATCCAAATTTCCGAAGCAAAGAAGCGGGTAACCGGATGAAGGGTCTGTTTTCACCTTGCGGCGCAGGGAGCGCGAACTTTTTCACGGACAGATGGGAAAGAATAGTGTGCTATGGAGACCGTGAATATCTAATTCAATCTCGAGGCCTGGAAGGTGCATCCACGGAGCGCAACTTCTTGTTTCGACGACGTTTACGTCGCGCGAATCGATACGCGTGAATGGCGCACCAGGGCGAACTTCCGGTCGGTGATGCATCGCGCGCGAGACGCGGAGGAAAAGTTTCCGGCAGCGTTATCGATAGACCGAAATCACTGGCTGGCGATGTTTCCGTTTCGGAAAATCTTGGAGAGCAACGCGGTAAAAGTCGCTGGATTTTCGGCAAAGCAAATACGATTGATATCTCTCTCAATTCGGTCAATCGTCGAGCGGCAATTTTGACATTTTGATTGGGGAAAATTTTTAAACGCTATTAAATAACGCGATATTTAACCGTTCAAAGTAAACCGAACGATATATTGGAAATTTGATTGGACATGCGTCAGAAGAAAGGAAATATTGGAGGGAATAAAGGTGAACGGAAACGAGGAACAAATTATTATCCTAACGTAATAAATTGTAAATTACAACGTTTTGCGGGGAAAGGAATTGATAGGGAAGGGAAAAAGGAGGGAACAGGGGAGGGAGTGGTCCGGCAGGCGGTATCGACATTGCTTCCGGTCTTCCTTTATGCGTCCGCCGCTTCACCGCAACCATTCGCGACCAACAATGCGGTTACGCCGGCCTTTTGACCGTTCCTCATTATTTTCCGGTACGTTCTCCGGCCGTGTGGCAACAAAGACACTTAAAAATATACACGTTAATTAATTTCCAAATGCAATTGCTTTAATTAAGTCCAACGGTTTGATTCCGCCCCATTGTAATTCCCTCAATAAGGTATCCGATGTTATGCTAAATGGTCGCTAAATTGGTAAATGGCCAAACGGATACGTGGAACAATTTCCCGAAAGTTATACCAGGGACGCGTTGCGAACGCGTGTATTAAACGTCACGATACAAAGGTACCTTTGTAAAACGGAAGGGAGCGCGATAGCAGAGGATAAAGGCTCGGGATTTTGCGCCTCGTAGCGTGATTCGCCGGCGAAAGATTAGGATTACCAAGGATTTAGATACCGTCGCCAAACTTTTTAGAAATACTTCCCTGCAAAAGGGAAATATTTGACCGGGCAAAGCTGCCGCGCGCGTTATTCTACATCAACGTCCGCGGTCTATCTCCAAACTTTCCACGATAAACAAATTTTCGATTAACCGCGCTGCGTCTGACCGTACCGTTCCTTATCTACTTTCCTCGGCTGGTTCTCCGTGCACGGCAAGCCGTGACGTACGTTGCGTAATTAGAAGCGATTAAAGCGGTGAAAAATTTGCGCGTATTAGCTCTATAATCTGCGCGATACGCGTCGGTCGCGATGATTACTGCCGTGGGCATAGGAAGTAGCGGGAAACATTGGAGATTTCGAAGTGTCGAATCGCGCGCGATTAATCGCAGCTTTCAGCGAATCGCGTAACCTGACTGGCGCGGTAATTAAAAGGAAAGTTTAATCGACGCCCTGTCGGCCTTGGAAATTCCAGCTCCTTCGACGACTAAGTTAACACGTGGCCCGACGCTGGATCACAAAGACACGGCAATTAGAGATCGGGCGAGAAGAAAGGAAAGGAGGGAATCGCGGAGAAAGGGGAGGAGGAAAGAGGAGGAAAGAAGAGGAAACAAAGATTGGGTCCGGTTGCAGCGCACGGCTCGAGCCTAATCCATCGATTTGTCCTGTCGCTAATGCCTCGACTCGGACTTTCCAGCTGGCAGAGGAAATACGAATGAAGGTTCCTTGACCTTCGAGAGCGGAAGGAACTGACTCCGAATGGCGAATCGAAACTGCGCTCGTGTCCAACGAAACGACCGTTGATCCCGCGCGTCCTTTTCTCTTTTTCCTCGAAGCCAAGCTGGACAGCCGCCACGATCGAACGAGGAGCGATTAAAGGGAAATGACTGAGTAGTACTCGCGTGAGAGAAACGTTTACGGTTTAAAAGCGCGTCTGTTATTTGGATTCACGAGCGAATGGCCGTTCCATCGGAGATTCGGAATAACGATGAAGTGCTCGCTTTGGAAATAAGCCGGTAATTCTGCCCCGAGGATCCTCTATCCTTTGACACAGAGATTCCTAACGGAAACCACGGTGTCCCGTGAAGTAGGCAAAGTTGAGCCCGCACCGCAAAGATCCTCGAAAGAGCCTGGAAAGAGGAACGATATCGATGTGTCGCGATGACAACCGCAAGCAACCCGGTCGTATAACACGGCCGGGTATTCAGGCCTGTTTGGAAAGTTGGATCGCGTTGATCCTCGGTGGATCGTCTGCTTTAGCCCCGCGTTTGCTTAAGTGGCTGCTTCGGAGGCGGCCAGAACGAGGAAACTTCCGAGTTCGTTTCGAGAACAAATGCGGAACGCCATCCAACAAGCCTGCCTTTCTACCTGCCTCTTCCATTCCTGCCTGTCCCTTTGCCTCCGTACTTCCTTTCCTCTTTAACCTCTCCTCTTCCTTTTGCGTCTCTCGGGTTTCTTCGGCCGATCCTTTCACCAGGACCCAGAGACAAGTTCACAGGCGGTACTGAATCTATGTTTGCTGATTACTGCCACGAGTTCTCGGATCTTTATCTCGTTCGTTCCCAACTTTTTATGAATTTTTTACCCGTCGGCCGAGGCAAGCTTCCCAAGTTGGCGATTTTTAAAGGTTTCGCGTTAAACTTCCAAACTCCGGATAACTTGCTCGATATAGCTCGCGCAAGGGTGAGAAAGAGGAAGAGAGATAGAGAGAGTAAATTCCGATTGTAAGATACGTTCTATTAATTTTCCAGGATTTAAGAACCTCATCCCCACCCGTCGTATCCCCACGGATCAGAGCCATCGAAATAGCAGCCATAATCGGTTTCATCGACGAGCATCAGCGGGAAAGCTGTTTCACTTTTCCACCAGCGTTTCATCCATCTCCACGGCTTCATCCCTCCCCTTTCATCCATTTTATTCCCGGCTTCGATATCGTGGCATCCTCGATTTACTTTCATCGCGGCTAAGCTGCAACACACACAATACCTTGCACCGCGTAATAAAGATCCATCTATTTCTGTCATTTCTCCTTCCTTTCCACCCTTCCTATCTCATTTTCATCCTCGCCGCTCCCTCCTATCATTTCTCACTCGCGCGGCAACACCCACCATCCCCCACAACCACGGTTCTTCCTTCCTTTCGTTGTCTACTCCAATAACCCTTGTTCCGTTCCCTCTTCACGGGGATACTTCGCCCCGGAAGGAAGAGGGCTTGAATAATGATTCCGGAGAGTCCGAATGGACAGGTTTAGGGATGACTGGCGCGGTTCGCTGGCAGCCAATTCGAGGAGGCCGGTGCGCCTCGCCGCGGGTTCATTAACCGACCCCTGCCAGGGCTCGAACCCCTTCGTTAATTAGTCATCAGGCTGGAGTACAATGCTCGTCGAGGCTGTTTTATGCAGCGCGGCGCTCGTGCCCTCGAAAATTGCGTCGTCCTTCGGATCGATGGGATCATCCGCTCGTGTCCGCGTTCCGGCTTCATCCACCGGGCTCAATTATGCCTCGATTATTGTATTATTCGAGCTCCGGGTAAGCGTAACCGATACATCCTGCGGCGGTTAATGTAAAAAACGCAACCGATAATCGATGGCGTTAAAGAAAATTGGAAATAAAGGATTGCCCGGCCTGACAGGGGGCTGCGCGAACGTTGGGTACCGGGCTCGCGAGCGATACGCGGCGCGTGATTGGTGGCGAGACGAGCGGATCGATCGGCGGTAATTTTTGGGAAATCACCGGGGCGAAATTCCAGAGGAGAGGTTCTAATTTAACTAGAATCCGATCGGATCGGCGAACGGGGAGGATGGGGCTGGCAATTTAGCGGAGGAACGACGACCGTGGATTTTCGCGCGAGTCGCCCGGCCGAGCTCCGATGAAATAATTACGGGCTGACCGATGTAAATTGAAATAGTCACGCCAGCGTCGTTTACGTTTGGCCGGCGACGCAAAGGGGAAATTAATTAAAGCAGCCCGATGCGTTGCCCGTGTTCCCGGTGTTCGGCCGGAACACACGGTGGCTGGCTCCGAATTCGGCGGGCCATCGATTCGCGGCTTTCACTCGGCCAAGACTGCGGAAAGATCGATACCGGCGATGAATTTTTGATCACGCCTGAGTGGATTGCTTCCCCAAACGTGCCAGCCTACCGCGCACTGCTTGATCCCGTTGATTTCCCGGCAACCGAGCTAATTCGCCATCTTAATTCCCGGCCGCGCATTAAATTCGACGGTTTTACACGGTCGAACAACGGAGTTATTCCGCTCGTTCGTAGCTCAACCTTGTCGATGGTCGGCGATAGCGAAGAGGAACCAGGAGAACGCGTCGCAAAGTTCGAGCACCCCCCCGTTCCTTCCTTAACTTCGTACCCGAGATAACGAGCACCGATGGACACGGTGGGAATAAAATTTACAATTAAGACTACGCCCTCGCGAACTAGACGAACAGTCGGGCTTTTTACCCGGCTTTGTACACCATAAAATCTTCGGTTAACGACAGCGGCTGCGCTCGCGTATTTCACCCGGCCGCCGGTGAATATATCCGGGAATATCCATACACATAAACATGCGTCTTCGTTCGACGCGCGGTTTTACGGTGTCTCTAAATTTTCGCCGATAAAATCGAGGAAATTTACCGCCGGGCCGGGGCTAAAGCACCTGCCACACTCTTATTCCGCGGGAATCCGGCACCCCTGGCCAATACAGCCGGCACGGCGGCGGAATCGATGAAAACCATCGAGGAATATATCTCGCGCGTAAAATATTAGAAAAACATAGCGGCGTCGCGACGTTCCGCTTAAAAAGATTCTCACTCCGGGAGCTTCGCTCTCGGGATCATTTCGGCCGAATAGAACAGGCAAGAAACGCTTCCGGTTTCAGGACGCGCAGAAGAACTCACGAATCAAGGGGATAGAGGGAAAGGATAGAAAAATAGGGAAGAAACAAGGCGCGATCTCGATTGTAAATCCGCGCGAGGCAACCTTTCGCCGGATTTTCCGGCCGCGAAATCGATTGGTCCGGGCGCGATTTCGAATTCGTCGGCGGATATAGCCGGGTTTCACGCGGGTTTCCATTCGCCGACCGGGAGGAGAGGGATTTTTATCGGGCCAGAGGAGAGCGTCGTCGATTCGACGAGAAATAATCATCGGGAGTGGAACGATGTCGGTCACGATATCGAGCTGTTTCGGTATTGTTGTCGCGCGATTCGACGACGGCCTCATCCGCCGAGCGGCCGTTATTAAGAAGACATCGATTCCAATCCCTGGAAATTTGCCCCCGATTCTACCCCGCGAGTCCCACGACCTCGTTTCGCTTCGTTTCGATCCGTTGTAACCGCGCCGTACTAATCGTCCCCGACGAGAACGCGTTTCCGGCCCCATGAGCGCCAAGCGGAACGCGTGCCTGGTTAACACGGATCGACCGGTTCCCGATTAACCGGATTTATCCGACGCTTCCGCGCGATTGATAACGCGCGTTGCGTTACGCCGTCGCTCCCGATTACGATCGATCTCGATAACCCGTGAAAATGGAAACGGAGAAATTAACGCCGGTTCCCCGTCTTCCCAATTGCGAATCTCCCGAGCGGAACTCGCCGCGAGTTTATCGATCGAGACGATGCTGCGGGGATGATCGAACGATTCGCGATTCCGAGTTGCCATATTTTAGCGGAAATATGGTCGGACGTATTGGGCGTACATTTTGAAGTTAGAAGATCGTGCCGAGATATAGCGTCGTACAGTGGCTGCCAGAAGTTTCCTGGCCAAAGTGTAAATTTGATCACGTCCCTTCGGATACCGGGTCTTATAGAAAGGGAGATACATGGCGCACGGATGTAGCGCGTATCGCGGCTTATGAGATAAAGCGATGAATTTTTCGGGAATTTCGTTACCGCGCATAGTTTAAACCGGAACTGAAACTAAAGTCTCGCAGGGAACTTTTGACCGCCACTGTATGTAGAATTTTGATGAGTGCGTTTCGATGTTTCCAGCTAAATTCTCTCGCGTTTGAACTGTCACGTGCGGTGTACATATGCGCAACCTGGTAAGTAGCGATTGCTCGTGTGCGGAGGAAATGGCGGCGACCGGTTAAAAAGCGAGATCAACGATCGAACGAAATTTCGGGGAAATCCCAGCTCGGAGAGATCTCCGAATCGCAGGGTAACAGGGAAAACTCTGATAACTCGAAGATGATTGCCTGATTTATCGGGCTGATACGCCGGTTGGCTGGGAATTTAAAATTTCTGCCGGCTCGCGATTCCATAATGGTCAACCGGCCTGTACAACCGTAAAGCCGGCTCGATCGATGCTTTTCGGACAAATGAACGGTACGCGGAGTATTATCGAAACGTGGCTGTAACGTGTGTTCAGTGGAGTGGATATTGTTCGACCCCTCTACCCTCGTTCGCGTTGCTAAAGGGTTGAAGGAGTCGACACACAGAATCACGGAAGAAATTAACCGGCAATGTTTTTCGAGTCGATAACGCGCGACTAATGAAATCCGAACGTTGACCCGTTGTTTGTCCCATCGACGAGTGATGGAAGTTTTTCGTAATTAGGTAAATAAAGCCGATTATCTACCAGCGTGCGACGGTTCGAGTAATTAATTAAACGTTCCATCGCGATCAGCGGTGACCGCATTCGTTGCCGGAAATCGGATCGTGCGATCTAAATTAGATGCCTCGTGTCGATTAATCAGGTCGAACATGAGAGAAAAAGTGGCGAGCCTTGTCACTGAGAGGATGAGAGAGAAAGAGAGAGAGAGAATCGGATAGGACGCGATAACCTCTCGATCGACTGTTTCCTCGAGGCTCTCGGATCGGGAACGCGACGCGAAACGGCATTATTTCGTTCCTCTCAAAAGAATCACCGTGCTCCGCTGATATTCTTCCCGTTCGAGTCGAAGATAGAGACAATCCGCCGCGATATCGAGCCTCTCTTCCCGTCCCGATCGACAGATAACGCTCCATTGAAACCGAAGTCTCGCAGAGGCGGAAGACGCGACGCGACGCGACCGGAAATGCGATAAGAATATTTCCCCGCGCCTTGATCTTCGGTGCCGTTAAAACCTATTTCGCCCGGGTATCTTGGTACCGAAGCAGTTTGAAAAAAATAAGCGCGCGATAAGGAAGGAAAGTTGTTCCGTAAGTCGTCGCTGAAGTGGCCAATTTGATTCGACGTTGCGCCAAAGACCAGAATACGATTTCGCGAGTCTATCCGTAGAGTTCCCGTCGAGTTTCAACGGAGAGAAGTTTATGTTTCTGGAACGACTTTCCCGATCGGCGTCCTCGAAACGTAACGATATGTTTCTGACGAAGGGAATCGATCCCTCTGTCCAATCGAAAGGCACGGACAACTCGGGGATCGCGGACGTCTGTATTAGCCATTCGCGAAAGGACGCGAGACCGTTGATGAAGAACAACGAGAAGCAATTTAAAACTGCGACGAACTTTCGTCCCGTCGGGATGGAAGAGGAAAATCAATAGGAAGTACCGCACGCCCTGGATCCTCGATGAAACGACGTTTGTCCGATGGACTCGACTTTCCATTTCCGTCACGGCTACTATGCAAAATCGTTAAGACACTCGGCGAATTAGTTTGCTCGACAAAAGTGCCGGACTACCCCGACAAGATCGAAAATTAATCCCGTTTTCTTCTTTCTCAAACTCCTCGCAGCTCGGCAGGCTCCGGGAGCGCCTGGCGGACAATACAGCGATGAAATTTTAACGGATTATAAAGGCAGAACGAAGTCTGGCGAAGGATACTGTTTCGATCGCGAGATTCCACGTGAAATCCGAGCCGGCCACCCTCCTTTTCCGCTATCGCGAATTCTTCCGATCCGCGAACAAAACGGATACACCGGCGCCTTTTCCACGACGATTCGAGGACGAAACACGAACGTTGTACCCGGATTGCGATGTAGGGAACACGACGCAGGGGTCGAGTAGACCAAGACGGTGTATCCGAGAGTGTCTCCTTAAGGGGTGAACAGCACGCCGCGAATAGGAGTTTAGGGAGTTTGTAGAGCAAACAAACCGTGTGTCTAAGCGAGTTTAGAGACAGCGTATTTAATACTCGTAGCGTTAAAATCCTCGACCCGAACCCCTCGAGCGATGCGGACCCTCGAAACCACCATCCGACGAAAAATCCTCCTCCTCGCCTTCCTCGCGATTCTAGAGTACCGCGCGGCCCTCGTTCCCGCCCTCTGATCCGCGTAGTACGATCCAAATCCGCGTTTACAGCGTCACAGACAGCGTCGAATTTATGTCTCTCGGCGGGTGCCTCGTCCCTCGGCCCCGGAGCCGACAGTCCGCGAGGAAATCCGGTTCGTTGCGAGCAAGAGGGTTGAACAAAGGGGTCGCGCGCGATTTTTCCACCTACTCTCCGGCTCTCTGGAGATCAACCGGCCGCCGGGCCACGTTGATCTCATAAAGGACGCATTTTCGCAGTGGCACCGACTCGGCCGTCCCCCAGGCTCCGAATCCCCAGCACGCGTTTCGGATCGCCGGCGACGCGGCCGAAATTTCCCCGGTTTTTTTTAATGCATTTTCGCTACACCCGTTTTCTCCCTTTTTCCCCCGCTTTCTCCCTTTTTCCCCCGCTTTCTCCCTTTTTCCCCCGCTTTCTCCCTTTTTCCCCCGCCTTCTCCCCGCTTTTCCCTCGTTTTGCCTCTGCCTCGCCGGGACTTCTCTCTGTCTACGGAGGAAAACGGTAACACGTTGAAGCGGTACGCATTAAAACCGCTTGAGCGAAATTATTTTTAACTCCCAACGCGAGTTTCCGGAGGCGCCGCGCTGCATCGCGACGACCGCCGACATCCCGAAAAATCCGCTCAGCCGGGATTTACGCGGACGGTCTCGAGCGCAGTTTCGAAACGCGAGCGCACGGGAATATGGGAATTAATTAACGTGAAAGGCTGCAGAACGTTCTCCGGGTCGTTCTCCGAGCATTGCCGATTCTACGTATTACACCGGCAGAGGTATATCTCGAAAGGGATCACGGGAAACGAATATTCGGTGTCGCGTCGCAAACGGATCTTATCATCCGCGTATTCACGGTACAGCGTTCCTTTTTTTTCCTCGTTGCAGAGCTGTCCTCGCGTGGACGAGATGGAATCCCTTACCGTGGCAGGCGCACGTTTAATCGGATAAATCGCACGCGTAACGAAATTATAACGATAATCCGAAATTCCCGTGTCCGGCGTTTCATTCGACGGCAGATTTATTTCCCGTGTCGCGAATCGGCCGGGCCCGGCTCCTCCTGCGCCTCGTTGATCCGTTGTAACCACTTGGCCGTGTCCACGAGTGCATTTCGATGTGAGATCGGACGCGACCTCCGCGCAGGATTAATCCGAAACTGGTCCGGATCGCGTGCCGGGCGCGGCCGTTCATCCTCGTTTTCCCGCCGCGTCCAACGCTCCCGTGCCCCCTGCTAAATTTATACATCGCTCCCGAATTCGCTTTATTCTCCTTTATTCCCTCCGTCCTTCTCTTCCACGCGCGTTGCCTCTTCTTTTTCTCCGTTTTACCCACTTCCAGCGCAGTGCCTTCTCGTCGTGCGCGATAATTGCTCCGCGCTACAGGCGGGATCGTTTAATCGCTTAATATCGCCGCTGATATTTCCGAACGCTTTATCATTCGTACCCGGGGAGCCATACAAACGAAATAATCCGCGGATTTTTTATGCCAGAATAAATTGCGTAACTTTGAAAAGAATTGCGTGTCGGTATCGCGGAATCCGTGAACCAGACGATATTAACCTTTCACGGTACGGTTTTGCGGCAAGTCTCGCGTAGGTAATTCCCCGCGGCGAGAATTGATTTATAACAAACACGACCGGGTATAAAAATTCGTATCCCCGAACCCGGCGAAGACTGAAGGAAAATTCAATTTTATTCGCAAATCTCAGCGAAGCTGCTCGCAAAACCAACGAACCCCGGGTACCGAGGATACTCGAATCTTGCGCGGTATTTGCGAACGTCTTAAAATTCCCAGGCTCCGTGCTCGCGAGTATTTTCGCGAGTTCCGATTCGATAGGAAAGCCGATCGGTTTGATCGTCAATTTCCCAGGGTACACAAAGCGATTGCTCGTACAAACGCGATTCCCCGTGTTCTCCGAGGGAACACGCGCGAGGCTGATTTTGTTTCGGACGCGCGTTGTCGCGTGTAAACGCGAGTGGTACACGCGCGCGTGCACGTGTCCCGGGGAGTTGGATGAAATCGACCGGTGGCTGGTGTGCATTATCCACTTTAACGTCGGGGCCAAAGCCGGAATTGCAGCGTACGAATTAAACCGTGCGTCCGAATGATCCGTCTAGCCGGCCTTTAAGGCTCGTTTGCAATTTCCTTGTCGGCAAATATGTCCCCGGCAGTCGGGGCTGCTCGTTGCCTTGCCGCGAAATTCCGCCCTTCTGCGAATTAGACGCGATCCGCTTCTCCTCCGCGTGTCCGATGCAGACTTGCAACCGTTCGTGATCAGCAGTGCCTAACGAGAGCTCGTCGCGCGATTAATTATCGATCTGGTCGATCGGTAAGGTTCCACAGGAGATGTTCGAGCCGTACCGACCTCTCTTTGGCGGACAATGAATAGGGCAGAAGATATTCAGAATTGTAAAAGTTACATCGAGGTTGCCGGACGGTCTGCCGGTGCGTTCAGTTAGCGTTATAAACGAGCGAGCTATAGAAGCATGGCGCCGGCCTTCCGGATGGCCATTTGGTACCCATAAAGGAAGCGATGGGAAGCAGCATCGGCTGAATGACTGGTGTTCGACTTTAATTCCAAAGTACCCTGCTACTCCTCGAGGTATTCTCGACCCGCCTCGGTGTCGGTCCGGGAAGAAGCCTCGTTGCCAGATAGCGAGTGGTAAGTTTCCGTTTTTAATTCCGGACCTTCCCGGCGAGAGATATTTCCGAGAGGTATCCGCCGATGGAGCGTCATCGAGTCGCCGAGGGGTCGGCGAGAGGCTGCGGAGGGGCGCGGTGCGGCTCGGTTACTAATGTCACGGGGTACGAAGGGAAACAGCTACAATGCGGCACGGAAAGTGGTAAATTTTCCAAGCGGCTGCACTCTCGAGCCGGTAATAATTCCCACGATCGATAATCTCATCAGTGAACTTTTACAATTTCGCCGGTGCGCGGGTCGGCGAGCAGACGAGCGGGACGAGGGGCGAGCGGTTGAAAGCGCAACGGTACACGTGGGCGCATTCCGTACACGTTCCTCGAGTTTATCTCGGAAAAGTGGGACTGACATATTGGGATCGTTCTGGCCGTCTAGTCGCATTTATGTACCCTCCGTGTCGGCGTGCCGCGCCAAAATGATCCTCCTCCTTTTTCTTCCGCTCCTGCTATTTGCTTTCCGCCACCCACAGCCGCGCGGAACCGCGCGGAGCCTCGCTTTTTCAACGCCGCTCCCCGGAGCCGCGAGAAACGCGAATTAGACCGAGTTCCAGCTGGTCTTTTTGTCTTCGACGGGAGAAGACGAACGCGGCCCGTGCGATCTCGCAGATTTCTCAGAGTTCGTATTTTACCTTGGATTTCTTCCGCGAAGAGAAACGGAGCGCGGAGAAACTGCGAAATAACGAGGACGGGGCGGAAAATAGAGGGAAACGGGGAAGAATTTATGGGAAAGGTTGATGGATTAAACGCAACGATCGGAATGATCGATGAAACGCGATTCACGACGATTACCCGAGGAATACCCTGTTTAGATCGTACTGATAATCCTGAAAGCAATGTTTGATCGTTAACGATATAACACTTTACGGAGTCTGGTGGCGCGGAGCGGAACCGAGGATCCTATTAGGACGAACCGAGAAGCGTGTTAACGGACGTTGCGATAGACAACGTTAGGAAGAACCTCGATGAAGCATCTATCGATCCAATCCGTGACGAGTCGATGACCTAATTATAGCGTACCCGATGTCTCATTGCAAAGCTCATTAGACGAGTCTCGGGTTCTAAGTTCCTTTACCTAATTAAGTCAGCGAACTTTTCATTCCTTTCAACGAGTTCCGGCTCGTGCCATTTTCCACTGACTTTCCATCTGGGTCACGCTTGCCTCCGATGATGCAGGCTCTTCGTTTATTTGCAATTTCGGCTTGTTTATTTGCATACGCCGTGTATTTATGCGCATTCCCGACTGGCTTACCGAACTTCAAGCGGAATCTCGTTCCTGTTTCAGGTGTCGAATGAAGCAATGGAGAAGAGACCTGCCGCCAACCTCGGTGATAATCACTTTCCACAACGAGGCCCGATCCACGCTGCTGAGGACCGTCGTCAGGTAAACGTCCAACTTATTTTTCCATAACGTCGGATCGATCCATTAGAGGGACGAAGGGAGAAAATGAAATTGCGAGCAAAAAGAAGCACGGGAATATCGCGAGCGATCGAATTCATTGAAAATGGAAAAAAACATGGACAGACGGGAATGCACCGGATAGAATTCATCGAAACGAGATTAATATTTCGTCGTTGATAACGCGCGGCTAAATTCCCACGCGTGCAACGATCGCGTACGTGCCGCGAGATCGGTTTCACGGAAAACGCGAGAAAACTTTCAACTCCACGGCCCAATGGAATTTCCTAATCGTCGTTCCATCATTTTCACTCCCATTACACCGTACGGTATGATAAATCGCCCGTGGCATTTGACGAGTCCGAGGGAAAAAATTAAGATGCGAGCCCCGATTCGATTTCTCTCCGGATTCTTTCGCCTTAAGATGGAACACCGGCGACACGCCGAGAGGAATTAATTACCAGTCGCGACCGAAACTTTGCTCCACGCTCTCCGCTAATTTATTCAGGAATCTCGCGTACATCCTCGACTCGATAGGCCTCTACGATGCGAGCATTCTCCGCGCGTGATATTACGTCCGCGTCTCATCCGCGCGACGAAATGTCAAATCGACTGCTTTGACGTGCCCCGTGATAATCGCTGTTCTTCCATTCTCTCCGGGGCATGACCGCCATAATCGTAGATTTGCCTCGCGAACCACCGCCGGCTTAATTGAAACATTTTTCCGTGCTGTAACGCCGCGCGACTCGAACGAGATTACTTTTCCCGCGAAAGGAATTCTCCCTTTTTTCATCTCGGTCGAGAGAGTTTCACCGCGAGGAGAGGAGAAGAAGAAAGGCCGCGGAGCGAAACTTATTTAGGGAAACTAACTTAAGAGCGGATTCGTTACCGCATTCGGACTACACCTCGAGGTTGCATTACGCCACTCGATCGAATTAGAATCGTTTAATTCCTCCGCAGAAATTTCTCCGGTCGCGATCATGTGACGTGGCTTTCGCTGCACGGGAATACACGCGGGAATCAAACACTTTCTCGTTTTCGGTTTCAGCGTGCTGAACAGAAGCCCCGAGCACTTGATCAAGGAAATCATACTGGTGGATGACTTCAGCGATCATCGTAAGCAATTTTATTCTTTCTCGATGCTCGTTCCACGCGACGAGTGCTCTTGCGTTCTTTAGAATTACCGCATCGAGCCATTATTCCCGTTCCTCTTACGTCTCGCTACGTTTCCCAAGTTTCCTCGACCACGTCGAAGCTTTGGTACAGATCCCTTCCCTGGATATCACGTCTAGCGATTTTGCCGAAGCTCGCAGCGCGACCAGATGGTCGAACGATGCCGCGACGATTCACCCAGATTTTTTACAGCGGAGGACGGTGAAGAGCTATCGAGGATACACAAAGTGCGAGTGATACGGAACGAAAAGAGGGAGGGGTTGATGAGGTCGAGGGTGCGAGGCGCGGACGCAGCCACCGCCAGCGTGTTAACCTTCCTCGACTCGCATTGCGAATGCAACGCCGACTGGCTGGAACCCCTTTTAGAGAGGGTGGCTGAAGACCCCACGAGGGTCGTCTGTCCTGTCATCGATGTCATAAGCATGGACACCTTCCAATATATCGGTATCGTTATCGCTTTTTAACCCTGTCGCACCCCCTTCTCCTTCGTCCCTTCTCGAAACAACCGTGCTCCATTGCGCATCCGGTCGAAAATCGATCGCGATTAAAACGTTTGGATCGCGCAGGTGCGTCGGCGGATCTTCGAGGCGGTTTCGACTGGAGTTTGGTGTTCAAGTGGGAATACCTGAGCCAGACGGAAAGGCAGGCGAGGCAAAACGATCCGACGCAGGCGATCAGAACGCCGATGATCGCCGGCGGTCTGTTCGTGATCAACAAGGCGTACTTCGAGAAACTGGGCAAGTACGACACTCAGATGGACGTGTGGGGCGGCGAGAATCTCGGTGAGAATGCTCGATCTGACAGTCGTCCGGAGAAATTTGCCGAACGTGATTCGAGTTGTGGACCACGCGGCTTTCAGAGATATCGTTCCGAGTGTGGCAATGCGGCGGCAGCCTGGAGATTATTCCGTGCTCGCGCGTCGGCCACGTGTTTCGAAAACGTCACCCGTACTCGTTCCCCGGGGGCAGCGGGAACGTTTTCGCCCGGAACACCAGACGGGCCGCCGAGGTGTGGATGGACGATTACAAACAGTTCTACTACAACGCGGTGCCTCTGGCGCGTAACATCCCATACGGAAAGTGAGTACGCTGGCCCAATCCCGTTCCGGTGACGTTTATGGGGGCGAAGGGACGCCGCGGCGTCCGCACGATTCTCCAGAATTAAATTCGCGTTTGATCTGTTGCGTGAATACTAAATGCCTGTTTGCTCGTTCAGCTATTTCGGTTAACACGTTTTTCCCTCTGTATATTCCCCTTCCCTTTTGCTTTTTTTTTTTTTTGTTTTCCGCGCGAATCGGTTATATTCGTTATCGCGTGTTTTTTTTTTCACGGTTATCCGGGATTTTTCAGGGAGCGCGTAGTCTCTTGTCGATTCGACGATTATCGAGATATTATGCGGGGTAATTTATAATGACGGTCTATCGACGATATCGGTTTCCGATAATCGTAAAATTTCGGGGAAAATTAAAATTAAAATGTACCGCGCAACTCAAGCGGGAACGAGGCGCGATATTACAGAGGCCGAGCAACGCTGGCCGCTTGACTTACGCGCGGATCCGCAAGCAGCGAGGACGTGTTAAGCTTACGAATATCTCGGCAGCGGGGAAAAACAGGGCAAGGAAAGTACGTTCCTCCTGGAGGAACATAAATTACTCGGGAACAGCAATTCCCACCACCAAGAACAACATCGATACCCGTGAACAATCTCACGACACACTCTGCGAGCGCGATCTATTCATTGGCCGAAGTTTCGCGAGAACCAAGTTTCTTTCCTTCCGCCGGGATCGTTTATCACGGGCTAATTTCTGCGCGGAGCCGCGCCGCGACGCTGGAGGAAGCTCGATTTACGGGCGCGCGAACGGCCCGAAAATACCGATAGTCGATTTCATTAAAACGCGCCGGCGCACGTGAGTCGTATTAATAAAACGGCCCGGCGTCGTTTCCCTTGTTTCAGTATTCAAGACAGGATGGAGCTGAAGCGGAAATTGCATTGCAAGCCCTTCAGCTGGTATCTGAAAAACGTGTATCCCGAGCTGGTTATACCGACCAGCGAGGGCGGTCCTGGCGGGTCGTTGAAGCAGGGGACCGCGTGTTTGGACAGCATGGGCCACCTTCTCGATGGAAATGTCGGTCTTTACCCGTGTCACGACACCGGCGGTAACCAAGTAAGTACGCCGGCTCGTTATTCATCGTCCCCGCTATACTCTGCCCCGTTGCTCCGTCCCCGGGGGTAAACTCGACGGGAAAGCTCCGTCAAAAATAACTTCCTCTCGCCGCGTTCCCATTATTAATCCGTGTATTCAATTTTACGTTTCAATTATCGCGCCGTGGATTTGATTCCGTGACGGTGGATTAACCGGAGATCAACCGGACTGCAGATCTGGTCTGCTCGGAGAAGTTTCACCGTGGAAAGAAAATACCGCGCTTTCCGCTCTGTTTTCCAATCCCCTTTCGAGATCTTCCTTTGTTCCGGTCTCGGATACCGCTTGGTTTTGCCCTGGGACCACGACATTAATCACGTCACGATGATCGATTCACCGCCAGCCAAAAAATCCCTTCGATTACTCGCCTCTCGCCACGAACAAAGCTTCCCCGCGTGTAAACATACCGCGGTTAATCCCATTGAAATGATTTCTTGCAGGAATGGGGTCTGACGAAGGACGGTCTGATCAAGCACCACGATCTCTGTCTAACCCTTCCGATCTACGCGAAAGGAACGACGCTGTTGATGCAAATCTGCGACGGTAGCGGGAACCAGAAATGGAGGCACCTGGAGGGCGGACTGATCCGACATTCGAGGATCCCGGTGTGCGTGGACTCGAGATATCACGCGCAGAGAGGCATCACCGCGGAGAAATGCGACTCGAATGCCGAGACGCAGAGGTGGCACTTGTACAATCACAATCACTAGCTCGCGAGGGCTTTCGGTGTCTCGTGAAGATCGACTTGCCGTCGTCATTCGCGAAGGACTGAAGAACTACGGTATCCGATGAGGAGAAGACGGGTCGATCTGTTAAGGAGAAGCAATCCGATCGATCCGAGATCGAGATTGCTAGCTCGAGCCCGTCGATGATTCACACACAGGGTTCGATGGTCTCGCGATAAACCGAGGAACCTTCTCGACGAGCCGCGAGGATGGGAACGGATTTAATTAGGATGGTGATATATCGACCTGATGTACTCATAGGTTTAACGAGACTGTTCGAAGAAACATTTGAGGAGAGATTCTGAAGAAGTTGGAATTGAATGCCTGTTCTCGGCGTTTCATGGCGGGGGAACAGGTTGTTCCGTTTTTATTTCGAGTAGCAAGTGGCAGGAGGGTTTTAGGGAGAATCGAAGATGAAGCTTCACCCTTCGTGGAATTGATTTGTGATGAACAGAGAATTGTATCTACGCTTTTTTTCTCGTTTCTCTTTCTATTTTCGATTGATCGGTGATATATCGTACGATCGTGTATGGTCGAGACGAACGTCGACGTCCTAGTCGGCAAGGGATTCCTTTCGGACAGCTGTTTCGAAACGTATTCATTCCGGTGCATTTACATTAACCACGATGATCTCAAACGGTATCATTTTTGCAACTCCACCGCGTAGATTAAAAGCGAAGAAGGAGCGAGGAAACGAAAATATTCCAACGTCGTAATTTTAAGCGTACCCTCGACTCGCTCCACGTTCGGATATTCGTTTAACGGACATCGAAATAATTTACGAATTCCCGTTTAATCGACGCGCGATTTGTTATTAAACGGCGGTCAGCTCACGAGCATTGTTTCCACGAGAACGAAACGGAACAATAAATACAATATCGTTTTATCAATTCCCCTATTTTCACGGCCTTAAGCGACGGATTAAACAAGCAAAATAACGAAAAAAAAGCTATTTCCCCGATCGACTATTGTTTCTTAGCCGACCACCACGCAGCTCGCATACACGTACACACGAACACGATAAACGTGGCGCGTCGATATCGATTCGTGTCCCGCGATCGAATTTGCGGATCGCGGTACGATTCCGGTGCTTCTCGATCCAAAGACATGCGCTACCATTCTCACAAAGAGATTTATTTTTCTATAAGAAAATTGTATACTTACTTGGTTGTGCGAATAGCTGGGAATTGCGGTGTACTCTCCTCGAGAGGACTCGACGTGTCGCGGAACTCCGGTCGCATTCTCCATCCTGTTGCTCCCGACTCATGTGCCAGGTGATCCTTCCCTTCCCTTTCCTTTCCTTTCTCCGTCTGTCTCCTGAGAACAAAATTTTCCGAAATACCACTTATTCGAAGGACGACGATGATAGTATCGATCGAGTTACCAAAGACACGTCGGGTCGTTCGAAAGCGAGAGATTGGTGCGACTACTATACAGCAATATGTAGCGAGAGAACGATCTTTTGTACACTGATACTTTCACGACGACAATGATCCGACTGCCGTCATCTCGCATTCAAGCTCTAACACACGTATATATGTACACAGCAGTTACGCTATCGAATTATTGTAAGCTTTTGTATGATATGACCGCGACCCTAATCGCCTACGCGCGTTCGTAGCTTCGCGAAAGCGGTGTACATTCGAAGGAAAAGGTTGTTTCTACCCGAGAAAAAAAAAGAAAAAAAAAATAGAAAAAAAACAGATTAAGTTAAGCTATCGAACACTATAGTACGGACATAATCGACTTCGAACTGGTGCATTGTACATATGGGTTTAAGGATCTCGTTTGATAAACAATTCCTACGAATAACCGTACTCCAAGCCGTTGATTTGGCGCGAACTTTTACGTACGATTAGGAGCACACACGTCGTAAATAACAATGTTCCGAGTTCCATGTGCAATCGAGATATCAATGCATATGGCGTGCTCTTATCACGCACTTCCCTCGTATCTTAATTCGAACATCTTCTCATCCGATCGCCAAAGTGAACGCTCTAAACGATGCATTTACACGTAAACCTTTTCCCCGATTTCTCGGCGAGATCTCTGCGAGGATCTACGAAGCGATAATCTCGAGGTAAAAATCTATTTAAAGAAGAAAAAAAAAAGATAATAATCGAACGAACAAGATATCAAAAAGGATGCTGAAACGCGTAGAGTAACAGGGAAGGAGCTGGTTCCTTTGGAACTTCCGCTTCCTCCCGATCGACTCGCGAATCGACGCGCTGTAAATACTTGTACGCGAATCAATTAATCGTCTGTCACCCGTCCCATGGCGTCTCCGAGTGCATTCGAGGCGAACACGCGAGGCTGTTCGCCGACTTTTCGTCGCGCGTTTCGCGAGTAAACCAGGCAACCATAATCGCGTGCTGAACTGTACATAACGTGTCTACGATATTAAGTTAAATAAAGCGTCGTACTTCCATGAAACTGTAAGCTGTAAGATAAAACGAGCAACTCCGACTTAACGTTTAAGGATTAAGTACAGGGCACCCGACTCTTCGTGCTCCACTAACGATAAGGAATTACGCTGTACATTGTCACGAATATTTCCGATTTCTCCATTGCATTTACGATACGTTGAATACTTTGTTAGCCCCGCGTTTTATTAAGGTAACGTGCTGTTGCAAGCGAATGATGATCGATCGTTTAAATCCTGTTATATAATTAAATACCGGTTGCTTTTTAATTACCATCTAATTATTACGTTTAAAGAGATTAATGCACCGAAGACGTGGTATGAGAAAGCAACGTTTCTAAACTTAAACGATAGCTAGGAGGGGATGAATTCTTTTTTTTGAAGAATTTAATTTATGTATGGGTATTGGGAGAGAGAGAGAAAGAGAGAGAGTCCATTCGTCCCTTGGCTATTGAAACTATAACGGAATTGTAATGAATTTACTAGCTCTGCAAATAAAACTAATCCTGGATGAAAAGAAAGAAGAGGAAAGGAAATATCTATATATACACATATGGACGTTCGTTTTCGATACTAAATACCTGTCTTCAAGGTGTAAACGTTGTATTTCTACGACTCTGTATTTTGCAAGTGTATCATACTAAAAACCTGAACGAAATATATATAGATATATACGGCTGGTATATGCTTATATATATTTGCATCTCGTACATTAAGAACGCGATATTACAGTACTTATAGGAACAAGGTTTTTTTAATAAAAGAATGGAGTTATTCCAAAAACTATGCGAGTATTTCTTAAGCAGAAATTTATCAACAAATATTTTATTTCGCTAGAAACATCATGTACAAATTTCGTCGATGAACTCGGTGGAGATGAGTCTAATAATTTACAAACAAGTACTACGACTGAATCTTTCTCTTTTTCAATGCTTTTTTGACTTTGTTTTTAAATTCCGTTAAATCTATGTCGCTCTTTTGTTGCTCCTTCTGCTTCTTAGATTGCTCTTCGGGAGGTATGAATGCTTGTGCCCTGCGTTCTTGCCTCTTCTTCTCAGCCTCCTGGTGCTTCAGATCCTGTTCCCTCTTTTTCTTCGCTCTCCTTTGTTCCTCCTTCAAGAAATATTCCCCAGAAGCTATCATCTTGTCCACCTTGCTCTCCTGTTGAGCAGGTGGGAATGGAGTATAAGGTTTCTTCTCTTTCTTATTCTTAGGCTGCTTTCTCTTACTAGTAGTTTTACTACTGAATTTAGGCAAAAACCTTTCCCAGTTTTCGTTCTTCAATTTTGGATCTTTTGCCAACTCTCTTTTAATCATTAACGCTTTAATGTTATAAATGGGATGGATATTTTTCATGGTATCCTCGACGATGCGTCTGACTTGTTGAAGACCTTTGTATGGCCCTAGTGCAGCCACTGTTTGTCCTTGCACGAGCACATAACAGTTTGTCAACAGTTCTATGGACTTTAACGTGCATCCCTTTGGCCCTATAAGTCTCTGACGTCTCTTCACAAACTTTTCTTTGTTTCTAAGGAAAGAAGATATATTTATAATATCAGAACCAATGTCATCCTGAAGCACTCTAACCGCTTGTTCAAAAGGGACAGACCGGGACATGAGTTTGATCATGTCACGAGCTTTGATTATAATAAACGGATCCCATGTTTTTCTGGTAGTTTTTACAGTCATACTACCTTCGACGAGATCCAATTCAGCCTTTATCGCATACTCGTCCAAAGCCTTCTGAATCAAAGCCCAATGTTGCTTTAAATATTGTTCCCTGTATTTAGGAAATAAAGTCGCAAACGAACTTTCCTCGAGCAAACGGTGAGGATTGTGATCTGGCTTGAAAGGCGGGATTTTCAAAGACCAAGCATTGTCCACTGGTTCTGTTGATTTAGGCTCATCATCTTTCTCGGAGTCACTCATTTTTCACTCGATATTTTATCGTTTTACCATTGCACTAAATGATTAAATTTGAAATATAACCTCTGGTTGATTGGTCGACAGGTTAGGTTCACTGTACAGAATCACGATTAATATGTTTCAAACGGTACAACTAATTCCACTTGACATTTATGTACAAAATTTTCGTGTTTGTTTACTTGGTTGCTACACGTGATACTTAAAAATTGTCGACTTCGAACTAAGGTTATGTTATTGATTCTGAGCGTTGTGTGAGCCACGCAAATGCAAGATGGAACCCGATAATAAACCATTCAAATCGAATGATAATAGTAGATGAAAAATATTACGTTATATTCAGTAATTATCGAATACTATACATTGCCAAGCATAAAAAATATCCGTGGAACGAAACGAGCATAAAATTTCGTAAAATTAATCGGTATAATTTAATAAAATTGTAAACTTACCGCAGCTCGCAACATTCGAAGTATAGGGCGCGGGAAAAGAGAAGCACTACTGCCATCACACGGTTGAATGTGGAATTACGCGACTTTATTGGCGGGACGCATGATTGTAATCAACCATCGTACGTGTTTATTTTTATTTATCGTAAGCAATTGGAACGGAAATTGTAACTTCGCTAAAAAAAAAAAATTAATCTTTCGAGGATTACTTCTAATGATAGTACTAATGCATGAGGTATCTATGACGCAGTTTATTATACAATTACAATACTCTTACTAATCATATTGTGATAATGATCGTAGTAATAGTATATCCTAGATAACATGAACTATTCCAAATTGATATGACTTTATTTATACAGTTCCATTAGCACACACGCACACACCATTTCTCTTGTTCTCTCCCTTTCACTCAAACATCCGGCGTATCCCTGCAGGAGCAACACGGAACATCGAGGGCGGACGCCAGAAATATGCGTCGCGAATTAATTAACCTCTAATGGTAATGCGTTCCGTGGCATGAATCTTCGTTTTCACGAATACGCGTGAACATCTTAAAAAGATCGCGAATCTCACGAACACGCCTTTAATTCTCGGTACAAAATAGTTTAGACGACTTTGTCATCGAACGAGGATTTTCCTCATTTTCATGACCCTAATATTATTTCGTTTAATCTCGTAAGAACTGTCATACCGTGCTCTTCTTACTCCTTCCCCTTGTTCTTTCATTTTTTTTTTCTTCTTTAAATTAATTATCTTCTAAACCTTTATCTTTGTTTCGTCACTTACAGTGTTACCGTTTAATGGTATTCCGCTCTTATTATTAACATTATTTCTAGGCATCGAATCGAAAGACGCGCGCGTCCCAATATTTACGAGTTACACATCGAATTGTTTAATAGGCTCCTATATAACGCTAGATTTCTCTCAGAAGACAATTATACATGGCTACTGATTGAGATTAGTCGACTAACTCCCGATATACCAACCGCTTCAGCGTTTTTCGGCCGAAGTGCGTGCTGCCATCTTCGACGAAAGCAAGCACTTCGTGCCACTCTTTAGAATTACGCCATATTATTTTTACACGATTTTTACGCTACTTCGCATACGTATTTACAGAATAGAACGCGATGGGGACGGTAGGAGCAAAATCTTACGCGTTTTCGCATAAACTTGGACTATAATATAATCTTCGTTTCAAACGTGTTAACGAAATACTGGTTCGCGTTATTGAAATTAGCATCGTAAGAAGATAATTTCCGATTGGTGCTTAGAAAAAAAAGGAAACGAAGATTTACAATGACTCGTAAAACGTTATCAGATATCAATAATTCACGTGGCACTTAACGTGTTAACTGCAACCGATACTAGCTCTGTTTGACCATCGACTGGTAAAGACAATATTGCGTAAACGTGACGCGAGATCTTGAGAAATCAATAAAACATTTTTTCAAAACATAACTTCCATAGATACAGAAACGCTATTTGTTAGCCTATCAATCGAGAATTATCAGATCCGCGCGGAAACTCTTGAAATTGTTTAAAAATCCTACGTATATATGAAGAAAAAAAAAAAGAAAATTAACGAAAGCAGGAAACAAAGGTGAGACAGAAAGAAATTAAAAAACAAAAAGTA